>JAJPUD010001047.1:96424-118362 GCA_023553655.1 Myrmecobius fasciatus
CTATCTATCTATCTATCTATCTATCTATCTATCTATCTATCTATCTATCTATCTATCTATGTAGTTATTTAGTTATCTAGTTTTCTACCTACCTACCTACCTACCTACCTATCTATTTATCTATCTACCTATCTACCTACCTACCTATTTATATATTTCTATTAGTTCAAGGAAGCTTTAGTGTAAAAATAAAAAATGTATATTACTTTAGCTAAAGTCTTTCTCCTAGTTATACCATTTTATTTCTCAACTTTTTTCACAACTATCTTATTTTTTATTGTTGTTATAAAAAATTTTCATATTCCAGAAGAACCTTTATTCAAACCTGATATCCGTGAATTGTTTCTTCTTCCTTTCCTTAAAAAGGTAGGTTATGCTTCTTGCTTACACTTTTTCAATATTCTGAAAAACTTGTAATCTGTTTGTCACCACTTTACTAAAATTGGTCTCTCAGAGTCAACAATGATTTTTTTAATTCACCAAGTCCAGTGGTCTTTTTTCCCCATTCCTATTCTTGTGTTTGATCCCATGATTTACTACTCTCTCTGTGTTTTTATGTTTGCCTGGACTTCTCCTTTGATCAATCTGTATCTCACTCCTAAACCTTAAGTGATATGATTATTTAAAGTTCTATCCTTTTGTAGTTTTCTTCTTAGTACTTTGCTCTAGCCTTTCCTCTTATTCTTCTGAAAATCTTGTCCAATTCAATGATTTAAAAAATCAACTCTTTCTGAAGATTCCAAAATTTTTATTCTTATATTTTATATTATTCTTATATTTTATCCCTATCCTTGAACCATCAACCTCTACCAACTGGACTTTTCACCAAAATTCACATCAAATCGAATTTATGTCAACACTTATTACATGTCAGACACTAAATACTTGAGAAATAAAGAAAAAAAAAAAAAAAACAATTCCGAGCCTCTAAGAGTTCACAGTCTGCTACAGGAAGCAGCATGCAAACAGCTATCACAAGCTATATGTAGACTAAATTGAAAAAAAAATAGAGAAAAGACAGTATAATTAAGAAGTACTAGAAAAGGCTTCTTGCAGAACATGGAACTACAATTGAAATTTGAAACAAGCCAGGGCAAGTTAGGAAGTTCAGAGACAAAGTGAGGAAAGAGTAAAAATGACCAATCAGGAGATGGAATTTCTTATGCAAGGAAGAGGTCAGTGTTATTGCATTCTAGAGTACATGGAGCGGGGAAGTGAGGTGTAAGAAGAATGGAAAGGCAGGAAGAAACCAGGTTATGAAGTCTTTTGACAATCAAACAAAAGATCAGATATTTGATCCTGGAAGTAATGGGAAGCCCATGGAATTTCTTGAATAGAAAGGTGACAAGGTTAGAGCTGTCCTTTAGGAATATCAGTTTAACAAGTAAATGAAGGATGGTTTGGAGGAGGGAGAAATGAGGGACAGAGAATAACCACTAGACCAATGTAATAGTTTAAATATGAGGTGAAGGGGGCCTGCAGTAAGATGGCTATTGTATCAAAGTACAGAAGTGTCTGTATGAGAAATGTGGTGAAGTTTGGAATGACATGATTTAGCAACAAATTGGATATGGAGGCTTTGAGTAAGAAAATTGATCTGCTGGCAGCCCAAATTCTACATGCCCCTAAACAAAGGGATAATCTTTCTTCCAAAATGTTCTTTTCATGACTTTCTGATTTCTATTAATAAGCTCATCACTCTCTCAGCCCCCTTAAATAAAAACCTCTGATAATATCTTTAATTCTCCCTTCTCTTTTTCTAACTCTCAGTCTAATAATTCACTAAATCTTAGATAATCTTCCTTCACAGTCCCTCTTTTATATATTTTTCCATTTTCACCCTTTTGAATGAGGTCTTAATTACTTATTTTCTAGTTAAACTATTACAAAGTCTTCCTAATTGGTCTCCCTGACTGTAATCTGTCTTACCTTCCATCTACTTTGTACAATGTCCTCAAATCAATCTTTTAAAGGTTCTAAGTATGATGTTCCAGGGTTACAAACCTTCTGTAAACTCATCAGTGCCTTAATGTTTAAACTGCTTCATACAGTATTCACGATCCTACACAGTCTCACCTAACTGTCCGACCTGTTTTGTTTTTTTTTTTGTTTTTTTTTTCACTAGTCCTGATCAGTTACTATCTCTTTGTTGGCTTCATTTTTCTTATCTGCAAAACAAGAGTTACAGACTCTTGTATTAGGTTGCATGTTTCTTAAAGAGAGGACCAGCATCTGATTCATGTATCTTTCTAGGTCAATCAATATTTATTTGAATTCTAATTCTTTTCTATTTTGACTGTCCTGCAAACATTGCTTGTTTCTTTTTCCAGTCTCTATTTCTACTAGATGTTCCATTTTCTACTATTTAATAAACATTAAAATACATTAGATACATTGATCATGTTCAAGTTGACCATAAAATTTTCAATTTGCTTTTTGTCCATGGGATGAAAAAAATGTGGTTCTTGATTTTGTGTTTTGACTTTTTTGTTCAAAGGGGAAAAAATACAATCCATTTATGTCATTGGACTATAAAGTGTAGAAGTGGCCTACAGTTTATCTATTTAAGAAGGACACCCCTCAATAAGGCTGTTAAAATTTAACTGTTTTTTATACATCAACTTATGTTTATACACATACACACACATATTACTATGAATACAGGGTGATATGTACCTATGCAAAATATCCAACTGGAGGAGTAAATATTTTATACTTTAGGCCAGTTTTTTGTCTTTAGGAAAAAATTTATTTCTTTTTAAATTGTAAGAAAATATCTTTTAATAATAACACTATTAAAAAGCTACATATTAGGAAATATCTTGAAGTATTCAATCTATACTGTACATTAGTGTCAATAATTCCAATAAAAGGTCCTGTGTATTGCTATGAATAAAAAATAAATTCCTTCTGGGAATATTACCAATTAATCTAATTCAAATAGAGGAATATTTTTACTTGATGGTTTTTATATTAATTATATTAATTAATTTATAATAATATATATTATATTAATATATTTATTAATATATATTAATTGAAATTATTTTAAAAGGCAAATTATTTTAACACCACAGAGGCTTGTGACTTTATAGTTATTTTGTTGTAGATTGAAAGTTACTGAAGCTGAATAAATTCATAGTTACCAACTTTCTAGCATTGTTACTCTCAACCATAGACATCAATCACAAAGACCCTTGTAAGTCCATACCAGAAGTACTCCCTGGTTTTGAAAACCTGCCAGTGTTTATGCTACTCTTACACCAAAGAATTGATTTTAATAAGCATTTATTCAGTACCTACTGTGGGCTTTGGGCTGGGAATAAAAATATAATACAGCTAGAATATAACATAACCTTTAAAAATCTAGTATCACCTCAAAATCACAATGATGACGAAAGGCAATTTGTCAGGCTTTGCATGGATATTTCTTAATAATCCAAATTTGTATATATTACAATACAAAAATGAAGCCAAGGAGTGAGAGCTGGAAATAACACCTGGAACCCATTTGGATATATATATTTTTTATTATGCTGCTGGGTTATCTGCCTTTAATTTTTTTTTTCTTTTTGTAGTTTTAGCTGAAACTGGTAAAGCACTAATATTATTCTCTATTCAGAGGCGCCGTACTTAATATTTAATATTAGTCACCATTTGTATAATAATAACTAAATCACTATTCAGTATAATTCAGGGAGTGCAATCAATTCTCTGATTATACTTTGCAACAGAATAGAATTGAGGAAAAACAGCAAGCTCTAGCAAAAATAATTGATAGGAAGAGTAAGATTTTTTTAAAAATCTATAGAAAAAAATTCTTTCCAATTTTATGCTTGATAATGAGCTTTAGCTATTTATTTCCCACTGCCATTGATAGACAGAGACCTATCTAACTTCACATTTGCTCTGCTAATTGAATGATCAATTATTAAAATAGATGATTCTCACTGCCATCCTCTATGAAAGCCTTGGTCAGGGCTCCAAATCCAGGAATATCAATTCTGTTGTCTTGTAGAACAAGGAACAGGATAAAATCTAGACTGAGGACTGAAGATATTAACTGATCTGGTCCCATAAGGGGCTGCGGTTTGGTGAGCAGCTACTCATGCTGTTTTTGGGTCTCATGAATTCTGATCATATCCAAGAGACAGCTAATCTCACCTCATAATCTATTTTGCTGATTAATTCATTGGCAAGTACCACTGTGTTCCTGAAGAACATGCACTTTGTTAGGTAATGGGTTTTAATGATTGGTCTAAATGCATTTCTTCCCTGCTAGCCAAGGAAGACCTTCTCCCTGGGTTCTCTTAGCCTCCAGATGACTTTTTTAGGAGGGAGTTGATTGGGGGGGAGGGTATAGAAAAAAGGGCAGTAGGGAATACTGGTGGCAAGGGAAATCTCAGCTGACAGATGGCAGATGCGTTCTGTTTCTAGGCACTGCATTTAGATGGGCTAATAGTAGCTGAAGGTCATTTTGAGGATTCACTCCTTCTAAGGTAAAATGACTTTAAGCAAAGCACAGCCTTCATGGTACATGCCTCTGTGAGCAAATATCTGCCTACTATAATAATAATCTTCAGAGGAGAGCTTCCTAAGGAAGCTTGCATTAAGTAAACAACCCTTGCCAATTGGTACTACATTTACAACTGCCATTACAGCTATTATAGTAGTTGAATGTGAGATTGTACATCCAAAACACTTTCTCTTCTGCTGTTACTAATACTCAGATCAGTGAAAAAGCCATGCAGCCAAGAGTTCACAAAAATCTTTAGGAATACGCAAAGTGGTGTTACAGTGTCATCCATTTCCCAGTTGTAAAACTTAATTACAGACTTTTAAATGTTGATGAGAAAACAAAAATCATTTAATAGGGAATTTTACAGTAATAAATCACTGTAACACAATTTAATATGATTTTACCTAATGTGGGGTGTTTTTTTTAGTTAAGATATAATATTCCTAATGTTAGCCTTGAAGCAGGAAGAAAAGGACTTGTAGCTCTTTGGCTTCATCAGGTACTTAGACTGACCTCTTCCTAAAGCTGCAAAGAAGAAGCCCAAATGCAAAAGAAAATAAAATTCTCTAACATGATTTTGGATTAAAATATGTCTATGTACGTTTACTTCCTTAGCATATAGAATATGCTAAACAAAACAATGATCTTTCAAGAAACTTTTGTTAATGTTTTGGTAGATCTGTGGGTTCACTGATATGGGCTTTTCTTTCTCATTGCAACCAATTAAACTTTTCTTGTCTTATGTGATTCTTGTCCCTATTCTTACTTAAATGCTCCTAAGAGTATTCACACAATTTGCTAGAATTTTTTGCTAGGTCTTTTTATATTGGGATATTTCAAATGTAGCTCTTCAAATATTCATCTGTCAATATGCATTATTGAGAGGCTAACACTGAAGCAAAATGTTATAGTGTACTCGTGCCTTGCATCAATAAGCATTTATTAAACATCCATTATGTTTTAAAAAACTGTGCTAAGTTCTTAAGTGTGAAGAATTTTTAAGTCATGTCCAACTCTTTGTGTCTACATCTGGAATTTTCTTGGCAAAGATATTGAAGTGATTTGCCATTTCCTTTTCCAGTTCATTTTATAGATGGGGAAACTGAGGCAAACAGGGTTAAGTTACTTGCCCGGGACATAGCTAGTAAGTATTTGAGGCCAGATTTGAATTCATGAAACTGAGTCTTTATGACTCCAGGCCTTTATTTACTGTGCCACTTTAATACTTTACAATTATAAGTATACGCAAAACCTCAAAAAATGCAACATCATAGCTATGGGGATCAAGAAAGGCCTTATGTAGAAACTGATGGTTGAACTGAGCTCTGTTCCCATCCCAGATCTGCTAGTTGTAACATTTGAAGCTAGTAATTTAACCCAACTAGATCTCGGTTTCTTCATCTTTCAAATAAGTAGTTTGAATTAGATGACCTCTAAGGCCTCTCTTAGCTCTAAATCTGTGGTCTTACTATCTTTGGCAAATAATTAAAAATTTTATTTAGTAAGCTCTATAGTATAACATGTTTTGATACAATCAATAGAGTTTTCTAACAATGCCAAGAGAATTGGTGTCAAACTCAAATAGAAATGCTACCATGGTTTTGATTTGGCAAACCACAAATTAACATTATCTATGTTTTACTTTATTTTTATTCTGTTAAACATTTCCCAATTACATTTTAATCTGGTTCTAGTGCACTGGAAACATTTGTAAGGCTCAGGTAGTAAGTTTCATGACTCTTACTTATCTAGACCCCAGCTTCTTAAGCCATAGTTCACAACTAAACTTTGAGTCATAATTAACTGTGGGGGTTGCAAAATTATGATTATCAGTAAATGTTTAATTTGTATACTTATTTTATATTCATACATATGCACACATTCATATGTACATATATATCTAAATCTACACACACATACACACACGGACACACACACACACACACACACACACACACACATAGGGTCACCTGAAAATTTTTTGGGCAAAGAGTGGTCACGAATGGAAAAAATTTAAGAAGCTCTGATCTAGAGGACCTCATCATTTTTAAAGAATCCTTCTTTTATTTAAACCTTCTGTCAGTGTTAAGTACTTTTGACAATCATAACCTCCATATTTTGTTTCATTTGACATTAATTATCAGAAATTATTTAGTAAAATTATTGTTGTAGTTGGATTTATTAAGGAATCATGAATGATCTAAAGATATGCAAAAGCTAATTTTTTGAAGAGAAGTGTCTCATTTTTGTGCAACCAATAAAAAATAAAATATATTTTCTGATCATTTCAATTATCTGTGTTCTTTTAAAGATGGTATTATATTAATTAAAAATAAAAAAGAGTTTTAACTAATCTCAACCTATTCTCATGAATGTTTTACAAAAATGAGAATGTCAGCATGTAGACTGGTACATATTGACATTTTCTTTACTGGGTCAAAATGCTAACTGTGATTTTTTTTTTCTATTTTTTCTATTATTTTGGTATTTTCCTTTTCTGATTTTAGGATTGTGTAGCCTCCAGAATACATTTCCTTAGCATATGCTTGGTCTAGTTAACTTGTTTCCATGATTAAGTATGCTGAGGCATTCAGGTTAAATGCGGTAGTTCCTTTATAACTGAAGATAAAAATAGATTACAGTATTATGTAATTTGAAAATGTTTTTTATGTCCCTTATCAGATTCATTTACAAATATCATTGCTATGAACTAGCTCAGGTGGGTCTCAAGTCAAGTTTTTGTAGAGTTGGTTTTTGATCTTAGTAAAATTTCAAAATTTTATGCAGTGAGATTGCCCACAATTTTCTATTATCCTTCTCTGTAACATTTTTACAAATAAATTTGTGTTCTAATCTGGTATAGACCTTGGCTGTCTTGTTTCTTAACTTGACAATGAGACAAAATATTTCCTGGAAAAGACTAGATCTAGGATATTTTCACTTAAATGCTTTTCTATTGTTTTTCTATTCCATTCCATTTTTTTTAAGAGGAAATAGTCTATATCTCTTCTTTGCTTGTGGCTTTAGTCATGATTGGATTATTTCAAAATCATAGACTGATGCCATTTTAGCAGATCACAGGATGTTTTTTCCTTGTTAGCCCCCTTTTTTTGACTTGATTTTTTTGACCTTTGCTATAACTAAGGAATTGGTCTGACTATTCATAGAGCTGATTCTGATATCCCTCTCCTAGCATTTAAGCAGTTACTTTCTGACATTTAAGATAGTCTATTTCTTTTGGGGGCATTCTGTCTGATGTTCATCATTTCTAATTCTTCCTGACCTTTTTTCTGAAAGGAAGTGTTAGTGGAATAATATTAATATCTTTCAATCAATCACATGGACAGTATTCAAATTCTATGATTTTCCTCTTATTTATACTATCCAAAATAGATGGTAAGTGTAATTTTCCCAAATAACATTTAGAAAGCTAGACACTCTTATTGAGATAAAAATCCCAATACAAATGAGTAAAAATAACATCTTCATTTATGAATAAGAATAGTTTAGAATAGCTAAAAACTTACATTTTTTAAAAAAAGTGCCTTCAATTTTGATTAATGATATAGAACAAATGATAGACATTAATTCCATGTGCTGTACCATACTTCTTTTGGGGGCATCTAGGTGACTCGATGGATAGATCACCAGTCCTGAAGTCAGGAGGATCTGAGTTCAAATCCTGCCTCAGACACTGGATAACTCTGTGATGGTGGATAAGCCACTTAACACTATTTGTGTCAATTTCCTAATCTGTAGAATGAATTGGAGAAAAAAAATGTCAAAGTTCTTGCAATCTTTGTCAAAAGAACACCCAAATGGGTCATGGAGTACTGGACATGATGCATATAACTCAACAAGAACAGCAAAATATACGAACACATCTCTCTCTATAAATGAATATGCACACATACAACACTTTTTCCACTTCCTTTAGGGATCAAAAATATTAAAAATATATTTCATATTGACTGATTTTGTGTTTTTTTCTAGGAAATGAATGCATGTTTATTTTGCGCTAGAGTGATGATATAGGGAGAGACATTTTAGGGAGGGACAGTGGGAAAGTGGGAAGAAGACTTAAGAAAACTACAGAAATGAGGAGTAGAAGATAAAGAAGCCAATTATTCAATGATCAACTACAGACTAAGAAACTTCTCTTCAGGCAAAGGACTTCGAAGTTCATTTAAACCTTAATGAACTTTACATTTCAAATCATAGCCAGTGAAAGCAATGATCAGGTTACACAGCTAAATCCATAAGCATTGATTTTGCCCTAGTCATAGATGCATTCATTTGAACTATTGGAAAACTGCTAAAATAAGGTTATATAATATAGTGAGTGGCATGTTGCCTACACCTGTTTATTTCTTTTTAAAAAATATTAGTTCTAGCAGAATGTAAACACCTTTATAGTGTGTAGAGTTGTTTTCAGAGAGGTTTCAGATTTTGCCCACTCTTCATTTCTATCATCTACAGTTTTCCAGGAGGGTTTCCTATTCCCTGAACAGAGTACTCTGCTTTCTAAAAATCACAGCACACATGTGCAAGCTTTCAAAGGGTTTTATGAAGAATCCCTTGTGGTATTCTGGAAAGCTTGCCTTCCGGTTAGAGAAAGCAGAAGGGCTAAAATGGGCTATTACTTTCAGTGAAAGATTTACCCCATCCCTTATGGAATCTGGGATTTAGTTTCACATGACTGATGAGAAGTGAAGTTGGTCCAGGGAAAGATAAGTGCTCAACAGATAGCTGAATAACAACAATGCTTCTTAGTTACAATAAGATGTCTCTAGAAACATAGACTCTTGGGAGATGGAGGTGAAGAGATGTCATCATTTCAAGTAGATTTTGTTCCTTCTTACATGCGACTTCTAGGGCATCTTTGGTGGATTGGGTCAGCAGCTGTGATAACAGCTATAAATAGATGCTGTTAGACTTGTCTTTTTCTGATGTAAAAATCATGTGTTTTGGTTATATTTCTTCAATTTATTCACTTTGCTACACTTTCAATAGGATGCTGCCAAGAGGATGGAATGTAATGGTTCTGTTTTGAAATGTTTTTTATATTACTGACTTTATTTTAATGCCTTAGGTCTTGAAATACTGCATGATCTTTTTTTGGGGGGGGTTATTTAATGAAAGTGTTCAGGTTCTATGTGCACTTTTTCATTATTCTATGAATGCATTTTCTAATTTTTAAGACAGATATCATTTGAAATCTTCTTCCATACCTGCTATATGTATTTTAAATAATCACATTTTAGTTTAGCTTGAAAGTAATTTCTTAAAAAGAAAAAAATAAATATAATTTGCATGTTTTGGCATATTCAAATATCAGAATTTGAAATAAAGAATGATCATAAGATATACACTTTAAATACAAAGAATTATTATGATTGTCAATTACTGTTTCTCCTCATCTTTGATCTTAGTTTTTGTTGAGTGGCCATATTAAAATAAACTCCTTCATGGATATCAACAGATCTGGGAATTAAATCTCCAGATTTATGGCAATGCTATTCTTTCACTACTATTTTCATGTGTAACAAACAAATCTCTCTTGTGAATATCTTGTAGTCAAACCACATGATTTATTAAGAACTCATTAAATTATCATCTCTAATTTTTATGATTAAGCATTTAGCTTCAGCTATTGCATGTAGCTAATAGCACTGGGCTCTGTTTAATTAACTTAACCTCATTAAAGAAACTATCTCTCTCTCAGGGACCATGTGACAAGAACGATGTAAAAGTTCATATTTTCCTCCCTCCAAAAAATTATCACACCAATTGAAATGCTTGATTTTAATGCTGAGCTATGGAAGAGATGATTCTCATTAAACCACATTTGTGTGGTCCAAGGGGTAAACAGTATCACATTCAGGGGCTGGAAGATTTTTGTTCTAATGCACAACATCATTACTGTTTATGAGTATAATATTAAATGAGCACTTTGATTTAATAATCTTTTAAAAATTTAATATACCATTGTTAGACATCAACTGATGAAGGAAAAAACTATACTTCTGGAGGGATATACGGATGACATAGATGTCTTGTTCCAGAGTAAGATCGTTGATTATTATTGAATAGACAATTCCAAGAAAGCCACTTTGGAGAGCATCATTATAGCCCTGGATGTGTTGACTAGCTATTTCTGTGTAATTATTTATGAAGATGCTGAATCATATCCTAGTTATAGAAGATCTACTGTGATAGAGAAATGTGTATGGATAGTATGTTACTGAGAGAAAATGGACATTTCAAGAATGAATGACTATTCTCACTTGATTCTCCGACTTTATGATTTCAAAATCATGTTTCTTAAAAAATGCCTATATGTTTTTTGAATAGTAAACACACCAAAACAAAATGAAACCAGATATGTTAATTAAATGAAAGTGCAATACTGAGTAGTGTAGTGTTTATGGAAAGACTGTCTCAATGATTTTGGCTATATCTTATACCTCAACATTTTTGTTAAACATTGAAGAATTTGTTTCTAAACTTTCAGCTCTGGAACTTTGGGAAGACCATCTATGAACAGTGTATGACATATCAAGATGGGGCAGAAAAAAGAGTACTGGGCTTAGAATCAGGAAGACCTGAGTTTAAATTTGTAATCAGAAAATATAGTAGCTATGTGACACTGGGCAAGTCATTTAACTTCTCTGCCTCAGTTTTTTCATCTATCAAATGATGATAATAAAATCCTCTACCTTTCAGGATTGTTATGAGTATAAAATTAGATAATATCTGTAAAGATAATTTTCAAACTGTAAGGTGTTATATAGATGTTAACTATTATAATTAGCTATTATATTAATAGCTAGATATATTTATAAAAATAAGTGAGTAAAATTTCCAAAAGTACTAAATTGTAGATATGAATATAGAAACAAATTTCTACTGTGTTTAGCTAGCAAAAGAAACAGTATGATACAATGTACAAAAAAGCATAAGCTTTGGAATCAAAGAACCCAAGTTTGTTTTAACTTTGGGCAAGTCACTATATCTGTAAGGGACAATTTTGTAAATTATGGGTGTTGGACCAGATGATCCCTGAAGCCCTTTTAACTCTAGAATTTTGAACTTACAGAAGACTCAAAACTCCCTTTCACTTGGAATCTGCTGATGCAAAAATGTAAGATTAATTCATTTTTATTGCACAGGTTTCCTACAGAATAAAGCCATCTTGTTGTTGAAGTGTATGTTGATATAAATGCATCTTTAATTTTTATTACAGAGAGTCATTGGATCCTCTGATTACACAATGGTCAAGTGAATTAACAAATAGGGAGAAATTTTCTGTCTTTGTACCATGTAGAACTTGATCATGCTGTCTGGTGCCAATCAGCTATATTCTTGGGATTTCAGGTGAGCACATTTAATTCTGCTGGTAGTTTCCTCTTAGAATATGTTGCTCTCAAGATCACATTCAAATAAATAAAAAAGTATGGGGTCAGTGCCCTGAAATTGCTTGCTACATGTGGAAAAATGGACAATATCTTTTTTTCCACTGAGGAATGTTTTCCTGATTCTCCAAATAGCTTATTGTTGTAGGTTTTATTATCTCTAAAGGTAATTCATGGCATAATTTCAGTAGAAGGAATTATTTCAATTCTTGGATTTGTGTCATGGAGGATAAAAAGATTGGGATCCTAAGTTGGGATAAATTCTTGGCACCGAAAGTTTCTGAGACCCAAATCCAAAACTTTTCCAGGAAAACATTGTGGGAGAATATATTTCTAGGCAAGTCAAAATGCTTATCAGTAAGTACAAATGAGAGAAAGAATAAGAGAAAATTTAATTCAGATACACCAGTTGTCCTTATAGTCAGAATGAACTCCTTTGAATTCTTGTTTATGATCAACTTGTTTGCTGGACTGACACCAGCTAGAAGGTGAAATCAAATGATAGAGTTAATATCTTTTAAAATCTTGCTTATGCTTATTAGTTTAGTAAATTATTTAATCTGAATCCAGATGCTTGGAAGTAGGATTGTGTATATGTATATATATATATACACACACATATATATATATATACATATACATATATATATAGTGTCTAGAACATAAAAAATGCTTGATGACTGATTGATCACAGGTCATATATAAATATATGTACAGATATATATACAGATATACATATACACATACTAGAAATATAGAGGCAAAAGACACTTCTTACTTACCTTTGAGAATCTTATGATTTATTGTAACAGAAATATTCAATGCCACTACCATCTCTTCCACTAAACATTAACCAAGAACTTGAAATGCAAATGAAACAGTTCTAGGTGCTATATGCCTTAGTTAGCTTGAGTCAATTTATTACAAGCATTATTGTGGTAGCAAATCTAAACAGAAAATCTATACCAAAAATAGGAAATGTTTGTGTCAAATATAACATATATAGTACAATATTTGATAGTTCAAAAGATTTAAAAATATAAATAGACAAGAAGACAAACTAGATTTTATATACTGACATGGTGGTATAGTTTGGAACTAAATTATAGAGGACTAAGAAGACCTCAGGTTGGTAACAGAGGAGAAGAGAATTTTGGTCACCATTTCTCTAAATGAACTTTCTAAACCACTTGAATTGACTTGCTTAATTACTTTATATTTCATTTTGTCTGTTCACAAGTGGTATGAATGAACGAAACCCTGATTAACCATGTGTCTAATTAGCCTTTTTAAAGTACTTCCACATGGGAAGAAAAGTTGAGTTTTATTCTCATCAGTTTTTTTTGGTCTTTTTTTTAA
Organism: Myrmecobius fasciatus; assembly: GCA_023553655.1. Lineage (NCBI taxonomy): Eukaryota > Metazoa > Chordata > Mammalia > Dasyuromorphia > Myrmecobiidae > Myrmecobius > Myrmecobius fasciatus. The sequence goes on from JAJPUD010001047.1 coordinate 109,718, forward strand.
AGTAAGCATAAGAGCCCCTCTTACATTCATGTAATGGATCAGCTACCCTGCTCAGTCATCCTTAAACCTCACTACTCTTTGGGTTACTTAGCATATTGAGGCCTTTTCAAATCATGAAATAAATCTTGATCATTTTCATTAACCTTTTAGATTACTTATAAACCCAAACAGCTACCTGATGCATAAAGAAGGAGTTTGTGAACCACAGGGCTCTTGTTTCCTTCTTTGGACAAGCATCCCAAATGGAGTCTTCAGAAAGAATGCTACCAAAGAGTCCCTCCATCAGTGATGGGATAATGGCCTCTCATGTATTTGATGGGGAAATGATTCTGCTATTTAGCCACGGCTTTGTCAATGCTTGGCTGAATGTAAAACGAAGTGAACTGCTTCCCCAGGGTGCACTGCTCTTGATGGGTTAGCTGTCAAATGCTCCATTGTCCAAATTACACTGCTAGTGCAGATTTCCTGCTAGGAAACAATTTACTGCAGCTCTGGGCTATCAGTCTTGTGGGCTGTGTTAGTTTTCAGGTATCAAAAGCTGATTAACTTGCTGGAGATATACAACACTTCTCACTGTTGCTCTCTCCAACTTTCCATTCAATGCACTGTCTGTAGGATGTGATAATGGAAGTACTGACTGTGTACTTAGTGTCTACATGTTTTCTCTATCTTTTTGTTTTCCTTTAATAATGGAGAGACAGAAGAGCATCTTAGAGAAAGGACAGTTAGCTTTAAAAACAAGATGACCTGGGTTCCATTTTAACCTCTCATATAGCCTGGCTATAGGACCTGGACATATTTAATCTTTTTCCTCAAGAAAACTTTCTCTGAGCATAAGTTTCAGAGCAATTGTGATCCTAGGCTCACCTGAGAAGCTCTGACACTTAAGAAATCACAGGTCTAGGTCACAAAAATAATGATCCTAATTTGTTATTTAGAGTTATTTCACACATACTTAATGTTGTTAAGAAGGGAAATACATTCCAAGTAATTATATCTTCAAATTTATTTCTGCCTGAGCCCCAATGTAATATGACAAATTTCTTCTTTCACAGATTTGTCAAAATTTTACATGCTTTGAAATTTGTAGAATTTTTGGTCTCTAGGTAATTTCATCCTCAGTTTCCAAGCTGTTAATCTAATGTAAGCTATCTATTTATCTGACAACATTTAAAAAACTCTACCAAAATCTTGGCTAGCAATTTTAAGCATATTTTTCAAGCATCAAACCATCAATTTGGAAAAAGAAAGACTAGGCTCTTTATTTCATTTTGCACATTAGAAGATTACAACATTACACCAGTAATGTTCTATACTTTGACTTTAGGATTTCATTATTGACAAAATTGTTATTTGCATCTTTATTTCCTTTCCACATAGCCACAAAAATTCAGTTTGTCATGGCATAGAAGATAGAAATTTGACTTTAGAGAAAAATTAAAATGGATTCAAGCACCTAAGGCACATCTACATTGATGGAGCTCCCTGTATATCAAGGAAATCATGGGGCTGAGTAAAAACAAACAAATGATAAAAAGTGGACCATGGGCCTGAATCCATAAGAATCTCTCAATTTATAAACTGCTCAAAATACTTGCACATCAAATACTTGCAAATAATGCACTACATTAGCAAAGAATTGTTCCTGTCACATTCTGTTCTTTACCCTCCAATAAGATCCACAGACTTATCTAGGGGAGGGGTGGAGAGTAGGGGGGAAAATTTGTAACAGAAAGCTTTGTAAGGGTTAATGTTGAAGAATTACCCATACATATGTTTTGCAAATAAAGTTTTAATTTAAAAAAATTAAATTAAATTAAATTTAAAAAAAGATCCACAGGCTTCCTGTTCAAGCACTCAATTGCATCCATTGCTTTTTTTAATATTATTTTTTTAAAGAAGAAATAATATACCTAGTAAATTACTCCAATCAGAGAATTTGGGAGTAGCATTACTTCAGACCACAAGGGTACTATTTAATAAATGAATGCTATGGTATCTGACTTACTTCATGATAAGTAATGCATAGTATATGATCCAATTAATAATAAATCTTTATATTTATCAATTTATATCTATCTATCGATCTTCAAGCCAATTCACTTCATAGAATTTTAGTTGATCTATAAAGATATCATGATATGAACCATGAATATAGTTAGTTAATTTATTTTTACAGATTAGGACATTGAGGCACAAAAAGAGAATTCAATGGATTTGTCTCTCCTCTCAAAGCATGTTTGAGGCATAATTAAGTAGAGAAGCTATTTCTTGACAAACTTGTTAAGCTCTCTGTCTACTCTGAATTTCTCTTCCTCTATCAACTATTTTTTGCTATGAACTCTTTTCCACATTTATTTATTTTATTTTGATTTATAGACTAAAACTAGAATTTCCTTAATATGGTATAGTAAGTTAATGATTGCACATGAAACTCCAAATCTATTATGTACAACTTGGTTTTTCTTTTAAATATATGTTATCATGTAAATTTCTTTTTCTTCTTCTTACCCCACTCTAGAGATTGCTACCATTAGATACAAATAGATATATATCTGTACCCATTCATATATGTAAGCACATGCTTATATAACTTATTCTATATATATATATATATATATATATTTCTATTTACCAATTCTTTTTCTGGTTGCAGATAGCATCTTTTTTCATTCTGTCTTTTATAGTTAATTTGGGTATTTATAATAGTCAAAATAACTTATTTGCTTAAAATTGTTCTTAAAATTTTTTTGCTGCTAATGTATACAATATTCTTTTCTCTTACCAACTTACTTAATTGAATTTTATAGTATCAAATATATCTATATCATAGTCCTATATTCCATATCAACAGAATTTCCACTTTATTTTGCACATGTCCTAAAAACATTGATACTGATGAATATTTCTTAATTCTTTTGGATAATATAATTATATTGTTTATAGTATTAAGTATATTGGGCTACTGTTTCAGAAAGGTAGGAGGGAACAACAATTATAAGTTCCGGATTTCATTTTGTTATTGTAAAATATATTTTTCACATTCATCTTTATCACTATGAAACATAGCAGGGAATGGCAATGGCCCTTCATAGAATATAATTCCATAGTCAAGAAAGAACACATTATATTGTGTTTGATCATTAAAGGGGTTAAAATATTTTATGGCTCTCTCATACATTTATCTAATATAAAAAGAATAAATCAATGGGTCAAAACATCATCAGCTGGAATGCTGTCACTTTGGTTCTGACAAGATATTGATTGCATCCATTAGGTAAGTGCTTAATAATAATTCAGCTACTACTTAATAAAAAAGTTACTTTTGGAAGATGCTTCTGGCTCTTACCCATCCTTAAATATTGGCATGTTCCAATGTTTAATTCTTATAAGTGTTTTTTTTTTCCCGCATCCTTTCCTCTAAAGATCTCACTGTCTCTTTAGGCTGGCACAATTGTCTCTAGAATGGACACTCCCCTATACTATCTCTAATTATCTATTTTCCTACATTCCCATTCCTCATTTATACTGCTTACTCAACATTTTTGTCTGTATATCTAACATCATTACAATTTGAATACAAAACTGAACTCACTCTGCAGAAAATGATTTCTCTTCCTAAGTTCTCTTCTTTCACCACTGGTACCATTATTCTCTCATTTACTTAAATTTAAACCCTAAGAGTTTTTTTTTTCCAACTCCTTCCCTCCTCTTCCTGACTCTATTTAATGAATCACTAAGTTTTATTGATTTTCACCTACCTTCCTTTCTGATATTTCTTGCATCTCTCTCTTTTTTTCCCATTACCATTTCATTGTAATGGAAGACCATAGTCATTCCCTGCCATGTTTCATAGCAAAGATTTTTTTAGATTGACTTTTATTTTACTCATCTTCTCTCTGTCACTACACTCTCTCCATTCTGATCTATTTTGCCTACAGCTGCCAGACTGATATTCTGAAAATACTTCTGTCAGTACTTCTGGCTTGGAAATCCCTGGCTCAAAAATAAAGTTTCTTCCTCCCTTTCTCCATCCATTTCTTCTTTCTTTCCTTCTTCCCTCCTTCCTCCTTTTTCCCTTTCTCCTTTCCTCCTTCCCTTTTTTCCTCCCTCCCTTCCGCTTTCCCTTCCTTCCTTCCTTCATTACTTCCTTCCTTCTTCCTATGGTCTGATCTAACTCTAAATACAAGCTTATGAATTTATTCACAATATAAAGTAAACATTCTTTTAAGAAACACATTGGCATTTAAAATAATTTTAAAATTACCACCTTTTAGCATTATGTGATAGTTTTCTTTTTATCTTTGAATTTAATAATGATACCTTTAAGAAAAGATTAATATTAACCTCTTTATATTTCTGAAAAGAATCACATTTTGAATTTTGTGCTTCTTTCTGAATCACTAAACCTAATCTATTTTCTATAGGTGAAAAAGTTTTTCAGAAGTTCCTTCTTCTTGCACTAGCTTTTAAAAGTTCAACATTAATAATTTTGAAAACAAGGCCCAGTCCATACTAAAATTCCATTTTTATCCATTGCTACTTAGCTTTGAATGTTACCAGAGAATACATATGTATATATGTATTTGTATTTATTTTATATATGTATATACACAATAAATACATGTCATGTATATGTGTTTGTGTGTGTGTGTGTGTGTGTGTGTATGTGTGTGTGTGTGTCCTAAAGAGCTGATATAGTCAAGTACACTGAAATGCTTTGCTGCCTATGGCTTGAAGGTCAGATAGGTGTGGTTAATTAAAATCTCTTGCTAATTTTTTTTTACTCAATTCCTGTTTTTTTTCTTTTCAAAATAGTTTGTAGATCACCAGAACTTCTTAGCTAAGTGGTTATCTTCTCTCAAAAAGTCCTTGTCCAGGAATTGAAGGCAAGTAAAGTCTCCAATAATTCTTTTTCAGAGATGGATAGTACTATAGTTTTTTTCCCCTAGTGGAATATATTTCATCCTCAATGAGAAAGCAGATTTGCTTTTACACTGAAAACTATCTAGCAAAGATGATGTATTCTTCTGTAAACACTATAAACATTATATATGGCACATTAATAATGAGAATACAGAAAATGATGCTGAGAATTAAATGCTTGGGCAGAAGGAAGGATGATGTAAATTTAAAATAAACTACTAACCAAAAATGAAAATAATAGGTCAGAAAAAAATACAGCAATTTACCAAGCTATTGTTACATAAAATTAGACACTATACTTTGTAACATTGATCACCACTTTATAAGTAAGCTCTCTAAAATGTTTAAACTTTAAATCAAGATATGATTTTATTTTGTGAGAATTAAAGTTTAAAGTTTGGTTTTAAAATGAATTTAGAATAAATATTCTGGAAGGAAAGAGGTAAGGCAAGAAAACAAGTTCTCTGCATTTTTTTGGTATTAGACTATTAAAAAGTTCTAAATACTTTTAGATATGCAAGTAGCTAGGGGGATCTTACCAATCTATTTGTTTTAAATTAATTTATAGGGAACGTTATTTGCCATTTTAATTTGAAAATGATTTTCTTCCTACTTTTCAAGCAATTTCTCAAGAGTGACAGTATTCTTAAGACCTAAAAAAATATCATTACTTGTGATGGGTGAAATCTGAAATAATTAAGGAAACAAGTTCAAGCTTCTGAGTATATATTTATTAAACAATGGAAACCAATTGCATAACAAATCAGAACCAGAGTTCCTGAACTTAGCAATGAACTCTGAATACAGGGAAAGACAGATTTTATGCATTAAAATAAAACAATTAACAGGATATAAACATGAGTAAAGTCTCTATGAGGAAGATAGCATCATTCTATATTTTATATGTGACAAAAAAGTGGAAAAAAACCCAAAACAACCTTCTTTCAAAAAGGCACAGTGGCCAAAAAAAAAAAAAAAAAAAACCCCAAAAAACAGGTGCTCCTATCAAAAGTCCATAAGACCTTGCTTCAAATTCTATCTCTGATGAAATGACAAAGTTACTTTCTCTCTTTCAATCTCAGTTTCCTCATGTGCAAAATGAGGTTAAATAATACCTGCTCTATTCAGGTCATACAGTTGTGGCCAGGTTCACATGAGATACTTTGCAAGGTTTAAAGTGCTGTGTAGATGTATTTTTATTAGTAGTAATTATAGTGTTGGAGATATTTCTTTACAAAAACATGTTTAGAACAATGAAATTAAGTTAGAGTCAAGTAGATGATGAGGTGAAATAGGTGTATTCATGATTTTCTTTTATCACTCTTATGCTAAACGCATAAGATAAAAGAAGATCTGTTTGTGGAAGATCTTCTACTCCATATCATATTCTTAGAACTTATGAAGCCTTGAGAAATTGGTTGACTGGACACAACAAGAGGATTTTTGTTTCTTTTCTTTTTACAATGTGTGAAAATTATATTATTTCAGTGGGGCTAAATATAGCCCATTTAATCATCTTACAAGTTTCTTTATGTCAAAAATTAATAAAGCAGGCATTTACTCTCTGATCCTAATCCATATCTAAGTCATCACAAAAAGAATAAAATTATATATATGTATATATTATAAATCAGGAAATGAATATGGTCTTTTAGAAATGCCTAATTTTACAATGTTTCTTTTACATCTTAGTTGTTTAAAATAGGATTGCAAAATTATCATTTCATTTTTTTAAAAGTCATCCTTTATCATTACCTTCGCCCATCCCTAAATCTTTTCATCTTCCTAACTTCACCGTTACTTTTCAGTGTAACACTACTCTCCCAGTCATCATGTAATGAGCAACATGTCATGAACGCTAACTAACTAGTCAACTGACTTAGTTGTGTAATGTTAAGCAATTTAATGTAGCTTAACTATAAATAAAACTTTAGATTGTATTTCCTTGATCATAACATTATTTCATTGGATTAGGTTATCTCCAAGATGTTTTAATATGTCAAAATTCCAAATGAATTCTAAGTGAATTGTTTCTATTCATTTGCATTTTGTAGTTTTGACAATACTTTAAATGTATTATTTTTTTCTAAATTGCAAAAAACCTGTGAAGCAAGTAGGGAAAATTATTATACCCGTTGTACAGACAATATTCAGAGAAGTTAGGTAGCTTGCCTAAGATCATACATCTAATCAAGGTAGAACCAAAATCTTCTGACTTATAGTTCAATATTATTCCAGTTTTAATGATACTTCTTAAATAATTATTCAGATATTTATTTGTATTGCATTTTTTATTGGATTAATTTGTCTCCCTTGTCAATTTTATGTTCTTGTTTATTTCATAATTTTGTTAGTAAATTCTTTGAGAAAAGGAAATATATCATTTATATGTTTGACTCTACTTATAGTTAAGTCTTCAGAGCATCATAATGTATGAATTTTGTTATGATAATAATTCTTTTAATTTTATTAAATAATATTACTATATTCAATGAGTCTAATATTTAGGAAGTATTTTTAAAGACTAAGAAAAATTAATAAAACTTTCACATAATCTATAAGATAATGAAAGCAGTGCATTATTTAGATTATAAAAATGACAATAGTTAATACTTTGAAGTAATGTTGTGTATACTAATAATAAAAATGACATTTACATAGTATTTTAAAGTTAAACAAATGTTTTACACAATACATATATTACAGTCACCTTTTTTTTTGACAAGTAACTGTCTATTCTTCAGATTTTTGAGACCAAGGTCTATAAATTTTTGTCTTTTGCCCCATATTTTGACACAGTTTTGGCACATAGTAGGGGGCTTACCAAATACTTATTGATTGATAAAGACAAATTTTCTTAGCACCATAGATTATAGAGGTGAGACAATTATAATCAAGATGTGAAACCTTTAAATCAAGGTAAAGAACATTCAAATCTTTTCTTTTTATCCATGGACCTGAATTGCATAATAAACAAACAAATAAATTTTTAAATATGGATTATCTGAATATTTATGTTCTAATTTCTAATTTCACAATTTCTGATTTCCTAATCTAATTTTAGAGGTCATTACAATTTACAAAATACCTAAGAAGGAAACTGATAAAAAGAAATTACAGGGTTTTGAGGATTATTTTGTTCAGCTGAACTCTATAAAGAAATGGACTTGCAGAATTAGGTTTGAATTAATTGGATAGTTAGAATAGAAATAAAATACCTCTAGGTCAATAAATAGGTTGTATATTTTTCTATGTTTTCAAGGAAATTTTATCAGGGTACAAATATATATACTTTGTTCACATAAATGTATCCTTTAGCTTGGAAACAAAAGAAATAGCTAGAAATAAAAGGAATGCCTGCCCTAAGGAAAACACAATGTGTCCTTTGGATAAGATTTATGTTAGTTTTCTTCTAGTATATGTCACATCATGATAAAGAGTTCAGAATGTGAGTAAGCATCAAAGTGGTCTTGCGGATGAAGGAAGATTTAGTGACTTAGAAAGTAAATACAATTCATGCTTGCTGACTAGACTTTTTTTGGTTTTTGAGGTTGTCTTTAAGACTAGGAAATAAAAATGAGAACTCACTATGATTGAGTTTGCTTCTCATTTTCCAAGTTGGATTTCTATGAAACAACTTACACTTTAGTTACTGAATTAAGCTTAAGTGCTGATTGTATGCCAAAAAAGAAAATACACAATGTTAAAATGAAAAAAAA
>JAJPUD010001047.1:139043-205905 GCA_023553655.1 Myrmecobius fasciatus
AATTGATGCTAAGAGAAGTGAATAGAACCAAGAGAACATTGTACACAGAAATAACAAGATTATAAGATGATCAACTCTGTTGGGCATGGCTCTTTTCAACAATAAAGTGACCCAGGCCAATTCCAATAGACTTGTGATGGAAACAGCCATTTGCATCCAGAAATAGGAGTATAGGAATTGAGTGTAGGTTATACCATAGTATTTTCACTTTTTTGGCTGTTATTTGCTTTTTTTTCTCATTTTTTTTCCCTTTCTGAACTGATTTTTTTGTGTGTATCATGGTAAATGTGAAAATACGTTTAGAAGAATTGCACTTGTTTAACCTATGTTGGATTACTTGCTGTCTAAGGGAGGAGAATGAGGAGAAGGAAGGGAGAAAAATTTGGAACACAAGATTTTATAAGGTTGAATATTGAAAACTTTGCATGTTTTTTTGAAAATAAAAAGCTATTATTTAAAAAAAAAGAATTAAAATGTTGGGGCAAGACTCCTCCTTGACCAAATCATTCTAGAGCAGGGTTTCTTAATCTGAAATCTATGAAATAGTTTTAAGACTTTGATAACTGTATTTGAATATAATTGTTTTTCTTAACAATCCTATGTATTTTATTTTATGCATTTTTAAACCTTTTGATCTGGGGAATCATAGGCTTTGTCAGATTGTCAACACATACACACATTTTTGGAATAAAATTATTCTTTTGAAACAAAGCCTGTGGTCAGAAGAAATGTAAGGTCCTTCAATGAGTAATTTCTATTTTTAAAACATAATTATATATGATATAATAATGTGGATTTCAAGGAATACCTCTAAAGGCAAATAAGAAACAAAACCCATCAAATCCCATTCAGCCTCTCCTGGGCAACAGAGGAACTCCAGGCACTAAGGGGAACTAAACAGACATCTTCCCTACAAAGCTCTTTGTGATCTCCTTAAGCCCATCTATTCAGATTAAAGGTCAAGTGGGTAAACTTGGCAATTCTATTTTCCCACAAAGCTGCTATAGTTTGCTGTCTTGGTAAAAGCCCTCCACTAGCACTCTTTTATCTCCCATTCTGTTCAGCACCTCCCTCGTTCTTAATGTCCAACCCCTTTAAAATAATGCTTTCATTCATGGTCTATACTTGGAGCCTCTTGCAATGGCTTCTTGTAATACATCTAAAAGCTTTTTCCTCCTTGTTCTGTTTGTTTAAGGAGAGCAAGTTAAAAATGTTCCTCATAAAAGTCTTTTACTCAAAGACAAACTAAATGATAGTCAACTGCTAACCAAGTCAACTTATAGTGGGTTTCCCACATTTACTAACAGTGTAAAGACACTGTATCTGGAAGGTTCTTGATTTTTTGAATCAGTGTTCACTTTAACTATCATAATAGAACTAAGAAAGGAAGAAAGGATTATACTGGCCAGTGAAACCAAACCTCCCATCTTCATAATACATGCACAGATACATATATAAAAATATACATATATACATACATACAGATATATGTAGATAATATGTTAGATATAGGTAGATTGATAGATGATAGAGATATATTGATATAGATAATGGATAGTAGGTAGACAGACAGACTGATAGACAGATAGATGGATAGACAGACAGACAGACAGATAGATAGATATATAGATAGATAGATGGATAGATAGATGGATAGGTAGGTAGGTAAGGGAATTGATGTAAGCTCAGGATAACTGAGCTAGTCAGTATCTGAGGAAATATTCAAACTTGAGTCTTCCTGACACTAGTTTAACTGTTCTAGTCACATTCTGTCTCCAAACTTTCTCCTTGAAGCAACTCTTTCTTATTTGTCTTTGGATTGTCTGATCACATAAAGTCCAGCCTACATCTAGAGTCTATGAAATGTTTTAACAGTACAGGTCTTGGCTTGCTATTTGGAGTGACTACAGTTCTCTTGTTTACAGCTTAATCCAGGATAAGAAATCAAACAAAGAAAAAGAAATGAAATCCAGCCATTTAATGAGGTGACAGCTACTTGGCAAACCAACTCTAATTACATTCAAAGTTAAAGGGGAAAAGAGGAAGAAACTAACCTTTTCCTGGACAGTTTTCTGAGTTTTCTATACAAAATGATTGGTTTGTACACTGAAGTGAATAGGGCATTGCCAAGCATTGTTCTCAGAGCAGTGGAGAAGACAAGGTACCAAATTCTAGCTCAGATTAAAAGCTCAAATGCATGTGTGGGTAAGTTTTGTTTGCCTTTTTCTTGGTTAGTCACACTAGGGTTATGTGTGCACATACACTTACCTGCACATCCATGAACAAGGGCCTGAATGCACATGAACATATCCACAAAGGCAATGAACGTGGACATTATGACAGAATAATAAATAATAAATAGGGGAAGGTAGCATGATAAAGAATTTGTATTTATTTATCCTCATTGTTACTGTTTACCTGAGAGTATTAGGAGTAGAAGGTTCAAATGTTTGTTTTAAATTTGGGTTCCTAATGGAAAAGAAAAGTATCCAAGAGAAGCTGCCCCTCCTCTCCCCCTCATTTCTCTCCTTCCCCCTTTCCCCCACCCCCAAGCCACATGTAGGGTTTTTAGTGGGTTTGTTTTATTTTGTTGGCCACACATGGCTGTGCTCCCACTGTGCTCTTGTCCTCACCCTGGCTTTTCTAATCAGCGCTCAATGAACAGCGCAGACAGGGAGTTATTAAGCAGCAGTGAGCTTCTAATAAAGGAGATCACAGAGCTTTCCCTATGGCATGTTTCATCCTGCTATGTGGGGTCTATGGCTTTTTCTCCTTAGTAGAAGATGAAAAGAACCTACTTTCCTGAGCTGATGATGAGCTTGCAGAAATAATGAACACAGGAATATGCAGTCAATGGGATACCTATGGATTTTTGGGTTGTCTTCTTGAGAAATGCCCACTGCCACTTACATTTTTCTTCCAATATTGTGGTTCTCTCTTAGGATCATCATTATTTTAAAGATTTTTGTCACTGATGCTCTTTTTACTTTATATAAAGCTGAGTGGATATTTTGAGCACACATCCATATATCTCTCTCTCTCTATCTCCATCTATATCTATCTATTTATCTATCTCTCTATCTCTATCTCTATCTATCTATCTATCTATCTGATAGACATTACAAATGGACTACTCCTTGGGTCCAGAATTTTACCAAAGAAGAATAATCCCAAATTATACATTTGGGAATTTGCAAAGTTGATTCCAAACCTCTCAGGGAAACAAAAGTCCATATTTTTAGGACTAATTCTTCTGGGAATATTTTGTGGCTGTGAGTCATGGAACATGACTCTGAAGAATTGAAGTTGAAGATTGCCCAAAGGGCAATGGAGTATGTAGGGTGGGAGTGAGTCTGCTGATGTAATTAAAAACAATGAATTATTAAGGACAGTATAAAAGATGCCATCGAATGAGTTATTAAAAAAAAAGATGGGCTAGTTACATCATGGAAAAAAAGAATAGACAGCCTATGTGTTTCATTGGTAGCTTTACGGCACCAAGAGAATGTTAATCAAATCCACCATGGCAAATATGTAATTCATTTTCCTTTCCAGAAATAGAAGTTGTCTAATGGTGAGGAAGACTATTTTGTATAATAAAGAAGATATAGGAGATAAGAGAGAGTAAAGAACAAGAATGGAGAGGAAAGAGTACTAAAAGTACTGTATTCCAACCACCTTTTTCCCTTGATGAAAAAGAAATAAAGTACCACATTAGTCAAAATTCTTTAAAATTATTTGAGGTCCAATAAAACATTTTCAATTTTATCTTTGTTTTATTTAGTTAGAGTTAGCAACTTCAAAATTCCCCCCAAATCTTCTATGAACAAAAGTGTATGTGTGTAAAGATGTAGTATTTTAAGGCAGAAATGCTGATCACCCAATTTTGAAGGCAATGCTTAGACAAAGAAATTACCAGATAGCTCTGACCTATAGCTTTTTCACAATAACAGCGATGATGGATGGAGCAGCATTATTTTGATCTAAAAACGCTTGCCATTGACATCATTTTGGAGTTATTCATCTTTCAGTTCTCAGTGTTCCTTGCTAAGCAATAAGAATGTGAAGAATAAAAACTTTTTAAAAAGCAAAGTGAAAGAGATATAGAAGGAAATGAAAATAAATGAGATTGTGCAACTCCAGACTTTTTTGGATAAAATAAGATTCCATCGAAGACAGCTTAGAAATTGGAATGACCCCTAAGGTTAGTTCTGTAATCTATACTAGTGTTTCCTGTTCCATTTTGGTGCTGATTCCCTGTTTCTAATTAGCAATAGTGCTACCATAGATGAGTTCTCAGTGATTTCTCACATAATAGAGGCCATTTGATATCATTATAAAAGTTAGCTTTCATCACTTTTGCAATATCATTGATCTTAGCATAGTTCTTAATGCAAACATACATCCCAATATATTCTGAGTTTATGTAGAATTTGGTGAATAAAAACTAACTTGTCAACAATAAAGTCACAATTTATTTTAAAGTATCTATTTGGGGTGGGTAACAAGGAAACTATGAATACATAATTTATTAGCATCTTTCTCTGACTAATGTTATACACACATTCACATACACACACACACATATATATGTATACATATATATGTATATATATACATATATATAATCTATACATCTCTGTATGAGTATAATGTCTCTGGCAATTTGCCCACAGCAAGAAAGAGGGTATTTTGAAAATAATGAATGATTGACTACACTTACCTATAGAATGTTTATGTCTCTTCACCCCCTACTACCTTAAAATAGCAGATCTCACAGTGGTTGGTCAACTATGTTTTTGGTTAGAATAGCTCAAGACCACTCAGAAGGTTCATGAACCAATTAAATACACCTGATTTACAGATTTAATAAAGCAACTCTGTTGTCTCACCCCCATAGGGTCAACCAGAGCAAACATCAATGAAAGGAAAATGTTTTCTTTTTAAACTTCAGGGGAATGAGTACAAGTCTCCTAATGTGACTCCAACGCCCTAATTTAAAATATGTAAGTGAAATGCTCTTATTGGATAACAACTCATCAAAAGAATGAGTAATTTTTATTCCTCAGCAGTCAATCAAACCATGTCAGTGAAATTTTGAGAAAGATCTTTGAAACTAAACTATTCAAATGACTACGATCCAAGCAATGCCCCTTAATTGGGGAATGGCTAAACAAACTGTATATATGAATGTAATGGAGAATTGTGCTATAAGAAATAATGACTATAAACAATACAGAGAAGCATGAGAAGACATATAAACTGATGCAAAGTGAAAAGTGCCAGTAAAGATATATACATGATTACAACTAAATATATGAAAAGAACAACAACAAAAATGAAATATCTTGTATAATTATAAAGAGCAAGGCCAGTCACAAAGAAGAGATAAAAAAGTATATATTCTTCCCTTCATTGCAAAGAAAGTTATCATTCATCCAACCCTGTGCCCATATCTCCTTTCTCCTCTTTACCTCTAAATACATCTTCTTCAAAGCTTAAATCAAGCTTCAGATGCATGAAGCCATGCCAAAGATGCTAATCTGCTGATCTTTCCCTTTGGAAACTCTGTAGTACTTACAATAGTTAGTTCTGATAAAATATGAAATGATCATCATTTGATTTCCAAGAAAAATGTAAAAAAAATCCAACCCAGTATTATGACTATGTTATCCATTACCTCCACATTGATTTCCCTCTCAGATATCCCACTGTGGCTGTGAAGTTTGAACTCTAAAACTTCTTTTTTCCTTCAGACAGTAGAATCTGAATTTTCAATATATTTCTACAACATGAAGGTCATGGGGACATTGGTGCCTGGGGTTTATGCTGGTCCCCATCAAAAGCCTGTTCCTGTCTAGAATTGGTTACCATTTGACATGATGGAATAACACATCATGAGAACTACCCCCACTCTTTTCATAGAGAAATACATAGGGCAAACTAAGAAAGGCTAAACAATCTGTGCATTCATACTTGCTTATGTAATGTAAATCGATTAATAGTTCCATAATTTCCATGGGGAACCATTAACTTGCTTTGACAGGGTGAAAGCAAGTCAACAAATGAGAAATTTTAAAAAAATTATTAGTCACTTCTTAACTACTGCTTCACATGTGAGTAGTCTAATAATAAAAGATGTTCCTCAGTTCAAAAGAAGTTCATAAAAGAGAATCCAAAAATAATAAACAATAAATATTATTAGCCGAAGGACTGAAATTGTGTGTGAATAGTCAGATTGAGGATAATAAAAACATAAGAGTTCACATTCTTCTTCCCTGGAGATTCTCATCTGAGGGAACAATTTTCTATAATCATGTATCCAAGCCAACTTCTTATAAGGCACCCTTTAACCAAATTGCAAGCTACCTGCCACATTTAAAAATATTTTATAAATATATGAATATTGTGGATATAACTGTGGGCAAGTCATTTAATTTCTCTGAGCTTTAGTTTTCTTATCTGCAAAATAGGGACAACATTTATACTTATCCTTACCTTTAAGGATCAAATAAGGTCTTAGGTTTAAGATACTATAGAAACCTTAGAGTCATATGTGTCAACTATTTACTTAAAGATTGATAATTCATGTCACTTATTAATTAGATAATTTAATCACCTAAATTTTCCTGGGTATAATTCAAGTAAAATGAACTCTTTTATAGCTAGGTTATCACTTAGTGCAATATTGTTGTTAAGAGATCTACTGAAATTATCTTTCCCTATATTAGTATGCAATATTAACAGGAATTGCCTGTAAAACAGGGGTATCTAAGAATAGGAGGGGTCATCCATAGAACTTCTGAGATAGAACAATAAGAAACACATTAAGTCAGGATCAACCTAGAAGGCATAAATGTTGTATATAGGCAGTATGCTAATTTTGGTAGATGGCAGGAGCATGGAGAAAGTATACTTCTGACTTCACAGCTACTTTTTCTTGTTGAAGCTATGATTCTCATTGATGCTAGAAGTATGGCCAGAACAAAGAAACTGACAAACACAATTGGCTCAAGAAGGAATCGAAATTGTAGTGGCTGCCCTTAAGGAGAAAATATAAACTTGTAAAGATGTCCTGGGCCTTATGTTTTGTGTCCCAAAAGAAATGAATATGCTTGCCACTTCCCAACAGCTGATAGAGAGATCTGAGCCCAAGTAATTGAATTGTGTTATTAAAACTCCTGATCTAGGGCTTTGGATTTTGTGTTTTTAATTAAAAAAAATTAATCTTGCCTATAGACTGGATAAAGGCTTTCTGTATCCAGGAAAAGGTGAGAATATGTTGAGATAGTAATTGAGTTAGAATGTTTGATTTTATTTTTTTATTTCTATGGGCATGAGTAAGATATTTAATAGAGTCAAAGCATTACATGATAAAATCCATTGTGTTATGTTAATGAGATTTAACAAAAAGTAAGGAGAATAGAATATTCTTCCAGTTAGTGTGGGTACCAGTCATGAGTCTTACTCTGTAGATGAATTTTATAAACCACAGCTCTCAACTAATGAGATAGATGCTCACCACTGCCCAGAAAGGGGCAACCCTAGTGGATTGATACTTTCAGCTCTCTGAGTACTATAGGGAACCCACTGGTGTTAGGTGGAGTGTCTAACAATAATTTCAGGAAAGTGCCCATCAGAACCTCATTGTGGTTAACTTAGCATGCTAGAGGATCATAGTCAATAGTTAAGAATCTTATAAAGATAAAGCATTTCCCCGCATGACACAGTTAAAACTAAAAATCTTTTTAAAAATTCTTGATTTCTTCATGCATATCCCCCTGAATAATGCCTAAGAAGGGCTTGTCACTATGAGGAATTTTATAATACTTTATTGCATAAAAGTTTTCTTTGAAGTATTCATGAACTCTGCAAAAACTATTTCTCCTAATAATAATTAGATATTTTTCTTGGCTTTTTCTCTTGATAAAAAATTCAACACAAAGGCAGCAGGTCTACAACTAAGGAAAATAAGGAAGGAAAAACCTGACATGGCAAATCTAAACCAATTAGACAGAATGCAAAGGAAAACATTTTTTAAAGCTAATAAAACCCAGGCTCGGCATTGAAAATAAGTCTTTTACATATTTCCAACTTTGCTACTGATATTAATAAATTATTCAGTTCTAATTGTAAAATTTACATAAATGTAACAAGCTGATAACTATAATGTGTTTATTGTATTTTATTTAAAAAGTTCATTAAAAATTCAAATTTGTATTCCTTACACAGAAAATTTATAATGAAGGGTTTTTTTGGCAATACTTTTTCAAAAATAATTTTTCTTGATATCTAGCTTAGCATTCATAACAGGGTCAAAGATTTAAAAAGACAGATATTTTATTTATAAAGAATTTAATTATTATAATAATTAAATGGGGAAATAAATACATCTATTTATTTCTGTGACATGCTCCATGAACAACACAAGACTTCAGAAAAACCTTAGATTGGAAAGAGTTTTGTTAAATGATCCTAAGTAAAGCACAGACTGAGCTCTCATGTCTTTCATATAAAGGCAGATAATATAAATAATAAAAATGAATTCACTATCACCTTTTGGCTATCAGAGACACTTAGCATTCTCCTAAAAATAGTAGAAAACATTCTTTGAGGGTGTAATATACTTGATGCACCACTAAATCACTGAATTCCTGCTTCGTGCTTTCTTTCTCATCAGGTTACTTTATATCATCAGACTTTCACCATGAAAGCAATTTCAGTAGGAAGTGAAATTCAGATTAGTTATTTTTAAGAATTTATACTCCTAAATGAAATTTTTAATTTTTCCTCACAAAATCATAAGATTTTGTATTAGAGCAGAAAACATTCTTAGATATCATCTTGTCAAACCCTCTCATTTTACAAATATGGAAATAGGAGTTCAGAAAGATGAAGTGATACATGCTCAAGTTTCTATAACTAAGCTATTGGCAAAGAAGGGGTTAGAATTTTATTCTCCTGTGTCTACCATAATTCTTTCCCCATTACACAATTATATACTTGTATAACCTTTTGGGAAATTGATTTGTAGTAATCTGGTAATTTTCTGCCACACTAGTTTATCAGAGTTGGCAAATCTCCCCTGTGACACTTAACTGTGAACACAAGGAAGTCACTTACCTAAGACTCAAGCAACTTGCTAAGAGAAATTACAGATTGTAATCTTTCAATGAAAGAAGTATCCAAACAAAAAATATTGCAGAATTTTGATATATTAACTTCTTTAATATAAAACATAATTTTAAAAGATATCTTCCTAAAGATTTATACATATATGTGTATGCATATTTTGCCTAGGAATTCTTAATATGAATGATTGAAGTAAAAACAATTTCTTGGTATGAGGCTGGAACGAACTGAAACATACAAACAAAAAAGAAATACCCTATAATTGAGAAGTTGAAGAATTATTTACAATATTAAAATC
The DNA here is from genome assembly GCA_023553655.1 of Myrmecobius fasciatus. Taxonomy (NCBI): domain Eukaryota; kingdom Metazoa; phylum Chordata; class Mammalia; order Dasyuromorphia; family Myrmecobiidae; genus Myrmecobius; species Myrmecobius fasciatus. The sequence goes on from JAJPUD010001047.1 coordinate 148,474, forward strand.
ATTTATCCGGAAAACATTTTCTTATATAATTTTATGGCAATTTTTGTGGAGGCATATTTAATTTTAATATATTATTTGTCTGTATCAATGTTGCAGCAGATAGCTAGGCAGTATGGTGGAATGGATAATAGTACTGGGCCTAAAATCTGAAAGGAATGAGTTCAAATTCTGCCTTTGTATCAAAGTTGTGGGAACCTGGGTAAATCACTTAGCCCTGTTTTCTTTAGTTTCCTTATCAATAAAAGAGGAATAACAATAGCATCTCTTCTACCACCCTTGTTGTGAGAATTAAATAAGGTAACATTTTTGTAAAGACCTTTTGCAAATCTTAAATTGCCATATAATTTCTAGTTGTGAATAGTAGTAGTAGTAGTACTCTGAATAGAAAAAAACTTATTGAATCTTTATAAAATTTGCTGCCTTTTTCAGCAATACTGTTCTCAATATCTTTCAAATTCAGTTTATCTCTGAGGGATATCACCAGACATAATAGAATTCTGAAAGATCATTACACTCAACCCCTCATATTTTACAAGTGAAGGACTTTGGACCCAGAATGGAGAGATGTAGTTGCCCAAGATGACTTTTTGAAAAAAATCTTATATGTAATAATATTTGAGCAATTATTTATAAAGCTATTATTTAATGTGCATTATTATATAATTACATATATGCTATTGTATATATAATATAATAAACATGCTATACCTATGTTTACATGTGGGCTTATACATATGGGCAAATGCATATGCATTATGAAATTATTTCAAGTAGTGAAATATAGTACATTCTGTGGTTAGTAATATTGAAATCATTAATTACAATAGATTCTTAATCTATTTTGCTATGAACTCCTTTTGATGATCTCATAAAGCTTATAGACCTCAGAATAATGTGTTTTTCCCACAATATAAGAAAGATTTGTTAAGCAACTACTATGTGCAAGGCACTAAAGCCATCTGCTGGGGATATAATGACGAAAAGAAGAAAAAAATGTTTCTGCTCTAGATGAAGGTACATTGATTTCTTCTATTTTGCAACTGTCCTTTCATTTCATGCCTTCTAGTGTACCTAATTAACTTCTTATTATTTTGTTCAATTTTTACTAGCCTTGAAGTCCATCCTATAATAGCATCTAAATTCACCATAGATTGGAGGAAAAGGATAAGAAAAGTATTTTTTTCTCTCATCTCTTAGAATAATGTTTTTAAATGCACAAAATAAATTATCTAGGATTATAAAGGAAACCAGCTGTAATAAAGATTCACTTTTCCCCCATCCAAATTAGAATCCAGGTTAAAAACCCCTTAATTAGAGATTTAAGAAACTGAACTCATCAAATAACCAAAAAAACGTATCTGGCTCATAATAAGAGCTAAATAAATGTTTATTGATTAGACTTGAATTAAAGTCTATCTAGCATTGTATTAAAGCAATATATTTTTAAGCAGAAATAATGGTTCCAAGGGGGTAACATTCTTCTTTCTGTGGCTAGACTGGATAGTAAGTATTTTACTATGAAAAATCATAATTAACTTTCCTGTCTCACCCATTGGGCAAATACACTGAAATAGGTAGCTAAGATTCCTGGAACAGATTTTAGTCAGATTAATACAGTGGTAAAGATACGATGCTGCATGCTTTTATGATATCAACCAAGAACTTATCTAAGGAAACTCATTTTTATTGCTTTCTAAACTCAAAATAATAAAAATAGAGTATCAGGATCCTTATCAGGGTGTAGTACTTTTAGTGTGCTTAATTCCACAATTTAGTTATAGGTTATTTGTATTAGAGATAAAGGCAGAGCCACAGGTAAGAATTGGCACACTCCTTGTCCAATTGTCATTACTTATCCATATAGACCAACCTCATTCAGTCACTAAAGAAAGTCAAAGGAATTCTTCTTTACTAGAAAGAGATTTATAGTTGCCCCTTTCTGTTAGATCATAGTCTGTCAGCATTGCTGGGAAATTCTTTCTCCTGCTGAGCATCCCTGCTCCTGTCTCTGTAGCTTTACAGAGATATTACTCATAAATGTAAGAGAAATGTGGTGAGTGGCCGTGGTTGGAGCTTCTGAAGCTCTGTCTATAATTGCTTCCAGGACCATAAAAGCACAACTCAGAGAAGCATATTGCTTCTTCCTGTACTAGACCAATGTTCACAATTAGCCACATATCAACATTTAGATTTGGAAGAATGAACTCTCGCTACTTTGGAGCCAGGCTGGCAGGAGGGAAAAAGGACCCTGAACTGGCTCTTGGTAACCTAACTTTGGAAAATATTTTATGGAAATATTTTATAGAAAAGTAATCATACAAATGTAGATTTGGGACCCAAATAATTTCATAAACTACAAATAGTCTATGTGAAGCCCCTCCCTATTTTTGCTACCTTATGGTGACATAATTGTAAAATCATAACTGAGATAATTTACTTCCATTTTTTCCCTGTAATTGTACTATAACTTTATCTTATACAATACCATACTTCCAATGATTATCTGGCCTACTAAGAAAATTCTGTGCACAGGATCATAGATCTATAGTTGGAAGGTACTTTAGTGGCCACGTAGAAAGAACTTCTCACTTGACAAATAAGGAAACTGAGGCACTGGGAAATGAAGTGATTTTCCCAAGGCTATGTGATTAGTAAATGTCAGTGATAGCGTTTCAACTCTAGAGCAGTGTTGTGTGTAATACAAGTGGGAAGTGAAATGTTTATCACCTGAAGATACTGTATACACAATCTTGTGGCAATCTTGGATTTTCCTTTTTCCCCCCTTTAACTTCCATTGTTGTTCCTGAATTGCATTTTATAGTTTCTGCAGAGATATTTATTGTCTCCTAAATATACCACCCTATCTCTATTCTTGCCTTCTATCTTCTACACAGAATGTTGTCATGGAAATCAGCAGTGCATTGAATTGTCTTGATTCTCCCCAAACCATAGCCCATTTTCTAAATGCCTTTTTTTCACCAAAAGCAGCATGCATTCAATAATACAATGTATTTGCCCACACATACATCATCAAAATGCTGGTAATGGCTAAGGTCCCTTTTTGCTTTGCCATGCGTCAGGTTAAATAACACTCCCTGATGGACATCAAAGTTCAAATGCCAGGTTCAGCTTATTTCTAATATACAGGACTCGCAACAAATGGTCCATTATGTGTAGCACTCTTCATCAAAACTGGCACAAACATAATACAGAAAAATAATAAAAAAATCTCTGGAGTTTATAAGGATTTAAAAGTAGAGCTTTTCAAGTGAGCTCAAATACCATTGAACTCTAAACTCAAGAGAAAATAGCTTGAATCATTTATCAAAAGGACAAAGAGTGGTGTTTTTTGTATTTTTCTTTTAAAAAATAAGTTGCTTTTCAGCTTTTGTACCAGTTTTGTCAATTTTTGACTTAGTTACTATAAACTGTAAAATTCAGTTTTATAGAATAGTTAAGTACTTAGGTGTTCCCAATAAGAAAAGAATATCTGAAATAACTAACATATAGTTCATTTAAATTCTTTAATTTAAAAAAGTATTGGAAATAAATATTTCTGAGCTGAATCACATATTTCTTTTCCTAGGAAATGGAGAAATCCAAATATAATCCCTTTTTTTTTTAATTCTCGAGGTTATTGCTAGGACCATTAGTTAATAACCAGTGCCTTAGATGTAAATTGTGTGGAGGGGGGACTAATATGTCTCCTCTTGCCAGGGGATACCTGGCACTAATTTCCTGAAAAGTCTTATTCATATTTGATTAGTGGGCCAAATTACTAAGCAAATAGGCTTCTGGGCTTCTTTAGTTGGTATTCCTTGAAGGAGAAATAGTTTTGTTTTCAATGGAGTGAGATGTGGAAGAACCCTTTGAAAGCTCTCAAATGATAATTGTTTCTCCTATTTTTTTCTGTTTCCATTATCCATTTCCACAACTCTCTTTTGTCCTTAATCTGGCTTTTTAGAAGGCTCATTACATCTATATCTCCTCAAATGCTAATGATCTCTCTCAAAGTACTTTGTATTTATTCTGCGTGGTTTTTTTAAATATAGTTGTCTTTGTTGTGTAATATAATAGATGTGAACAGTGATGGTTTAATTTGTTGCATTTATATTCCTAGTGCCTAGTGCAATAGCTAGCATTTAGTAGGAGCTTTTAAAAAAAAGTTTGGTGATTAATTGTATTTTATTCATTACTTGTTTCAATAAGCATTCACTGAATGCCCACTACATGGAAGATAACTGTGAGGGAATATAAAAATGATTCCTGTCTTTAAGGAGTTTACAATCTAGTGGAAAATGACATATACATAAATAAATGAAAGATTAAGTAGAATGTAACATATGCCATAAAAGAATTAAAAAGTTGAGAGAAGAGAGGAATTGTTTCTCATTGGAGGGAAAATGGAAAGTTTTATTATTTGTTAAATACCTACTATCTGCTAGATTTGCACTAAGTCCTGAAAATTCAAAGACAATCACAAAATAATCCTTGTCTTCAAGGAGTTTAAATTGTACCAAGGAAAAAAATATGAGTATAAATTTAAACATACAAAAATAGATACAATACAGACACAAGGTAGTTTTTGAGAGGGAAATGCACTACCGGCTGTGTAAATTAAGAAAGATTTCAAGTTTGATATACTGAAGCACAAATCTGAATACAAGAAAATATTTTATGAATTAGTGTTTCTAAGTGGTTACATTTAGCAAAATTTAGAGGATAATAGATTGTTGAATATCCTAGCACCCTAGAACAATGGGCTTGCTAACATTTTCCCTATAACTCAGTGATTTTTTTGGAAAGTGTTAACTTGTAAAGGAACAACAAAAAATACATCCCAAAATCCAATTAAAAATAAAGAAACAACAACAACCTTAATGTACCTCATCAATGCCCAGGACTATAGCTTGCTTTTCTTTAATAAATAAAACATAGTCTTAGGACTTGCATTACAATTTTCTTCTTCAAAGTGCTTTGTAAACATTAAGTAATTCTTATAACACCCTTGGGAGTAAATAATATTTTCTACTTACAAAGGCTCTTTTATTTAAAGAATCTAAAATGCTTTAAGAATATTAATTAAGGTTTACCAGCAATACAGTGATTTGGATGGTTGAAAAAGAGGCCCAGAGATTAAGAGAAATAGATTACAATCAGACCACTGTTAATACAGTGTTTCTAAAATTAGAATTTAGAAATCTTGATCACTAGAGCTGCTCACTGCATAGAAGGATTTCCTATGGAAAGCAATTTAAGTAAGGTATAAAGGATGATTTATTTGATATAGAAATAATAATAAGAGTTCTTTAGAGAATTTTGATAGTCCAAGTTTTCCATTTTAGCATGTGAGTTATTTCATTTTTTACGTTTAGAACCAGAAAAAATTTAGTTCAGAGATTATGTATTAAATGCCCAAGGAGTATAAAATACTTTATAAGAATGAAGTCAGGAGGCAGGGATTGGGGACACCAGTTATTAAAGCAAATTGAAGATCCTAGACCAAGAATCTAAAAGAACTTCTAAGGTTATCTAGTCCAGAATTTCTTAAATTTTTTTCACTTGCAACTCCTCTCTTTTTTGCCTGAGAACTCTTTATGTGACCCCATATGTATAAAATAGGTATAGAAATCAAACATTTATTGATAATAAATTATAATTTTGGAGTCCCCACATTTGATTACAGGACCCACATGGGGTGGTGAACCACAGTTTAAAGAGGCGACCTAATCCAACATTTTCACTTTACAGATGAGACAGTAAATATCTGAGGGGAGATTTGAACCTATCTTCTATTAGGCTCTTTGCCTAATATGTCAATGTAGGCTAAGGGACTGGTAAAGATTATTCACAATAAATGGAGGTAGTTGAGATATAACCATCATACGCGGTTCATCCAAAATTCAGCCATAATGGATTTGAGATTGAGTTTTGAGAATATGCTTGAAGTACATTTGCTTTAATTTTGCTTTTCTTCCCCTCCCCCAAGAATGTTAATGATATTATTTTAAATTTCCTGATATAAGAAGTCATTTTGGCAGTGTGCTAGGTGAGAAACTTAATATGCAAAAGCAAGAGCATTATAAAGCTATATGGGCCATTCTGACACAAATTAATCCTTAACCAGTGCTGGGTTGAATGTTAGCATAAACTGAAAAGTCAAAACAATAGGGTAAAAGAAGTTTTTACACACATATAGAGGAACATGTGCCAATCCAGCTAAGATCAATAGTATTCTGAAAATGTTGTGAGAAGAGGGCAGATGTTCCACAGAATCAAAGGAAAGTTCATGCTAGACTATGGGTACCCATTTATTTCCCCTAATTATGGAATTATATATATTCACATGAATTTTCCAAATTTTTATTGGAACTCTTGAACCTGAACTTAAACAAAATAGGAAACAAGTTAGTATATGATAAAATGCTAATTCTGAGATATAGCTATTTATTGATTGGCAATAGAAATTAATATAACTAATATCAGTTGGAGTCATCAGGAGATAGCAGAAGAGGAATTTCACTTAGGTTTTGGAGAATAAGAAAAATGCATTAATATAAATTTGCAAATTTTATATAAATTCATAAAATTTTAAATACATATAAAATCTAAAACCTCTTGTAAAACTTTTTTATATGTTGAAAAATATCATGAAAGAGGCAAGGACTGAGAAAGGTCATTATAGATCTAAGGAAACTTCAGTTATCTAGAAAGTCTCTTTTCTGGATTATCAACTATTCAAAATACAAATTTAGAAGCTAGAGAGAAGCAAAAAAAAAAGAAAAGAAAAGAAAAGAAAGAAAGAACAATCAGGTTTAAGTGAGCAAATGTTACAATTAAATTAAAATGTTACATATATTTTACTGCTATAAGTAGAAGTCAGAGAGCGTCTAAAAGTAACTACTAGCAACAGCAAAAAGTTGGGTACAAAGAAAGGAAACAGAAAAAATATAAAAAAGCAGACAAAGAATTTCTAAGCTCTTGATATTTGTGAGATGCATGAGAACACACTTTTAAGAGCTTTTTGGCTCATCATTGTATGACAATACCATACAATCACTGATGTTCACAATAATTATTCAAAGTCATCAAAAACAGGTTAAAATTATTCATTATTCTTTTTATGAATGCACAAGAATGTACAACACATTTTTGTTAAAACAAATTAAATTATTTTGAATTAATTCAAATGGTTAAAGTAAAATTTTGCTTCTTAAACATGGAAAATGGCATTATTTTTGCTGATAAAAATCATTTCTTATCAAATTGAAATACATGAGGCATTAATATTTTTAATACTATACTTTAGAATTACTATATTTTATCCTAAGAATGTAAACATTAACCATTTTGGAAAGAATACTGACACTGTGACTTAGCTTTTTGCATCTAAAGAAGAGTGCATTATCTGTAGTTTTTCCTTGTCTGTTCCTATGCTCCCTTACATTTTTCTCTGTAATCAACATGACATTTTATGCATGTGTGTGTGTGTGTGTGTGTGTGTGGAGGGGGTGTATGTGAAAAGTATTCTTTATATCTTGTATAATGTGTATGTCAAACTAGTATGGTTTTGTCATGTTTTATAGCCATGTCTCATAACCTTTTTTTCTGTGTGTCATGTAATCCTTCCCTTGTTTGGTGAAATCTATGGATACAGCTCAGAATAATATTTTAAAATAATTGGAGGGAATGCTAACTTCCATTTAGATGTTAATCAAAATAAGCTATATTTTTCCCCAATTGTGATTTCAATTCCTAACAAACTCTCTGAAATTTTACCAACAGACCCATCCTTGGAAGCCAAATTAAGGACCCCTGGTTTTTAACATGTTTTACTTTTGACATGGATATTGGCACATTCCATGACTAATTGCATTTGGATAAAGTCTGTTGAAGCAGAGAAGAGACAAAATGTTTCCATGAGCTTTAATATACATAATACTATAAGCAAAAGTTATGGTATATGGCATTTGTTTGTCACAGGTCTTTACTTACTAATAAATTAAAACATTCATGTAACCATCTTGATTTCTGAACTTAAATGAAAATAAACTAGAGAAGAACATGGCTAAGGGCTAAATTGAAACACATATGTGCATTTTATTTGTTACCATATGGCATACATAATATTCTATGGTATAACAAAACAAATTGAAAACATCTGTAGTATTTATAACAATCAATTGGGAGCAACTGAAAAGGTGTCTGCTACATTGAGATTTCTTTTTAAGTAATCCTCTTTCTGCACTTTTGTCACTGGAAAATCAATCAAATGAAGAGATTAAATAAAATGATCTGCAGAAGCCTCATATAACATGGCAGGCATTGATGATTTCAAGGATACTTCAAATTCACCAAAGGAAATTGAAGCTTTTATTCTCTAAAGTAGACAGCTCCCAGTGATGTTCCTTTCCAGAAAGTTTGCTTTTATAAAAGCATATGCAGGAATGTAGCTAATGATTTCATAAATCTTGTCATTAAAAGCTCCCTGTTTTCCTCTATTAAAAAAAAGTTATACTAGATTAAAGTTAGAAAAAATACACTTGGAATAAGGGTAGGGACAGAAAGTGTTCTTGTGATTTCATTTGAATAAAGAAATTGCAAGTGAGGAAATTTCTTTGGCCAATGTAAGGCAATATTTCTTCATAACTTATATTCTTAGAAAAATGACCTTAATGTCTACTGCTCTTTTCCTTTACAACTTATTTATGCCTACTAAACTATGTAAACATGCAATTTCTCTAGTAGAAAGGAAGTTCCTTGAGGACAGGCTTATTTTTTGTTCAATCCTAGTACCCTGAGTACTTGGGAGAAGTTTTGTACATGATAGACACGTAATAAATGATGCTGAATGACTGAATGTATAATACTGTGACATGATGATAATCACGAACTTTTATTTAGAAACTTCAAGCCAAAATGATGGTTTTTGAAGTTATAATTTAAACATATGCATTTCATGCAATCATTTTGGAGACAGTACTGGGTTAATGTTCATCATAACATTTTCAATGAATGATTTCAGAAATGATCCTTCTGAAATTCTTTACAAATCTTGTATCCACTTGGTCCCTCACTTGAATTTTTTATCTTGATGTTGCTGTTCTAAATCTCTAGTGAAGCACACTGGTTAACACAAAATAGAGAATTTAAGTACATTTTCTTTGTAGCAATGTCATCTGTCTACCTTCTGAGTGTGTTTCCAGTGGAACAGAATATCCCACATACTTCATTTTCCCTAAAGAGCAGCATGAGACTTCCATCCCTTAGATTTCAACACATAAAATATTAAGAGCCAATCTTCAGCTGTTCCTCTGTCACTTCCATTATCATTCTACACGTCCAGAGGTGATAATGGACTCTGTAAATTGCGGTCTCCTTCCATCCTAGACCACTGAGGGTTTTACCTAGGGACAGAACTGCACAAAGGGTGGCCCAGATGTATGTTAATAGCACTGAGCAGCAAGCAGCAGACACTGCAGAACAACATTGTGTGATATGTTACCCAAAGGAAAGGCAAAATGAGATGAAAACAATTTCCCTAGGAATGGAGCAAAACCACCTGGAAACCCAGGCTTCGTTCACAAATCAAATAAGGAGCATCGTTTTTACAGACTTGGAAACAGATCTTCACCGTATACTCAACTAGTTGCCACTGATGATGGATTGCTTGGTTTAGCTGAGATAGAGCAGATATGTGAGGATTCTTCTAAACATTTAGAGAAGGTTGGAAAGAACAGTTGTTTCCTCCTTGGCATTTTCAGACACAACCACAAAGAACTATCAGGGTCAGCCATGTTATCTTCTCAGATAAAGTGATATACAGAGAATAAAATTTGGAGTTCATGCTGTGCATGGCTAAAATGAAAACTTCTGCCTCTGACAGACACTATTCAGTGTACCTATCAGTAGACATGTTTAAAACTGAAAAGATGATGGAGAGTGGGGGTGGGAGTTGGGGCTTATCACGGCCCCTATTTTACACTAATTAGATCCAAAGCAAATCAGTGTTTGAATAGAAAACAAATTTTGGGGTAAGGATATATAGGTTCTCTATTTCACCCCAGCACCCACTCCGAAATGAGTGTCTGTAGCATTGTTTGAGTAATATTTCCAGATCTAATTCAAGCAAAGCTACTGTATCTGGTATTCCAAAAGTCTTAGTTCAGTTTTAAGCTATAAAAACTAAAATTAAGATCCTTGGAACATACTTTCAATTATTCCAGAAGTCCATTAAGAATTTGGGGTCCTGTGAATCATGATAAACAAAAATAGAGAAAGTAGGGTGTTATTCCTGCTTTATAACAAGATAGCTTCTTATGACTCTATTCTAAATTAGGCTGGTCCTTAAAGAAGAAGCATACCAGGTTCATAACAAAGCCAACTTGGTAAGAACCCCCAGCATTTGCATCTATTTGACAAAAGTTTTGGGAATCCAGTGTCACTTCCATGACACAATAAATAGAACTTCCATGGAGAAATAGATAGATAAATAGATAAATAGATGGATGGATAAGATGGATGATTGGAAGGATGGATGAATGAACAGATCAAAGAGACATAATACATATGTATAAAATACCTAGCATTTATTTAATACTTTGATGTTTGCAAAGTGCTTTATGTATGTTAGCTAATTTTATCCTCAGAACAACCCTATGAGGTAAATGCTATTATTATATCCATTTTACAGATGAAGAAACAGAGGCACAACATGTTAAGCAAGAGCCACATATCTATTAAATGTCTGAGGCAGGATTTGAACTTTATATATACATACATCATTTCAAGAAGTCAGAGTGAAGCATTTTATCTCAAATGTCAGGGGATTTTTCTATTTGAGTATAACTTTTTCAGCTTCCAGTGGGATACACCACCTCACTTACCTCACAATAGATACTAATTCCCTTAGTATGCTCACAAACTTTCATTTTATTAATTTTTAATGATGCAAAGGAAAATTTTTCAAGGTCACCGAGAGACCAAGCAGTTATTCAGACATTAAATTTGTTCACAGTTTCTTGGCAGATCAGCAAGGAAATAAGCAAGAAGAGGGGGACTGCAATGGAATGATGAGTAGGTAATTCTACAGAACTACTTAAATTGTTGATTGACTTATCAAGCCAAGTCTGAAGATTTAGTTTTGAATTTCAAATATGTAGAATCAGTCTAGATATAAGTAAACATTTTCTAGTTTTAAGGAAGGCCTACTGGCCTGATGGAAAGAAATGCATTAGATTAAGGGTTAAAAGACTGAGAGCTATCACTGTGGGATCTGGGCAGGTCAATTTATACCTCTGAGTTTTCCTCAGCTATAAAATGAAGATGTATTCTAATTCTAATTCAGAAATATGCTATTAGCAATAGCCAATACCAAATAAAGAATAAAAATTAGATGTCCACTAAACAATCATGAAAAAAATCCAAAACCAGAAACATCAGCTAACTATACAAAAATATGTGAATTTGCATATGAACAACTAGCTATTTTAGAGTTGCCTACCAAAATTATTCATAATAAATATGCTTTGTGCTCAAAGCATTAGGAAAAAAATCCCAATTTATTTATGTTGGCATTTCAAGAATTATATGCTCATCAATTGTAAGCACTTTCAAAAAACAGAATAAAATATAGAGTGGAAACATATTTCTGTGAAGTTTTTCCTTCTTTTCAGAAATAACTTCGTATTACTTGATATTATATTACAAAAATAGAAATAGCATTAATAAAAGAATCAGAACAATGTATAATCAATTATTATGTTCAAGATTGTCCCCCCAAAATAGATGAGATAAAACTCTTATCATTCCTTGAAGAGGTGGGAGATTACAAACATTGCACATTGCTCAAACTACTCAACTTGGTTAATGTATTGGTTAGTTTTGCTAAATTGTTTTATTTTTTCCTCCTTTTCTTTGTTACAAGGAATTTCTCTGTGAGTAAGGGGGAGGGATAAATTCAGGCATGAGGGAGATGTAAAAATAAAATATATCTTAAAAATAAAATTAAGATGGGAATTTCTGTGTTATCTAAAAATATATTTCTTGGAAAACTAGGTAAATGAATAAAAACCACATTTCCTGGTAAGCAGTGTCATATAACCAACTTTCCTTATCAAAGAAACAGGATTGTGATATGTACTCTGCTCATCATCTCTGTCAGTCTTTATTTGGGTAAAAAAGGCAGATGAAATCTCATTCTGATTGCAAGGAGTGAAGGGACAAGCAAGGAAGGTGAAAACTGCCTGGAGCAATCTGGCCTACACACACATTTCTGATTAACCTACATTTAATGTTCTTAATATTTTAGCAGCTGTGGTACTAGCTAGGGTCAAATAAAAATCTTGTTCTCTCTGTTTCACTCTGGAAACATCAGTCACAGACAATGAGCTGAGTTTGGATGGGTATGTTATGCATCTTCCTCAACTCTGCTTCTCAGTTTATTAGAAGAATTTAGAAAACAAAAACAGCATTCTCCATTTCAGTGCTATCATTCTTTATATGAGTAACTCCTAATCTGTAATAATTATATAACTTTTCTTATTTATCTAATTTATATAATATACTAATTTATATATTTTATATTATATACATATATGTATGTATATAATATACTAATATAATGTCATATGATATAATATAATATAAGTAAAATAATATTCTAATCTTTATATAGCACTTTAAGGATAGCAAAGCATTTTGAAAATATTATCTTATCTTATTTTTATGACAACTCTGTGAGATAGGTGCTATGATTATCTCCATTTTACAGATGAGGAAACAGATTAGGCTAAGCAGGGTAAAGTGACATTCATTGGGTCATATAGATAAGTGCAAAAAGAACAGACCATTTTAAAAGGGAAAATTTTAATCACTTTTACATCTTGTAAAATTTATAGTTAAACTAAAAGGATATGGAGACATCCCAAAGATTCCAGTGCTATGAATCATTATTAGGAAACTTTGACCTTTCCCCAATTTCTCTACTTTTACTTTGGTCACAATTAGGATATTGCACAAATAAACTGTGAACACTGAGAAAAAGGGATTAATGCCAAAGTAATCCTCTTGAAAACATCAGTCTCTTTCTGACTATGAGATTAAGAGTCAGGAAGTCCTCAGTTTGGATCTTGTCTTAGAAGCTAATTAGCTATGTAATTCTGAGCAAATCATTTTTTCAGACTGTTTCCTCATTTGTAAAATGAGAATAATAATAATAATAATAGCACCTATCTTACAGGGTTGTTAGACTCAAATGAGGTAATATCTGCAAAGTGCTTTGCAAAACTTAAAGTACTACATAAATATTAGCTACTGTCATTTCCATCATAATTATCCTTAGTACCATCATCACCATCATCATCCTTTTCGGGACTGGTATTCCTAAGCTTTTCCTTATGCTGTGGCTGATTGTGTTGGCAAGAGAAAGAGCAGAGAGCTTTCATGGTATGGTAGTACAGTTTTTGTAAAGTTTAATGTTTCCTGGACTTTTTTTCCCTCCACTGCACCTGTGTCCATATCCCTGTGGAACCCTTGTGTATTGAGCTGGGCTTCAATTCTTAAGAACAGAATGTCCTGAGTCTGGACTATTGTGACTCTGACCCATTGCCAATCACATATACAATTCTTGGCAGCAAATTCTGAGTCCTTCCCTCTTTTCACTTGCTGTATTGGAGATCATTAAGCCCTAAAATAAAGACTAAGGCCTTCCTAAAACAATGGGTAGAAGAAGAATTTTAATTCAGTGAATAATTAACAGATCAATGGCATTAAACTGTCAATATAAATTTCTAACTTTTTGACTCACTGCTTTGATATTGCAAGGAAAGATTTCATTGGTGTTAGTATACCCACCACTAATATAATCTGTCTTGTTAAGATGGTCTCCTGAGTTGTTGTGGTTAAAAACAATTAATCACCTGTGGATGAGTTTTTCTGAAATTACACTGATTTTCAAAAGACATATTTCGCTAGATTGTCCATAAAGCAATTCTAGTTTGGAAGAGTGTACCAGGGCCTGTGCTCTACTGGCATCAGAAAAGTGCTTGAGATTTCAAATTTCTCTGTTTCACTGCAAAAATATTTCAATCAATTCAACTCAACAAACAATTTATTGATGACTACATCCTAGGCACAGTGACTGTGTACTTAACTGAAAATTAAATTTACTCCTAAATTTCTTTTATACATAAAACATATAAATGAGATAATGCTAATTTATGACACACTTTTTATAAACTATTACTTCTTTAAATACAGTAAGCAAATTCTTAAAGCACAGGCATATGTCACTACCTCAAATTGGATCTTCTGAGGAACTCTGCTAGGCTGCTTTGAAATCCTATTAGTAGTATGTTCCTTGAAGGCAATATATGATTACTATAACTTTCACAAGGTTCTTACTAGCTACTAGGAAAGAATCTGAACTCGATAAGACATGAACTTGACTTTTTTTTTTTTTTAAGGGTGTAGTATCATTCACAGGAATGTTAAAATATTTACAACTTCCTTGAAACTTCAATAATTCCCTTGTAATGAATTGACTGGTCATTATAATTGGCTTTATCTGCATTTGTTGTATTTAGAATTTTTTTTAAAAATGCAGTTTTTTAGTATTGATAAACCTTCAGTCTATTAAATGTGAACAAGCATTATTGCCCTAAAATAGACAATGATAGGGCTGGAATCACTGTAGTTTACTCCCTTAAAAGGTACTTAGGGACTTTTTAATACTGATTACTGGAATGACATAGCCTCAATATGTGAAATGGCTTTCTGCTTTTGGATCTAGAAAACTCACACATGCACACACACATCCTTTTTTAATCCTTTTTTAGTTATAAGCTAATGTGATTTCTTGGAGAACAAAATAACTGATTTCCATTTTAATTCTCATCTGGAAAAGTATTCTAATAGTCTAGCTTTTAAAATATCTAGCAGAAATTTATGTTCTTGGGACCTCTAAACAAAATTGGTGAGGGTTTCCTATTTACACAATAAGGCTGCCTTTTATAAGCATATATACATGCTACCCAGTTTGTGAGATCCTGAAAAATGATGTGGCAGAGTATCATATCTTCACTGTGGTTTTATTTATTGTTAGGGAAGTATCCTCACTTAAGAGGAATTGTGCCACAATAATTCTGGGTTTGGGATCACAAAGATCTGAATTCAAAACCTGTCTCTGATCCTTATCTTGGACAAGTCCCTTAGCCTGCATGCAACTCAAGCAGTTCCTAGGAATTATCAAATTCTGATAGATAGTTGTCCATACATCTGCTTTGGCAAATGGAATTTCCCAAGTTAAAGTAATCACATATCTTACACATTTCCACAATACCAGAAAGATCTATTTTTAAATACCTTCTAAAGTGAACTTGTCAATGTTTTCTAGATTATCTAAAATAATGTTGCCTATGAGCGCAGATATCTAAAAATTCATGGTAGCTTGACTATTTCAAAACACAACCTTGGTTTCATATTTGACTGATCATCTATCAAAGTGAAAAATGGGATAAATTGTAATACTCTTATATCTTAAATGATATAATTTCATGGTTAGCTGTCATTTTCTTTTGTAATTTCCCAAGGTTAACAGTTCAAGGACAAAAATTCTAAGTTAGTAAAAGCAATTGCAACATGGTGTTGGGATATTTAGACACTCTGTTTTTCTATCTCTTGGATTTACTAGAGTCTAAAATGGGCCTTGTACATAGTAAGAGCTCAATAAATGCCTGATGAGGGTATTGGTGGTGATCTTCTGCCAATTCACACTGAAAATCTCCAGGTAAAATACAACAGTTCTGATTGAATCCATGAAGAGGAAACATTTATTTTAAATTCAATAAAAGAGAGTGCAGAGATTTCTTCTGATTTCCTTGTTTTCATCCTTGTGGTTATGTGATTGTCAGTTGGAACTAAATATTGACTTTTTATTTGCTTAACTGATTCTCATAATTCTTTCCTCCTGCAAACTGATAGAGCTTATTTTTTTAGGTGACTGAATGGGGAGAAAATTATATAGTTGAACAGGATATGAATATAATCACAGCTGAAAATAACCATTACTTTTTTTTATTACCATGGACCATATTTCCTCAATTCCCATCTTCTTTGTTCACACATGTACATACCATCTATTCCTAAGTATAAACTGTGTATGTGTGTGTAAACATACACAAATATATAAAAACTGTATGTAGTTAAGCACATAATAAATGATTCCGAATTTAGAAAAAAAGGGAATAAAGATAGAGTTCAAGATTATGAAGTCATGTGTATCATAAAAAAGGGAGAATTGTGTAATGTGAAAAAGTTCATGTTTCCAAAAATGTAGTAGGCCTCACCACTTAAGCTATGTTTCTGCAGTAATAAAGGTATTTTTGAAATGCACCTTGGAGACTCAATTATGTAGATTACCTGCCGAAGGTAATCAAATGAACAGGAGATGTCACTTCTCTTTGTTGAAGTGTCTATACAGCAAAGTAACATGTGGGTTTGGCAATAATCCAGTGAATTTGATTAATGTAGGCTGTCAAGTCAGACATTTTAGACCAAACATACTTTAGGGCTGGAATACTAATCGCATCTTATTGAATATAGCAGCATCATGGTTAATGAAAAGTGCACAAGACTAGAAGGCAAAAAAAAAATGAGGGTCCTCATCCCAACCATGAGAGAGTCATGGATGGTTTGACCAGAAAGGACCCTTCCAATATGATATATTTCAATGGAATAAGATCATAGATTCTGAGTTGAACCTTAAAGATCATATAATTCAGTCCTCTCATTTTGGAAACTGAGGTTTAGAGGTTGCTGAAGGTTATGTACCTCAAAAGCAGAACTCAGTTCTTCTGACTCTTAAATTCAGTGTTTTCCTCAACATACCCTACTGTTCTTGCTGGATAATCTGGGGCCCATTTTTGGTTATCTTTGGTATAGTGGTTTTCAGGTCTGTCAAATGAGCCATAAGTGCATTTTTCCTATTTTATCCCAAGAAAATGTTTCTAGCAATGAGGCTTTATATGTAAGAATTCTTATAAAAGTATCAGGTGATAAGCAAAAAAAGGTATTTATTTTTACTTAGGAAATGTGAATGTTATAAAACTATGGTATCATCATGTTCTGGTCATAATTTCAATCAGATTTTTATATCTCCTCATTCTTCAGTACTTTCCTCCCAAATGTATATATGTATTAATTTGCAGATATGTATATACATATACATTAATACATTGCATATATACATATATGTAAATATATACATATACATACATATAGATATAGATATAGATATAGATATAGATAAATACTCCAACAACATGGACTGTTATCTTCTAGAGCTAACCAAAGCATCTGGCACTTAGTAGACATTCAATAAATGCTTGTTGATTGACTTATTAACTGAAAACATATGACCAGATTTCTATGCCCAGTAATAGCCAAAATATGAGGCATATGCTGTATTATGAATGTATACTACATTAATATCACATTTAATTATCACTTTATATTTTTGTAATATATTTTCTTAAAATTTGTCTTAAATAATAAAATGTAATACTATATATTTATATCTTATTAGAAACTAATTAGAGAAGATATATAGATATATGTGTACATTCATATATACACATATACATGCATGTACTACATGTCCTTGAAATTTAGACTTGTGGATAGATTAGCACAAGATTTTCCCTAGTATTCATTAGTTGTCCATTTTTTAATACCCAGAAAACAATGAAAGACTCTTACCCCAGAAATCTAAACAAGGCTTGTGTGTTAACTATCAAAATTATTCCAATACATGAACTTTATTTTTAAAAAGGCATTTCAGCTTTATTCTTTCAAATTAAAAAAAAAAAAGAAAAAAAGAAACAACCCACAACTCTTCAGTGAATAATAAGTCTGCCTGCTGGGAGGAGCTGGGCATTGGGTGTCACCGACAAGCTACATAATAATGAATTAGTTTCTAAGGAAATGAAATCATTACTGTTCATTTTTGTCATTTACAATTGATTCATGTGCTACATCTGGCATTTTAATCTTAGCATTTCCAAGACATTCCATCTTTCTTTAAGACATGAGAATTAGTCAAAGACTGTTGAAGACGACAAATATCAAGCTAAAATCATTGAGTTGTCCGATTAGAGATGTTTTTATGCTTTGAAAATTGGTACCTCTATGGGACCCTATTGATGTTTTGTTCCCTTAAGTGTATAAAATAATGAACCATTAATACTCCTTCATTGGCTTTTCTTATCCCCACTATGTTTAGATGAGACTTTCTCCTTGTATTGCTAAGATGAATATATAAATTTTCTCTAATAATTCTCTAGAAGTTATAGATAACACATTATAAAATTATATAGCCCAACAAAATTCAGCACTGAGAATTAGTTGTATGTGTCTTGACAGTTAAATCACCATCAACTTTCACATATATCTGTTTATCGTGAGCATGAAAGAACACCTTTAGAATGCTGCTTTATGTCAACTGAATTTAATTCTCCATCCCATCTCTTACACATTTTGTGAAACTGAAAAAGGATGACTATAAGGACTAGGAATCAACATTTATCCACCTTTGCAGGCTACACAGTGAGGTTAAAAGCTACTTGTCAACTCTGAGCACAGTAAGTAGAGCTGAAGAATTCTAAAGTTCAAATGAAATGCCATAATCAAGGTGTTAAATAATGAAAAAGAAACTCTGTATTGAGTTTTTCACAGGGAGATGAGCCAGTCAAACTATATATTCCCAATGATTGTGAGAACCATGAAACCAGAAGCCAAGAGTCTATAGGGTGTCAGAAAAACATGACTACTAAATGGCAGGGCTCCAAATGAAATCTGTATGGGTCAATGGCAGGTTAGTGAGAGCAAACAATTGAAAAAATTTAAGATAAACAATCACAAAACCTTAGGGGCACTTAACAGGAAGGGAGGTAGGCAGTATGTAGAAGACATTAATTTTCTCTACATTACGAGCTATAAGTGCGATTAATTGTATTTGAATTATATTTTTGAATATTTGAATTATATTGTATAATTGTAACCTCAATCTTTCAGTTAAGAGTAATAAACTCAAATTAGTCTGATAGAGTTGGTGATTATTATGACCAAAAACTATCAAACTTTCATGTATCAATAGAATCATGACAAATTCACATATTTACATTAAAAAAATAAAACAAAACAATCAGTATGCTTTATATTACTTTCCAAACATCTTTAATACACATTGCCAACTCTAACCCTCTTTTCATCTCCACACTCTTCCCTGAATTTCAGTCTCACATCACCAGTTGCTTACTGGACATTTCAAAATGAATGTTAAACTCAACATGTCCAAAATTGAATTCACTTTCTTTCCTCCCAAATTATTCCCTCAATTTCTGTACAAAGAACAACCATTTAAAAATTAATAATTTCATGTAAATACATGTAAAGATAGTTTTCAACATTCATTTTTGTAAGACTTTGTGTACCAAAATTTTCTCACTTCCTTCCTTACCTCCCCTCTCCCCAAGACAATAAATAATCTACTATCAGCTAAATATCTGCAATTCTAAAAAAGAGGAAAAATGAGAAAAAGAAAAAAAGCAAATAAACAAATGAACTAAGAAAAAGTGAAAATGCCATGCTTTCACCCATATTTATTCTTCATAATTCTCTTTCTGAATATGGATGGCATTTTCCATCCTAAGACTATTGGAATTGCCTTAAATCATTGCATTGTGAAGAAGAGCCAAGTCCATCACAGTTGATCATCACATAATCTTGTTACTGTATAAAATGTTCTCTTGAAGAACCACCATTCTTGCAAGTCCCTAGATTTGTATCATTGAATTAAGCAGAATTTAGGTTTTCCTTCTCACTCTCCCTCACTTGAAATACCTAATCATTTGCCATATCCTTCTAATTCATAATTTTTCTTAGGCAGAGATATGATCCTGATGGTTTCCTATAACCTCTAGGATTAAAATAAAAATGCCTCTTTTTTTTTAGTTTTTTAAAAGTCCTACACAATCTGCTTTCAACTTATCTTTCTAGATGCAATGTACATGACACTGACTCTCACATTCTACAAACCAACCAGAATGACTTTCTGTGTTTCTCAAATGTTCTACTTCAGGTCCCATTTTTGTATCTTTGCTCTGTCTGTCCCATATGCCTGAAATGCATTTCCTCTTTACCTCTGCTCCTGGATTCTCTCTTTTTCTTTATGACATGGTTTAAGCAACATCTTTTAAAGAAAGCCTTTCATCATTCATCCAGTTGTTCATGCTCTGACTCCCAAACTATCGTGTATTTAACTACTTTGTAAAAATGTGTATTTGTTTAGTTTATATTTATATTGTGTATCATTTTATACAAATTTGCTATCTTCCCAGTGAAATGCAAGCTTTTTAAGAGAGGGTTTCCTTTATCAGTACCTCATGTAATGACTGGCACATACTAGCACCTTACTAAATACTTGCTGGTTGGTTCAATGATTAGATAATAGGCATTCTTCCTTCATTTAGTTGATTGAATTCAGAAAGTTAGGCTGGATTCTTTTAATTGATTAAGAACTACATTTAAGAGTTTCAGCATTCTCGGAGGTTTAATGCAATCAGTGCAGCATTGGAAACTCAGGAACATCAAGAAAATTTCCTCATTGATAGGGAAATTCATCTTTGGCTTTAGCAGTTAAAAAAGTAAGAAGCACCTTTTGGATACAAACACCCCCCTGTTTTATTCTTCTACTGAGGCAGCTGAGCAGTGCTATGGTTAGAGTCCTAGACTTAGAAGGCAGGAAGACATCGTTTCAAATCCTGCCTCAGAAACTTAGGAGCTGTGTTTCTCCAGTTAAGTCATTTAGAGTCTCCCCATATCACCTTCCTCATCTCCAAAATGGGCATAATGGTAGCAACTTCTGTACAGGGGGTTTGTGAGGATCAAGTAAAGTACTATATCAAAGTGCTTTGCCAGACTTAAAGGAGTAATATTAGTTTTCAATTGTTTGTGATGAAAATGTATATTCACTAAATCTTGAGGATGCTGATCTTTTACTAAGCAGCAGTTACTAATTATGCTTTACACGTTGTTGTTAGAACCTGCCTTGTTAAAAAGTATGGCGTTTTTACTCTCTAAATAAGATAGATTAACAGCTTGGAAAAAGCAAGGTCATCTATCTTGTCATTCTGGAAACAATTATTCTTCTTATAGTTCCTTTCAAAGAAAGGGGTGGGGGAAAGGGAAATCAAATAAAATCAAAATGAGAAAATTTTAAATCATACAGTATAAACTTCCTATATTTATACCTTAGGGGAAATGGCTAAATGTCAAAACTTACCACCATCAAGTCATCATTTGGAAGGGAAAAAAAGGATCACTCTTTTCCCTTCAGGGATACCAATTGTAGTTTCAAATTTATTGAATTAACAACATAATCACATATGTAGATCAAGAGCCTGTGTGGTGTGCAGTACTTTATAAGCATTAATAGTAAGAAGAAAGAGCAAAGGCTGACCTACTTTTTTATATACAAAACCATAGTTATTAAAGAATGTTTTAATGAAGAAAATATGTAACCAACAAGAAAAGCATCACTATGGAGAATATTAGCTGCTGAATGGAATACAGCAGAGCAGGAGGGGGCGGTATCCCCTGGAACCTACAGATACAGAAGCCTGGCACAAAGCCGCTAAGCAGTTTTCTCCACCCTGCTCCAAGACACGCTAGTCTGTCCACAGATATCTCAACAATCACTTATTTTCATGATATCTTTTATTTAAGAATAACTTGGTACTCCCCCTGTCAGAAGTTTCCTTAACTATGTTTTAAATGTCAACTTTCCTTTCACATAAAAGGCATTTAATTTTATTCAGCGGCATAGTGAGTGGTGTGGTTCATTTCTTTGATAGGGTTTGAGATTATTTTTGAAACATGCATTAAGTGGGAATGTTATGCTTCATCAAAAGCGACTCTCTTTTGAATGGTAAAGCAAAAGAGAGCCCTGGCCTTATTTTGTTTTTGTTTATTCTGAAAACTATTCAAATTATTCTAGGCACAAGAATAGGTGAATTAGTTATTCCATCAGGTTTTATACACCTCCGCCAAGTGAAGAAAACCTATATCACTCCAAAATAAGAATTACAATCATAACTTTTTTTCTCTTTTTCTACTTGTTTTTCTAAACAGAAGAACACAATCTGGCATTGTTTGTTTTTGCTTCATACAAACCTCTTCAAATATTGTAAAGTCTTTTGGAAGTAAGTAAGTAATGCTCATAAGGATACTTATTGAGTGAATAGCAAACAAAGCTTTTTTAAGCCTTAAATAGAAAGCATTTTAGAGTTTCCAACTGTTTTCTTAGTTGTTAAATTTTTTGACATAGAAGTTTTATTTAAATAAAATAGTCTCATTTTAAAAGACCTTAATTAATCCACACAATTATGAATTTAATTCCTCTGGTGAAGGAATGTAAAGCTTTTCATTCCATATTTCCATCATATGAAGTCTACTTTTTTAATTAAAATTTTTGAAATGTGCCTATATGAAATTGCTTCCAATGTGTTTAATTTGATGGCCTTTGCTTGCCAACTAAAGCTTGTGCCACTCAAGTAGGGGGTATAGAATAAGGAAATAACTGACTTAGATACCATAAAATATGTAAATTATTAAATGTAAAACAAAGCTCTTTTACATTCGTTTGAATATTGGACACATTTGAAGTAAGCCCACTAAGAATAAAGACAGCAGCTCTCTAAAATGGATGGTTCATTTTATATGTGCAGCATCATTTCACAGGGTCCTATATTAATCCAGAGTACAGTCTGTTCTGAGCCCTATGATGCAAATATAAATTCACCTTTCAATCATGGTATGACTTAATGACACTGAGTAATAGCGCATTAGTGGTATGCCATTCCAGACGCCAGTCAGGCATGCCAAACAGATAATCTGACAATCGTTTCAGATTCATTTTCCACGAACAGAAACACTGTTCAGGCTTATTAACTGGCAAATATGCATACAGTGTGGTAGGGAGGATAGAGGCTCCATTAGGAATAGCAATCTATCTCATTAATGTAATTTACAAGAATATTTGGTCCATTCTATTGTTGTAAAATTTTAAAAAAAATATGTTCTCTCTCAATGATGTTGTCATTTATTTATAGTAAATGGTCAATTAGGCTTTCTTGTTAGAAAAAAAAAAGAGATGACCCTTAACTGGTTAATGACCAAACTATGTAGCTGTAATATTTAAAAATTTATTGTCAATACAAAGGTCAAAAAATGTAGGACAGAAGAAAATGTGCTGGACTTGTAACCAAGAGAGACCTGGGCAAAAATCCCTACTTTTATACTTAATAGGCACATGACCATGGGCTTTGAAAACCAATTTCCTTATCTATGAAAGGAAAAATAATGATTGTGCCAGAAGTACTAATTTGATAGGGTTATTCTGAGGCTTGAATGAAATCATAAATATAAAATACTCTACAAACTTTAAGGGACAATATAACTGTGTGCTCTTATCATTGAGAGTACTTAGTATTCAGAATCATAACTCATGTTACTGTTCTAAATTCACTAGAATTGTATTTAAACTATCTCTTGGGAACAGATAGTCAACTTACTGATTCAACATAGGTTTCTAAACCTGCTTTTCTATAAGCCATAATCACTTGACACAATGTAGTATAATGATGATGATGATGATGATGATAAGCAACCACTTTAAGTTTTACAAAGTGATTTATCTATATTGTCTTATTTGATCCTCACAACAAACTTGAAAGAGATGCTAATATCCATTTGTGGAAGAAAAAACTGAGGATGAGAAAACCATAGTGAGCTTTCATCCTAAGTGACTTGCCCAAGATCACAGCTAGTAAATATGTCTGAAATGGAAATTCAAGTCAGATCTTCATGGCCCTGTGCTTTATCTATTATGTCACCTTGTTTTAGGAAGCTAGTGGCAGAGTGAATTCAAATCCTGCCTCTGACACAAAATTCTTTCCCTGAACCTTTCCTTGCTTAGAATGTAGAAGGAGCTTTGTTAATGGGAATTCCTTTTATTAATGAAATCACAAGGCCTGTCCAAACCCAAATAAATAAAATGCCCTAGACAACTCAAGCCAATGGCTTCCAGAGGAAAATCCATGTTTTTGGTTAGGAGCTCTGGAATCTACAACCAGAAAGTCAAAGGCATCTCT
Source organism: Myrmecobius fasciatus (assembly GCA_023553655.1). Taxonomy (NCBI): domain Eukaryota; kingdom Metazoa; phylum Chordata; class Mammalia; order Dasyuromorphia; family Myrmecobiidae; genus Myrmecobius; species Myrmecobius fasciatus. Next base: position 172,683 of record JAJPUD010001047.1, read on the forward strand.
AGTACATGTCCTGACATCGATCTTTTCTGACTTAGAGTCACCATTTAATTATTAGCAGTTCCTTTGTAGGGCAGCTAAATAGCACTATATGGATAGATTGCTGGACCTGAAGTCAGGTAAACATCCTTCTGAATTGAAATCTGGCCTAAGGGGCTTATTAACTGTTTGGTCCTGGGAAAATCAGTTAAATCTGTTTGATCCAGTTTTCTCATTTGTAGACATGGCACTCCAGTATTTTTGCCATGAAAATCTCAGATGAGGTCAGGAAGAGTTGGACATGACTAAAATGACTTAAATGACAACAAAAATTCCTTTGTAGGGACACTTCTCTGCATTGTATCATAGCTTCAAACCATTTTCAAGGGACAGACAATTTAGAACTAACCATTCCTGAACAAATATGTGCATTTCTTTCTATTTCTTTTTACAAAACAAACAGTAATACCTTCTTGCTTATCTAAGGTCAAATGTTTTCTAAAATCCTCTTCTTCAAGGAAGCTATCATCTGGTTAAGTTTATATTGAAAAACATCATATGGGGCAGATTTTCAAGACAGGAATGTGAGCTAAAATTATCATAGATTTAAGAAAATACTAAGTTCTACCTGAAATTTTCCAGGCCTAATAATAATACAGACCCAGAAGATTTCAACAAGTGATGTACTTCCAGTCTCTGTAATGGCTCTGCTATAATGGGAAGGGGTCAAGCATAGAACCTCTAACTGACAAAAAATTAAGAACAAATGCCAGGGGAAATGTTTTGTTAGCTTTGTATATTTCACAGTTTAGGATTTGTTTCCTCATTCGTTTCATTTTCCTGAGGTCCAGCTCCTTGAAATACATTTAATGATCTTATCAGCACAGGCAGGCTAAAATCATCAAATATTTTCCAGAGTTTTCAATTTTCTCTCTGTTGATGGTATGGTGATATTTCATATAATCAAATTTATTGTTTTTATTGCCTAGTTTCTCAATGCTATTACTCAATTACTACACTTTTTCCGGCCTTCCCCCCTTCTTTATAGAGCTTTGGATTTTTTCCATAAGTTCATAAATATATTTTTATACATCCCTAGGCAGAATGTATTATTGTTAGTAGTACATGGGTAGGAAGTTCAGATGGCATCAAATTAGCTATTGACCTATAATGGCAATTTTAATCATATATATATATATGTATGTATACACGCACACACAGCGTGACATGAAATGAATTGAAAAGGAGTACTATGGATGAGCTCAAGGATTTTTCAAACTAGTAAGGAAGGCAGGACTCCACAATATAATGAGTTTGCTAGCTGTTACTATAGAAATGTAAATCAGATTTTAGTAGACTTGTAAAAGAGGAATCAATGAGTGTGAGGTCAGGTTCAGTCTGGCAAGTTTGAAGACTATGCTAAAAAACAAAAACTGCAATTAAAAATGTAGTGTAGCATAATATAAATATAGATACATGATATAAATACTATATTTGTCTATATACATGCACACATATTTTATATACACAGCTATATAATATGTAAAGATGTATAGTATACACACACACACATAAAACAGATATATGGGCATTTAAGAATCCTATTTAGCTGTGCTGATAAATGTGTAATTTTTTATTGATAAGCCAATCAACAAGTATTTTTTAAACACCTACTACATGCTGTATACTTTGCTAGATACTTAGAATACAGAGATGAAAGCAAAAAGAGCCTTTGCTATCAAGAAGCTGCTTTCTAACAGGGAAAATATATACAGAGCATCTTTGGGGAAGGAGATCTTAAGAGTCAGAGAACCAGGAAAGGCTTCATGCATTCATTGGTACTTTAACTGAGTCATGAAGGAAGCTAAGAGAAGCTCCCAACCTATGTTTCTTTCTTGACTCCTCACTCTTGTTCACTCCCAATATCAGTTCACATGTCCTGTCATTTCTACTTTCATAGGATCTCTTGTACATGACCCTTCTCTCCCCTCACAATATCACCACCACTCTATCAGGCACCTCCTCATTCTGGTTGGTCTTTCTGTCTCTTATACTTCTCCACCTCAGTCTATCCTTCAGTCACTGCCAAAAGGATCTTAAAATGTATGTTTGATTATGTCATGCTCTTCCCCACGTCCCATCCCCAAACTAATAAACTTCAATAGCTTCCTATTATCTCCAAGATCAAATACAAAATCCTCTGTTTGGTTTCTAATGTCCTTTATAAATTGGTCCTTTCCTTACATTCCAATCTTCTTATATCTTACTCCCCCCCATGTAGCCTGTGATCCAGTGCTTTTCCTATACACACAATGCTCCATCTCCTCACTGTAATTTTACTGCAAAATGGAGTCCCATTATGCCTGGAACTCTTATCTCCTCCTCCTGATTTTCCAGATTTCCTTTGAAGAATAAAAAGCCACCTTCTGCAAGGTCCCTTTCCCAGTCTTTAATCTGACCGCTTTCCTAATGAAGCTATTTCTATTTTATCCTGTGCATATCATCTGTACATAATTATCTGCTGGTTGTCTACCTCATTAAATTATGCACTGCATGGGAATAGGGGATATTTATTGGCTTGGTTAAGGGTTTTTTGCTTACTTGTTTGTTTTGTCTTTCTTTGTATCTCCAGGGCTTATCATTGTGTCTGGCACAGAGTAGGCGCTTAATAAATGCTTGTTGATTTGATTTGACTTACATGTAATACATTTAATTCAAAAACACAAAGTAGGAGATAGAGCTATGTGTAAGCAACAGGATGAAGATTAGTTTGGCAGAATGCACAGGGTGTGTGGGATGGAAAGTAATATATAAAAAGGCAGAAGAAACAAGAAATCAGAATTTCAAATGCCAAACAAAATAATTTATCTTAGATATGATAGGGAGCCACTGTGGTTTATTGACTAGGAGGCTGACATGGTTAAACCTGTTTTTTAAGAAGGTCAACTTGGTAGCTAAGTGGAGCACAGAAATCCTTCCAATCGTCCCTTTTTATTAATTTCCTATTACCCATCCTCCTAGTAATCAATTCTCAGTGGGTATTTAAGATTTATTAAATGAATATTGCCAAATGAAATGTCCCAGAATTTCTAGAAAATGAATTTCCAAGGAATAAAGATGGCCATATTCTCTTCCCATATTCTCCTCAAGGAAGTAGCTTCCAAGACTGAATGAAATGCTCTCAGAATGAAACAGTGGTGTGGTTTATCTTGCTCCATCTACAAGCAGACATTTATCTTTTTTATTACTGTGTGTCCAAGACAACTTGGTAACATACCTAAAAGATTAGTATCGCATGGTGCGATAGGATCAGAGAGGTAGAATTCAAGGAGTCAGAAACCATCTAATCCAACCTCATCATTTTATAGATGAGAAAACAGAATCTCAGGGATGTTGTGACTTATTCAAGGTTATATAGATAAAGCACCACAGGAAGACTTGGGTTCAAAACCTGCCTCTAGCATATATTAGCAGTGTAACAGTAGGCAAGTCACATTGCCTCTCCATGTTTCATGTAATTCTCTAAGACTATGAGCTGCTGATCTACACTGGTGAAGAAAATATTCACACCAGAGTTTCTCAAGCTAATGAAATTAAATATTCAAAAAAAGTCCATTTTAAAGTTTTAATTTTTTTTAATTTTTTAATTCATTTTATATTTTTCACATCTCTATTCTTTTCTACTAAAATTTCCATAGCAAAAATGTTAGATCATAGAGTCATTGAAATTCAAAATGAATGATCTTAGAGGTCATGTTTCTATTTTTTTCCAAAATAACTGTGCTACTACTTCCTCACATTTTTTCAGCATCTTCATAGATGCTTCATAACTTTATGCAATCCAGAAAGTAGATAAATGGTCAAACTTGAGAGTGGTCCATGATAGTTTCTAATTTGAATTTTAAATATTTTACAAGTTAATCTCTGATTATATTTGGGCCTAATTAAAGTTAAAGCATTTTTAGAAAAAGAAATGCCATATGATACATGGTAATTCAACTCGATTCTATTTTTATCATCCATATATATACATTTGGAGGAGTAATTTTCTGCATACCCTTAAATATATATTTCTGGGGGGCTATAACAACAATTTTTGAAGATACTTTTTACTAACTTTTAAAATGTATATATATATAATTTAAATATTTCTTTCCCATTTGCATTATACTTTTTAATATGAATAATTGAAGCCTTTATTCCTTTCTCTCTGTCTACCAGTTATGATCTTTCCTAATTATTTTGTCACATATCTATTCTCTGTACCTGCATCTACCTCCAGAATTGTCATCAAATCTTTCCGTTCAGTTAAGATGATAAAAAGCAAAGTATGTATTAAATGTTATAGACTAAGGTAAAAAGAAATTTGAAGCATGCTGTCAAATCCTGATTATACTATACATTTCTCAAGGAAAGATATGTTTACTTCAAAGCCCTTTTGGCACTCAACACTATTCCATATACTTACTGGTGGCTCAGAGAAGACTTAAGAATGATGTAAAGGATATGCTGAGTTGTAATGTTGTAATATCATAAGAGGAGAGATCTTAACCTAAAAGGTACCTTAGTGGTCATTCATTCCAATTCCCTTATTTTAGAGATAAAAAAGCTGAGCTTCAAGGTAGTGAGTGACTTAACCAAGTCCACACCAGAAGTATCAGAGCTGGGTTTGAACTAAAGTAAGCTTTAAAGTAAGATTATAAGCTACAATCAATATCTTTAACCTTACCAATAATGAAAACATTTTACTCTATTGCCAATTATCTCCTTAAATTAGCTATTCAATGACTTAAGCCAGTTTGTTCAATTTTTACCTTTGATCTAATTTCATTTCTTGGCTTTTTTAAAAAAAATGTTTCCTCTTTGTCATTAGAGTTCTTTCCTGTGGGCTTAATGCAGATTGATACAGTTAATAAGGCCTACTTTCAGCTTTTAGTTAGCCATCTCTTTTCTCAGATCTTTGATATTTGAATTAGACTGTCAGCAAATATTTTTCTTTGGTAACAGCTGGTCTCCAATCTTTATGATGTCTATAAAAACTGTTATGGTTAATACAACCATAGGGTACTTTGCAATCATAAAAGAGAAAACAGTTTGAAAATGAAATATGAACAATTTGTATGATCTTCAAACTGATAGATTATAGAAAAAGGTATGCAAAGAAAATACAATTCCATGCATCTACATGTATTTTCTTAGAACAGATGTTTCCAAGATCATTATCTTTTATCTCTAATTTCTGAATGTTTTCTTAAGCATTAAAAAAAGACAAAACAAATAATTATCTTGTTAGGATGTTCTGGTAAACAGTTAACTCTTTCAGGACCATTACCAACCAGATCACAGCTACCGAGATTGCCAACAACAATAACAAAAAAAAAAAGAACTCCTCTAGACATAAATTAAGAAGGCCATAGATGCCAAATAGAGTAAAGATTGGTAAAGCTCCTTTTTTTCATGGTTTGGGTTCCTATGGGTACGGTAGGGGTGGAGTATGATGCCATGGGAAAACAACTGATTTTTGAATTAAGGATTCTGGTTTCAAAGCCTTGCTGAGACTTACTACTCATATGGCATTAGCAAGCCATTCATTTCTCTTTCCTTGGCCCTGGTTTTCTCAATTATAAATGTGGGAACAGACTAGATACCCTCTGAGATTCCTTATGGTTCTGTCTGTGATTCCAAATAACTACTTTCTCAGAATAACCTTTTGCTTAGAATACAATTCAATATTATCAGTCTTTTCTTGGTGACAGAGAGACAGACAGAGACAGAGACAGACAGACAGATGGACAGATTAGAGAGATACAGCGGGACAGAGACAGAGACACATTCAGAGAGAGACAGAGACAGAGAGACATTGCAGGGCACTGTTACCAAAAGAAAAAAACTTCTGGAATTTATATACCTAGGTTAACTAGGAGAAAACAAAAATTGGACAGAAAGGCCTGGTGTCAGAACCAGGAAAACATTAGTTCAACCCTTATCTCTGACTCATATTGATTATTTTACCCTTTGCCAGTCAATTAACTCTCAGTGCTTGAGGTATCTTTCTATCATTTCTAAGACTCTTAAATTTTAGAGAAGATACCAGTGAGGGCATGAACTGGTAGAGATACCTCATCTTAGAGCTACCTCTATCACTGAAATAAAAATTACAGTGTTCCTACCTAAGACACCTGCTATTTATGTGGTATAGACAATATAGAAATAATCCTTTAGGTTTGGGAACCAAGGTGAATTAAAGGATGGTGATGTCTTTTTGCTGTTATCTTTTTATCATTTATAGGGAAATTCAGAAAGATGTATTTGGAGGGGAAAATAATGTAACGTGATCTGAAATTCATATTGCAACCCATCAGGCAACAACATACATGCCTACTCATCTAGTATGACTCATTCTATTCCTTTGAAATGAAAAGATTGATTGATACGATCAGTCACTATCACAGAAGTCATAGACAGACAGCCAAGAAATACAGAGTCAGAACAGGAGGATTTGCCATACTCCAAACAAGCAATATTCAGGTGTTATTCCTATCTCTCATGACCTTGATCTAGACAATTGACTGGGCTGCCAGACACAATGACCCATCTAGATGAATGTGTGGCAATTAAATTTTTGATTTGCTAGTCATTCCAAAGTTAGGTGCTATGCTAAGTTACAATATCACCTATGGGAAAATGATTTTTTTTGATCAATAAAGGATGCTGATTATATATTCTCATTTTAGTCTTCTCACATAAAGTACCATAAAAGTGCTTTAAGGAAAGAAAGAAGGGCTGCTAGGTAGTGCAGTGGATAGAGCATCAGCCCTAAAGTCAGGAGGACCTGAGTTCAAATCTGGTCTCAGACACTTAACTCTTCATAGCTGTGTGACCCTGGGCAAGTAACTTAACCCCAATTGCCTCAGGGAAAAAAGGAAACAAAGGCTATTTGTAGAGCAAAGCAGAGGCAGTTTCTGATAGAGCTCCCCAAACTGATGAAATTACAGGGGTGTGTGTGTGTAAGAGAGAGAGACAGAGACAGAGACAAAGGAACCGAGAGAGCACATAGAAATGATCTTTGAGAGACCAAGCTGTAAATTTGACCAAAGCTTACCTTTTGTGAAATTCACATAAGTGCAGTTTACAGAATAAAGACTGTTAATTGAGATAAAAAAAAATAGGCAGAGGCAGTTCTAGAAGAAAAAGCTCCTGTCTGGTTACAGAACTGCATGGAACTGGCCACTATATTTAAATGATAGCTCCAGGTTTTTCTTTCACACCATCTGTTTTCTACAGACAACCTGTCAAGTTAATGGGAAGGAATTGCTAAATACCTTAGCTCTCTACACAAATTTTAGAGCATGTTCAAGGGTCCTTTCTTCTTGGACTGCCCTTTACTCTGCAGCAGTAGGGTAAATATCAGACCAGTGAGCTGCCTAGTTGGATACCAGCTATTCCACAAAGTTGTGTGCATTCTGCCTCTCATTTTTTTCTCTATTACACGTGGCTGCAAGTGTACAAGGTTGCCAATGACAAGGTGCAAATGAGGTTACTAATGAAATCACACCAAGGCTTGAGAGCAAAAGTTAAATGTGTAAATGTCGAGGCTAATTGCATTTATATGAAGGGACAGAGTGGAGAGAATACTAAACTTGGAGTCAACATTGTAAACCCTAAAAGCAAATCTCTCCTCACCTGCTTACTAGCTAGGTGACCACTTGATCCTTTGTGAAGCTAATTTTTCTCCAAAATTATTCTCAAAAAATGAGTAAAATAGTACCTCTTTCTCAGAATTTTTTTAAACTCCCAAATTGTGATTTTTTTCTCCTTGTAGAGAATTATTGGTGGGGAGACTCTCTGGACTAATGCTGATGAGTAACTTAAAGAACTGCTTTAGCGCTTAGAGAGTTACCTGGCTACTAAGATGTTATATGGCTTGGTCAGTGTCATATAGCCAATATATATTAGAGATAGGCCTGGAATTCAGGCCTTTCATTCATCTTGTCAATGCATCTGCCTCTCCAGAGTAGCTGTGAGCAACAAATGACATAATGCCTTTAAAAGCACTCTTTGAGCCTCAACACATTATATGAGTGTGAATTGTTGTTACTGTTGTGTTATTACTGGAGATGACAGTCTGGTTGAATTACAGAAATTCTGGAGGAAGGTCAGGTATTGGGACTGCCACTCATAACCTGGCTGTCAGATTCAGAGCAGAAAGCCTGGCTTAGGAAATGTAGTTATATATTGAATATTACATATAAAATATAGTATCCGTAGGAGCAAATTTCCCTTGTCGGTAGGAGGGACATTGTTTGTACATGTGCTTTAATTTACAGTCTTCAAAGATTAATTTGCCTCTTCGCGCCCTGACAAAAGTGAATTCACATCCTTGGGTGAATAGTTTTTTAATTCCACATGGTTATCTGAGAGCACAGAATACTAGATCCTTATACACATACAATAGTAATCATAGTAATAGCTCAAGTTTATATAGTACTTTTCAGTTTACAAAGCACTTTCAACAACAAACGGTCCTATAAAATTGTTTCTGTGGCAGGGATTTTCCGCTATGAATCTCTTCAAATAACCCCAAAGCAGTCAGTCAACCCTCCATCATCTCTCTGCTTTGCACAAAGCTCCTTGTTATGCCTCGGCTGTGGAAAGTGCATTTTAAGGTGACCACAATGGAATCCACTGCAATATCAGCAGGAAGCACAGGCAGTACTCACAAGCCAACCCAATTCCATCGACAACCCACTGCTACCTTGCTTCCCTGACCTCCTGCTCAAAGCAAATCCCTGGGCCTCTCTTCTGCCCACTGACAGGCTGCTCATGTTCCATTTAGGGGTAATAAGTCATCAGCCTTATATCAGCAAATAACTCCTCCAGGACTATCTGTTCCCCTCCTTTGTTTGAAAGTAGGTTTGTAGTGTGAATTAAAAAGGGCAATAATCCTCTTTGTCAGCACACTTTGTTCAGCAGTTACTCAAATGCAATCAGCCTTTTATTTATTTATTTTTTATTTGCACTTTCTCTTTCTGATTTTCTTTGCTTTTTTAATATATTGTGCTTGCTGCTATTGCTGGTGAAAGTGTGTGTGTGTGAGCTTGGGGATACACTCATGGTCATGTCTTGCTGCAATTTTTCAAGAGATTCACAAGGCAGCTGACAATGAAAATAATAATCATAATCATAGTTCTAAATTTGTGGGATTTGTTTTCTTGGAAAGCATTATGACAGGTTGGTATGCTTGCTGCCTGGAAAGTTTTAAAAATAGTGTATTTCTAAGAAGTATCAAGGCTAATCAGCAGGATAGTTTTCCATTTCATGGCCTCTTTTCATTAGTTTTATTCAGCTCATATACAGTCTTATGCTATTCACATAGAAGAGGCACTATGCTGTAATGAAGGGGGGGGGGAAGAAAAGAAAAGAAAGAGGGAGGAGATGAGAAGAGAGAGAAGGCAGAGCAAAAGAGAGATAAAGAAAGAGATGCATAAATAATAGATACTAGTTAGATGTATGTATAATCAGTACATTTATTAAGTGCATAGATGTATGTATAATCAGTACATTTATTAAGTGCACATTATATGATTAGTGATGGGAATACAAATAGAAGCAAGAAAGACAGTCCCTACAGTCAAGAAGCTTCCATTCTAACTGAGGAAAAATAACACCCAAAACAGCATGTTGTGGAATATTCAGAAGAATCAAATCCTTGCCATGTGATCTTAGACAAGTGAGTCAGTCTCTTTGGGCTGCAATTTCCTCATTTATAAAATGAGGGGATTGGTTAAGATGATTTCTTAGGTGTCTTCCAGAGTTAATGTTTTCACTTCCACACTGGCTCATTGCCTGCAGAATATAATAACCCTCTTAATGCAATGACTCTAGTATAGGTGTCCTCTAGATTTTCTCAAGCTTGTCTATAATGACCATGGTTGATATGTTTAAAACTGTTTATTACTATGATTTGAAAATGTAGGGGAAAAATAAACTCAAAATTTAGTGATGTTTTATCCTTTTAATGAAATTCATTAATTTTGGACCACACCTGTGATTTCTTCAGTTCTGGGATATCCAGCCATTGTCCTGCTAATGTTAATCTTTGAGAGTTGCTTCAGGGCCACTTACACCCTTCAAGAGTTGCTTAGAACACCAAGAATTTGTCACTTGCCTAGAATCATGTAGCCAGTAGGTGTTAAGAGGGAAAACTCAATACTTCTTCAAGAAGAGTATTTATTTGGACCTTTTCATTGGTTTCAAGATTTTTCAGAGGTTCCTCTATCAAAACTATAAATGTTCCTATTTGATCATTTTTTTAACTGATAAATACTCTATTCTAATCAATAATGCAATTTTTAGTCTCTATTAGTCAAGTTTCATGGGTGATGAATAACATCTTAAGAAACTGACAGACTTTCCCTTCCTTCCCCTTCCTTCTGTCCAAATAGGGTATCATACCTTTATCTGCAAGTGCTCTGCCCAAAGGATTGTAAATTTTTATTCCTGAAAGTTCATAAGATATCTTGGGGTTTACTGGCTAAATTTCTTCTTTCTTTTTTTTTATTAAAGTTTTATTTTTAATTTTCAAAACATATACATAATCTTGTGTTCCAAAATTGTTTCCCTCCCTTCTCCCCCACTCCCTTCCTTAGACAACAAGTATTCAATATAAGTTAAATGTGCAATTCTTCTGCACATATTTCCACAATTATCATGCTTCACAGGAGAAATCAGATCAAAAAAGAAAAAAAACTGAGAAAGAAAACAAAATGCAAGCAAACAACAACAAAAGAGGTGAAAATGTTATGGTATGAACTTAGTCCCCACAGAAAAGAGCCATGTTCAGCAGAATTGATCATTGTATAATCTTGCTATTGCCATATACAATGTTCTCCTGGTTCTACTCACTTTACTTAGCATCAGTTCATGTAAGTCTGGGCCTCTCTAAAATCATCCTGCTGATTGTTTTTTACAGAATAATAATATTCCATAACTTATTCAGCCATTGTCCATCTGATGGGCATCCACTCAGTTTCCAGTTCCTTGCCACTACTAAAAGAGCTGCTACAAACATTTTTGCACATGTGGGTCCTTTTTTATGATCTCTTTGGGATATATGCCTAGTAGAGTCACTGTTGAATCAAAGGGTATGCACAGTTTGATAGCCCTTTGAGCATAGTTCCATATTGCTATCCAAAATGGAAAATCAGTTTGCAACTTCACCAATAATGTATTAGTGTCCCAGTTTTCCCACATTCCCTCCAACATTCATTGTTATCTTTTCTTATCCTCTTAGCTGAGAGTTGTGTAGTGATATTTCAGAGTTGTCTTAATTTGCATTTCTCTGATCAACAGTGATTTAGAACATTTTTTCATATGACTAGAAATGGTTTTAATTTCTTCATCTGAAAATAGTCTGTTCATATCCTTTGACCACTTATCAATTGAAGAATGGCTTGAATTCTTATAAATTTGAGTCAATTCTCTCTAGATTTGAGAAATAAGACCTTTATCAGAACACTTTTATGTAAATTTTTTCCCAGTTTATTGCTTCCCTTCTAATCTTGTCTGCAGTGGTTTTATTTGCATAAAACCTTTTAAACTTACTCTCCTCAATATTATCCATTTTGCACTCTATAACATATTCTAGTTCTTTTTTGGCCACAAATTCCTTCCTTTTCCACAGATCTGAGAGGTAGACTATCCTTTGTTCTTCTAATTTGCTTATAGTTTAACTCTTTGTCTAAATCATGAACCCATTTTGATCTTATCTCGATATAGGGTGTTAGATGTGGGTCAATGCCTAGTTTCTGTCTTGCTGCTTTCCAATTTTCCTAGCAATTTTTGTCAAAGAGTGAATTCTTATCCTAAAAGGGCCTTGGGTTTATCAAACACTAGATTACTGTAGTCATTGACTACTGCATCTTGTGAACCTAACCTATTCTACTGATTAAATACTCTATTTCTTAGACAGTTTTGATGACTGCTACTTTATAATATAGTTTGAGGTCTGGTATAGCTAGGCCACCTCCGTTTGTATTTTTTTCATTAATTTCTTTTAAATTCTTGACCTTTTGTTCTTCCAGATGAATATTGTTATTTTTTCTATCTCTATAAAATAATTTCTAGGGAGTTTGGTTGGCATGGCACTCAATAAGTAGGTTAATTTAGGTAGTATTGTCATTTTTATATTAGCTTGGCCTAACCATGAGCACTTGATATTTTTTCCAATTGATGAGATCTGACTTTATTTATGTGGAAATTGTTTTGTAATTGTGTTCATATAGTTTCTGACTTTGCTTTGGCAGGTAGACTCCCAAATATTTCATATTATCTACAGTTATTTTAAATGTAGCTTCTCTGTGTATCTCTTGCTGCTGGACTTTGTTGATAACATATAAAAATGCTGATGATTTATGTGAATTTATTTTGTATCCTGCAATTGTACTAAAGTTGTGAGTTGTTTCTAGTAGTTTTTAGTTGATTCTCTAAGTATATGATCATATCATCTACTCTAATTCCTTTAACTTTTAAATTTCTTTGTTAAGGAACAATAAAAATGTAAAATGCCTTAAGCCCATATCATTCTGGCTTTCATTTATTGCCAATAATAAGTCTCAGGCCAAGCCCCAATTGGTCATTATTAGAGCCCTGATTGGCTCCAAGTGAATGTAAATGACATTTTTTTCCCTTTTTTTTGTTCAGAAACTCTTGAGGGTCTTTCCTTCCCAGAGTTTTACACACATATGTACATATATACAAAGACATATAGATATATGCATTATATATGTAAATATAAATATATATAATGTGTCTGTGTATGAAAATCACTGAAAGAGCATTGCTTCCTAAACTAAGACCTGTTAAAGACCTTAGTTTAAAAAAGATCATTACATCCAGGACCATCTTCAGTCATCCTGATCTATATCTTGTCATCAAGGCAAGGGGGGAGAGAAAGTGCAACTAGTGATTTTGCATAGCCCTTCTTCAGTTAAATCCAATTCACTTGCATGTCATGGCATCAACTTCCTGATGTTATGATCCTCTTAGAAAATGAAGTGCCAACAACAGTAATCTTTAAAATGCAACACACATATTGTAGAATGCAAATTGAGGATGCTGAGCAAGTGTACAATATCTACAATTTAATTTTTAAAATGGTCAATGTAGCAGTCTATGAATTGCATTTATTTTCCTTTTCACTTGGATAATCGTGTTTATATTTACAAACACATTCAGCCTCAGGCCTCTGTTTGACTGCATAATTGCCCAATCACTTCCCCCAATGAAACAAGAATATGATTTTTTTTGGGGGGGAATGCTAGAAAAATGTAAATAAGGCAAATTGACACAGCAATGAACAGTTAGCCTAAAAGCAAGGAAGATTACTTCAAATCTTGCCTCTGACACATATTGACTGTGTGGCCCTGGCCAAATGACAATCCCTAATTGCTCTAAGCAGCTCTCTATGACCAAAAGTTACAGAAGAGATGAGACCTACTGACTGAGAGAGTTTCCTCCTGTGGAAACTCATCACTTTAAAAAAAAATCAAACCAGGGGTCTAGCCCCTATCTCTATGAAAATATATAATGCCAAGGAACTATGATTTTATTGGCATGAGAACCCCTATTTCAGGTCACATAACAGCCATATTTCATACTTTCTGAGACTCAGATTTGCTAAAGGAATTACACATGGCCATTCAGCTAGTTCAATGCCAGAGGAAGGAACTGAACCCATATAACTACCACCTCCGCCCTCCTCCACATATACACATATATACACAAAACTCCAGTTGCTCTCACTTACCTACAGGATTAAATAGAATGTACTGTTTAGCATTTAAATTTCTTTACCACCTGCCCCCCAACTTTCAAATATTATAACACTTTTATTCATTTCTACATCTTCCATTATTCAGTGAAATAGGCCTTTCAGAGGATTTCATTTTCTACCTTTAATTTTTTTTGTACTGGTTGTCAACTTTCCCTTGAATTCTGTCCCTCCTTACCACCATCTTTTAGTTTCCATGGCTTCCTTCAAGATTCCAATCAAATCTGACCTTATGAAGGAGGACTTTTTAATCCCCCCCAAGGACCTGTTCCTTCTCTAGAATTACATTCTATTTGCTCTGTATAGACTACTTTCCAGTTGATATGTATCTGGTCATTTACATGTTGTTTTCTCCATTAGAACATGAGCTTTTTGAGGGAAAATATTATTCTTTCACTATCCCAAGTGCTTAGCATAGTTAATAAATGCCTGTTGACTGTTATGTATTAAGGGAAGGTATAACATTCAAAGAAATTTGTTTTATTTGTCTTAGTGCTGATTCATGTTCTTGAGAATAATTTATCTTTATCACTGTAGTTAATTTAATCTACTATATTTAATATTCCACTCATTCTGTGTTAAGAAACAACACACACTTGTTTAAGATAACCAAACTATGAGTAAATTAAATCATTTGTTTAACCATCATCTTTAAGGCAGAATTATCTCTCATAGTTAGAATATCTATATATTAAGTTAAAAACAAAGTATACAGTAAAAATGCTCATTTAAAAATACATTTAAGCTTTATGGGGGAAACAACATATAAACAACCAGGTACATGGAAGATGGAAAGTAGCATATCTCATAGATTGAAAGATTAAAACAAAAACTGCCCTTTTGTAAACATGTTAATAAACTGATGATTTGGAGAGGAAAAAAAACATGACCACAGCTAAGACAAAAGAAAGGAAGATATGGACAAATTTTGATGTATATTTTGTGACATTTATGTCATAAAATCATTCAAAATGAAATATTTTGCTTGTTTTTCTCAATTTCTTTTTTAAAAAATTATTTCATTTTCAGTTTATGAAATAAAACAAGTATTTCCATAATCTAGGATAATAAAAAAGATGATTGGGCATGAAACTGCAAATCTACTATGTACAATTTTCTATTCCTTTTAAATATATAATTATCATATACATTTATTTTTTCTTTTTTCCCCTTCTCCTTAGAGATGGCTACTATTAAACACAGATATTACACACACACACACACACACACACAGACACACACACAGGTGTGTATGTGTATGTAAAATTATTCTATACATACTTCTATTTATTTGTTCTTTCTCTGGATTCAGATAGCATCTTTTTTTTCATATGTCCTTTATAGTTATATAGTTTATATATAACTATATAACTTTGTAGTTATATAGTTATAGTTTTGGTGTTTATAAGTGAAAACAACTTATTCATTTAAAGTTATATTTAATATAAAAGGAAAACAATTTAAATATATTCTATATGTATCAGAGAATGCCTTCCCTCTGCATCCTACTTACTTTAAATGGAACCTAAAGTGGAGATCTAAATGAAGAGAATATATCATGCAAGCTCCAAACTTTCATCACTTAGTTGAGAAAGTTTCCCTGGTAACCATATAGAAGTTGGCAAATAGCAAGAGAATCTGTAGTCTTAAGATTCTTGTTAGGAAGTGAGAAGTACATAATATGGCCTTGAATTATTAGTTATCTCATTCCTTCTAGTCTTTCACATTTCAATTTTAGGGTTGCATTTTTAATTTAATTCAGCTATTTACAAACACAGAGTTTTTTTTTTCTATTTGTTTCAAGACTTTTCAGCATTTAAAACTACAAATGGTAGTAACTGGTCAATTTTTTCCCTTTAGTTAACATTGGCTTAATCAATGAAACAATCTTTAGTCTCCACCAGTTGATCCATTGAAAAAAGTTATAGAAATAATTAAATATTCCCCAGCATTAGAATGTTAGCCATATGGGTACAGAAATTATTTCTGTAATGTGACATCAAATGAGATATATGAAAAATGTTGCAAAGTGTGATGTGCTATTCTTATCATTAAAAAGCAGAAGTCTGATCTGTGAATTTATTTTTGATGTCATTCCAAATGATTAAAAAAAATCTAAAATAAACATAGTTAAGTGTCATTTTATACCCTTATGTCCCATGTTGCAAATTTCTTTGGGGTAAAAAGTAATTTCTGTGTATTTTGAGGGAGTCTGTAATTTGAAAATGGTCGCACCTAAAAGGCTGTATTTCTACATTTTAGGGGTTTAATTTCAGCTCTCTTGGGCAATGTGAATCGTAGAAACCTATAATATAGCTACATAGTTGATTCGTGGAAATAGATGCACATACTAGACATCTTACTGGTCTCAATAGGAATTCAGCACACAAATTAAGAGTAGCACATACTCCTTAGTGGTTAATATAACATTTACAAAAGCTCTCTGTTAACTGTAGTAGTATGGAGAAATCTGAGTACCATCTGGAAGTAATTTAAATCACAGTCTCAGAAGGAACAGAAGAGTTGTTACTATAAAAGTGTTTGGAGATTTTTACCTTCAGTTTCAACTTCAGATATTATGAAGTTATCACTGTTCAATAAGAATGAACACATTTCCCATTTATTTTAATATATTCAAAGAGAAAAGTAGAATCTGCTAAAGCTGATGTCTTTGAAAGGACATTCAAAGTTGAATCTGATAATCAGATCAAGGGCTTTGTAGGTATCTTTTTCTTCAATGAGTTTTTTCATATTTTGTATTGTAATTCATTGATTATTTTTGAAGATAAATATCTATGTCTTTGGATTTGAAGTTTATTATTCATTCATAAAACACTTATTGAGTACCTAATTATATGTAAAGTACTATTAGACACTGCGGGGAATACTACCCTATCCTGTAGCATCATCTTCCAGGGTCATCAATGTTGATAGTCCCTCTTATACTTACCCAAAATTCCCCAAACTATTCAACTTTTTCATCATATTCAACCTTTCTTTTAATCCAAATCTGCTCTTTCTTTTGACCTTACTATTTGTCTGTGGCAGTAGTGTTGAAATTGTACCTAGATTTCTCTTGCCATTGCTAACACCTTACTTAGTTCAGCTTCTCCCTTAGCCTCCATTTAGATCATTAAAATATATTTATTCTAGTTCTTCCCATCTCTAATCTCTATCCTGATTCTCCTTCCCTATGAGTACAATCATTTTTAGGCATAATTATGGGTCATGCTGCTCCTCTGATCATAAATCTTTAGTTTATTCTCATTGTTTATCAGGTAATGATCAAATTTCTCTCCTGAAGTTTCACAAGTGAATGTCATTGTAACTTTTCAGTCTTATCTCCTTTTGTTCCCTCCATACATTTTGTGCCCTAAATTGGGCAGTTCTGTCTTCCTCAACCCTTCAACATTTACTGCATTCTTATAAATACCTTCCTTTTCTCAAACTTTTTCTTTTGAATTCTCTACTTTTCTCTCCACACATGTTGAATTTTTACCACCCCTAAAAACCCAATTTGAATGTTGCTTCTTCCAACAAATATTCTTGATATTGTTGTTTGGCACCAATGTTAGGTAAATGCTAGTTTTAGATATTATGATAACTAATGAAGGGCCCACTCTGGCTTTAGAGGGCAAGAGAGTAGTATTTAGGTGATGAGTTAAGAAGGCTGCAGAATCGTTACCTTCATAATGCATGACTGGGTACAAAACCACTGGCTGTTGGAAGAATTGGCTTATAGACAGAGAAAACTAAATCCACTAAACCTTCAACATTCCCAAGGAAGACTATGGTTGAGTTGAACTGTGTAAGTATTATAAGGTATTTATGTATGTCAAATATTTTGATTGAATTCAGCACTGTATTAAGCACTGATGATACAAAAGCAAAAACAAATCAATTCTTGCCCTCAAAAAGTTTACTATTAAGCTCCTTACTATTGAAGGAAAACATCCTTGTTTACAAAATATGAAGAGCACAATGGAAGAGTGATAACAGAGTGAGATGGATGATATGGGGGCAAATGGGCAGTGTGTGACTGATGGAATCTGGGAGTCTTTAGGGATATATATATATATATATAAAAATATGTAACATTGATATAGATATAGATAGGAGTGAGTTGAGGTGCTTTTTGGGGTGCTTTTCTTCCAGTCCTACTCAGCTCAGGTCTGCCCCAGGGTTCATTTCAATAAAAGTAGATTATCTCCTCTAGGATGGAGGGGAGAGAGATCCAGGTATCAGCAAAGTCTTTGATCCTGAACTTGTAGGATACATGGTGAAGTCCTATCTGATTTCCTTACCTAGATATTGCCTGTTTTTTTTTTTTTTTTTTTTTTTTCTGGATTCTTCCAGGAAAGGCAGGCAGGTTTTGGGAAGAAAGTTGGGGAGGGAATATACTATATTGAGTGATCTGATTATGGGAGGAGGGGTTCAATTATCTGGAAAAGTGATTATCCAGTAATTCATACAAATGACTAAGTTGATTCTGTCCCCAAATCCTAAGTATAATTTTTGAAAAGCCCCAAATACAGCACCAGGAAGTGCTGAAATTGATATATCATGTTAATATTATATGTTGTAGTTTTGAGTCTATCCTCTCTCTCGCCTATTAAACTTGAGTCTCATCTTGTGGCTTTAACAAAAATGAATTTAAATCAAGGCATAGCCAAATTGCAAATGGAAAAACACCAATTATCACTCACCAAATATAATCCAGTCATCGTTGCTCAAAAGGACCTTTTTTTGCTTCTTTAAAAAACTCTCCACAGTGATTTTAATTAATTGATAGGGTGTTTACCCTTTACCATTTTTTGGTTTTAAGGCTGAGAATCTTGGAGGAAGGCAGAGTAGAAGACAAAGTTTCCAAAGTTGTCTCCAACTGTCAGCTTTTTCTCAAAGGCAGTGTCAAAAACAGTGCCAAAATGAGATTCAGATTCTAGATGTGTTTCTTTTGCAGTATGCGATAGTTATTGACATAACTGTTCCCTAACCTCATCATTTCTCCTGCCTAAATTCTTCCTCTTAGAATCTTTTGCTTCCTTCAATGTAGAAAGCTAGTTTCCAATTCTTCTGCTCAAACAACTCTTCTTTATTTAGTTCGTTGTACACGTTGTTTTTCTATACATCTTTTTTGAACTACAAAATTCTCAAAGGCAGGGACTATTTCATTTTTTTGTCTGAAGACCATGGAGACTTGTTCACAGTAGTTGGGGAATAAATGTTTGTTGAACTGAAAAAAGTAAAACAAGGTGTGTGTGTGGGAGAGAGAGAGACATAGAGAGGGATACACAAAGACAGAGAGAGAGACAAAGACACATAGGGAGACAGAGAGACAGACAGACAAAGATTGAATAGTCCAGAGACTGAGAGATTAAATGATTCACACAACCAGAATGTGTCAGAAGTAGGACCTTCTTGGCTTGTAGCCTGGTTGCTCTCTATTCACTTCTTTTATGTTGCATCTGGGACCATGATTAAAATATTGGGGAGATGATGATTTGAGAATTCAACCTAAAATTTGTTGAAAGGAGGAATTAAGCAGCTATTATGGGTCAAGAACTGTACAAGACAAGTTTACAAATAGTATCTCATGTGATCCTCGCAACAACTCTGGGAAGCAGATGCTATTATTATTCTCATTTTACAGTTGAGGAAACTGAGGCAGATAGAAGTTGAGTTGCTTGACCAGGATCACATGGTCAATAAATATCTGAGATTGGATTTGAAATTGGGTTTTTCAGACTTCAAGCCCAGTACTCTATCCAGTCTACCACCTAGCTGTCAGGAGATTCTATCTTATAATGAAATGTAAAATAATGTATTTTCTTATAAAAATTAAAATAATATTACTTTAAATATGAGTAACACACACAGAGAAAAGAAAATTGGCTAGGTTCTATTTTGGTTACACATATTAACTTTTAATGAAGCTCTGTACATCTAAAGTTAGGCTTGAATCAAGTAAAATGATAGACCAGAATACATAATATAGTGTTATAAACACATATACATTTATATCTCCACATATATGTTTGAAGTCTATGCAGGCCTCAGTACATAAAACAAATGAAAGAGTTGAGCTCAATTTGTCACATTTTTCTGGGTACAAAATTATTCCTTTTGTGCTTGAATGACCCCAAGACAAAAATATGTAAGCATTCCCCACAGACAAATTAATTATACATTTTACAATTTTGAATTATGCTAACACATGCTTCTCCAATAAAAGTTATTTTATCATGAAGCATGTGTGTAGCCTGAGGAAGTAGAACTTGTGATTAGTATTTAAATTGTATATTTTTCCCTCTCTGCATATCTATTTTACACATCTTTCATTTATTGGGGTTGACCTCTTTCTAAGAGAAAGCTCTTTCTTAGATTCTTAAATATAGGATGCCAGTTTCTTCTTCAAATAAACAAAATAAATTCAGATACAAATTTCATCTTTAAGGAGAGGTACTGTGACTGCATCAAGCAACTAAATTATTAGCTGCCCTTTGTCTTTATCATGATGAATTATTAATATGCAAGTGACCATTAATATATTCCTCACAGAAATTAAAGATTAAATGTTCAGTGTACTATGTGATATTCAGAAAACTGGCCTAAAAACTGAAAAAGTTTTTTTTAATGGTCAAATTTATGAAAGCACTGTTCTGGAAATCAGAAAAGCTGGTTTCTAGTGGTTTTCTTTTGGGTAAGTCACTTTAACTCTTTGTAGTTCTGATGTATAAAGTAAATGAATTGGATTTCAAAATCTCAAAGTTTCCTAATGGTTCTCAATTTATATGTACATCTCTTTGTCTACTCATACAGCAAAGAAAATAAATGGTATGTTGACCTATCCAATCATTAGGTGTAATGTAGACTAGACTATGTGCGATAAATTAGGGTATGGCTGGAACTTACATTCATTTTTTCTATAATAAATCATTTTATTAACAAGATTTATATGGCAAAAGATTTTACAAAGAGACAGCGTACTATAGTGAATAGAATCTTAGAATCAGGAAGAGCTGTATTCAAGTCCTGTCTATGATAAATACTACTTGTGTGACTTTAGTAAGTTATTAATCCTCAAAAATACCAAGCAAGTTTGTGTTCCCCAAATGTCCTCCATTCTCCCCCCCCCAAATAAGGAAGAATATGTCTACAATTATTTTTAAAATAGTACCTTATCTAAGAAATTGACACTATAGTTAATTATAACTATTTTACCTATTAGGTTAGAAAATGCATTACCAAGCTGTGTAACTGGTATGTCTAATGTAACTCCCTCGTCTGCTGAGTGAGGGTATATTTAAAACTCTGCAGAATCAGAATGTATTACATAGGAGGAGCTAGTCAGCAGATCACTACAATTCATATTTTTTATTACCTCATTCTAGTTTATTTTACACTGAGCCCATATTAGGCTAATCAATTCACAACTATTATGTAAATGGAACTTATGTGCTATAAAAGATAACAAAGAAGTGTAAAATACATTCCCTGATTTCAAGTATTTTGCAAATTAGGGAGATAAAATATATAGATATTATAAAAGAACATAAGTTCTTATAATTATTGACAAAGACCTATGAAGACAATAAATTCTGTAAAAAATCAGAGAAAAGAAAGATTACAATGAAGAAAAGGCTCAACTTTATCTAGGCCACAGTAAGAATGACAAACTCAAAAGGTAGAAGAGGATGTAACTAATGAGCACTGTGCAAGAAACATTTAGGAGCTAGGTCTAGACAAATCTAGCTGGAGTAATAAAGATGGTTGGAAATGCAGGTTTGGAAGAGAAGATTCTTGGTTGTTTCTTTCAGTTTTATGAGTTGTTTGTCCAGTGTGCTAATCAATGGATGCCATTTCAACCTGGAGATCAACATCTTTCCTAAAAAAACAATGTGATAACTAATAATAGCTACTTTTACTTCCAATTCAACTATGGATTCCATTGAAATATTTGACTGTGAACTATCAGTGATGAATATCTTTCATCATAAAATGTAAATGATCAATTTAAGATATAATAAGAGTAGAACTTCTAGTGCTAAGACGGCAGAGTGAGGAAGGAACTTCTCCCAAATTCCCCTGAAAACAGTGAGAGAAACTGCCTCAGAAATGATCTAGGAGCAGGGAAGCAGTTTACCAGCACAGCAGGAAAGGTCTGTCTCATTAGGCTAGAAGAGGAGTGTAGTTGAAAAACAGGAGCAGCCAGTCTCATAGCAGGACCCCACTCCAGTGACCTTACCCCAACACAAGCCACTAGCAAAGCCTTGACCTCATTGCTGACTGGAAGACCTGGCTTGGGACAGCAAGACCTAACCCTTAGCAGAGAGATCCTGTTTCCATAGCAATCCATCAGCAAAGCCCCACCCCTAGAGCAGACTAGAAGCTAAACTCTACAACCAACTCTGGTCCAACAGAAGCCTACCCTCCAGAAAAAAAAAAAAAAAAAAAAAAAAAAACCAACAAAAAAAAAAAAAACCAAAAAAAAAAAAAAAAAAAAAAAAAAAACAAACAAACAAAAAAAAAAAACAAGCAGCTAAGCCCTGAAACCCAGTGAAAGTCAACAGTAATACCTGGAGTCCTAGCACAAAAGACTTGGAATGTGCAGGAATCAGAGCACAATTTTCACATAAAATGTGAACCTCAAAGAATAGGTCTAAAAAAATTCCTGAAAAAGCTTAAAAAGGATTTTAAAAAGAAAATTAGAGAGGCAGAAGAAAAAGTGAGGAAAGAAACGAGAGTAATGCAAGAGAAGCATGGGAAAAGAACCTATATTATGAGAAAAGATAAACAAAAAATTTACTGGGAAAGATAACTCCCTAAAAAATAGAATTGGCCAAATGGAAAAAGGAAATATAAGAACTTGTTGAAAAAAAAAGTAATTCCTTAAGAACTGAGTAAGTAGAAACTAATTACTGTCTGAGACATCAAGACACAATAAAACAAAATCTTAAAAAATGTTTAAAAAAAAAAAAAGAAGAAGAAAATGTGAGATTTGTCATCGGAAACACAACTGACCTAGAAAATAGATCTGTAATTGTTGGACTATCTGAAAGCCATGAACAAATAAATAAATAAATAAAATAAAACCCAAAAACTTGGGACAACAATTTTCAAAAGAATTATCAGAAAAAACTGTTCTGATATAATAAAACCACTGGGCAAAATATAAATTGACAGAATATACCAATCATTGCCTGAAAGAGATCCCAAAATGAAAATTCCCTGGAATATCAAAGCCAATTCTAGAGCTCATAGATCAAGGAGAAAGTATTGCAAGAAGCCAAAAAGAAATAATTAAAAAGACTGCAGAACTGCAGTGAGAATAATACAGGATGTGGCACCTTCTATGTTCCAGAACCAGAGGGCTTGAAATATGATATACTGGAAAATAACTTAGAATTACAACCCAAAACACATAAGCAAATTGAAATATAAAGCAAAACTGAATATAATCTTTAAGGAACAATATAGATATTTTATGAAATAGACGACTTTTAAGCATTTCCAATTAAAAAGACCAGAGTTGAATAAAAATTTTGATCTCCAAATGCAAGCCCCAAGGGAAACATAAAAAAGGATAAAAGATTTCAAGAATGAGCAAACATAAGAAACTAGAAAACTAGACAAAGAGCCAATAATAAATCCTCAATTAAATACAAATTAGAAATTCTGAAAGTCAAAGGAGAGATAAATAAAATTGAAAACTATTGAACTAATAAATAAAACTAAAAATAAAATGGATAAGCCATTGGCTAAGTAGATTTAAAAAAAAAAGGAAAGAAGAAAATCAAATTATTACTATCAAGAAAAAAAGGACTGAATTCTCTACCAATGAAGAGGAAATTAAGACAATTCTTAGAAACTATTTTGCTCAATTATATGCCAATAAATTTGACAATTTAAATGAAATAAATGAATATCTACAAAAATATAAATTACTCAGATTAAAAGGAAAAGAAATAAAATACTTAAATAACTCAATCTTAGAAAAAAGAAGACATCAGTGAACTTCCCAAGAAAAAAGTTCCTATGACCAGCTAGATACACAAATGAATTCTACCAAACATTTAAAGAACAATTAATCTCAATATTATATAACTATTTGGAAAAATAGGTGAAGAAGGAGTCTTGCAAAATTATTTTTTTACAACACAAATATTGTTTTTTGGGTATAATTTTATACCCAAATCAGGAAGAACCAAAACAGAAAAATAAAATTTTGACCAATTTCCCCATTGAATATTAGTGAAAAAATTTTAAATAAAATATTAACAAGGAGATTACAGTAATATATTGCATGGATCATATACTATGACTAAGAGGGATTTATACTAGGAATGCAGGGCTGGTCCAATATTTGGAAAACTAACAGCATAATTGACCATTTTAATGACAAAATCAATAAAAATTATGATTATTTCAATAGATGCAGAAAAAGCCTTTGATAAAATATAGTATCCATTTCTATTAAAAATACTAGAGAACATAGGGATAAATGAAGCTTTCTTTTAACATGATTGTTGTTTTTTGTCCATTTTTGAAGAGGATCATGATATTAGGGAGGTGATGTCATGTCATACAAATGAGTTGAATTTAAGTGAGGGCAGGGGGTGCAAAGTCACTTTCTCCTCAGAGCCATCTGGATCCAGTGAAAAAATACAGTTGACTGAAGATGGCTCTAGATGCAGTGAGAAACCTTGGTTTTTGTTGTTTTTTTTAAAAGTTAAAGTCTTTAACAGGTCTCAGTTTGATTGAAGTAATGCCTATCCAATGATTAAGGCTATATAAGAATTGAGGCAAAGAATGGCCTCCTTTACTTTGTCAATCTGGAAGGGGAAGACCCTCAGACTTTCCAGCCAAAACAGAAACAATTGCTATTTAAATTCACTCTGAATCAATCAAACTGTATTATAAAGCAATACTTATCAAAACAATCTGGTGCTGACTAAGAAATAGAGTGGCAGATCAGTGGAATAGATTTAGTACAAATTATATTACAGTAAATGACTATGGTCATCTAGTATATGATAAGCCAAAAGTTCCAAGTTTTTAGAACAAAAACTCATTATTTTATGAAAACATCTGGGAAAACTGGAAAATAGTATAGCACTATAGACCAACATCTTACTATATCCAAAATAAGGTCAAAATGGGTATATGATTTATACCTAAAGAGTGATACCATAAGCAAATTAAGAGAATATGGAATAATTTGTTTCTCATATTTGTGCATAAGGGAAGAATTTAGGTCCAAAGGAGATATAGAAAATATTACAAAATTTAAAATAGATAATTATGATCATATAAAATAAAAGGTTTTTTCACAGACAAAACCAATGCAACCAAAATTATAAGGAAAAAGAAAATTGGGGAGGGGGAAATTGCAATAGGTTTCTGATAAAGGCTCATTTCTCAAATATATGACGAAGTGAGTCAAATTTATAAAAATATGTTATTCCTCATTTGATAAATGATCAAAGGATGTGAAGAGGTAATTTTCAGACAAAGAAATCAAAGCTATCCATAGTTATATGAAAAAATGCTCTAAATCAGTATTGATTAAAGAAATTCAAATTAAAACAATTCTGAGATATACTTCATATCTGTCAGGTTGGCTAATATGATAAAAAAGGAAAATATTGGATGTTGAAGTGGATGTGGGAAAACTGGGAGACAAATGCATTGTTGATGGAGTTGTGAACTGATCCAACCCATTTTGGAGAACAATTTAGAACTATGCCCAAAGAGTTATAAAACTATATATATCCTTTGATCCAGAAATACCACTGCTAAGTCTACATCCTAAGCCCACCAAACGAAGGGAAAAGGGCCTATTTGTACAAAAATACAGCAGCTCTTTTTGTGGTCACTAAGAATTGGAAATCAAGAGAAGGCCCATTAATTGAGGAATGACTAAACAAGTTCTGGTATATGATTTTAATGGAATATTATTGGGATAAGTAGGATGATTTCAAAAAAAACTGGAAAGATTAGATTTATATGAACTGATGCATAGTGAAATGAATAGGATCAGGAGGATATTATACACAGTAACAGCAATATTGTTTGATGAAGAAATGTGAATGATTTAACTATTCTCAGCAATACAATGATCCAAGACAATTACAAAGGACTAATGATGAAGCATACTATCTACCTTCAGAGAAAGAACTGATATTGAGTAAATACAGCTTGAAGCATGCTATTTTCACTTTCATTTTTCTTTTATTTGAATCTTCTTGTATAAAATAATTAATATGGAAATGTTTTACATAATTGCACATGTATAACCTATATTTGATTGTTTTAGGGAGTAAAGTGGAGAGGGATTGAGAGAGGAATAGAAACAAAAATTTAAATAAAAATGTTAGAAAATGGGAAAATAAAAAAATATATTAAGGGGAAAAAAGATTTAACAAGAGTAGTGAAACAGCATTCCTCTCTTCTTTGTAAAAAACAGAAATTGAGTTTCTGGGAAAGAAAAAAAAGTGGAAAAAGAAAAATTCCTAGAAAGCATAGTAGAAATAAAAAGTACATGTTTAGAAAAAACATACCTTAATTGTGAGGCAACTTTATTAACATAAACTATATATAAAATATATATACATATACAATTGTAATTTTGATTACAATTGTATATGTATATAATATAATTATGTCATATATGGATATTGTATTATTGATAGCAAAGTCATATCTACACACAAGTCTATATTATACACACAAACACAAGACACAACACACATATATACATATATGTATATATGTATATGTATTCCTCTACTACACTCCAATAATGAATGCATCATGGTATGGAGACAATATGTGAAAGAACAAAAAGAACAAAAGGCTTGGGACATAGAGTGTGGAACAAACAGCAAGTCTGCCATTTATTAGAATATCTCAGAGTTGAGAAGTTCATCACTAGGTTGGCTATAGAGTGATTAATATTTCAGGCATAGCAATCACAAAAGTAGAAAGGGGTTAAGAGCTGTGAGGGTGAAAGGATTGTCCACCCAAATAAAATCACAGTTCCTTGAAGTATTAAATCCATTAACTCCTATTAAACAATGGACCACTTATAAGCTAATTATGCTGTCCAGAGAGGTCTCCATTTTCAGACATAGTCAGGCATGATAATAATGGTAATTTGTGTTTCGTCCCAGGATTTCAGAAGTTTAAAAGCATTGCTAATGATAAGATTTATTAGTCCTTTTTGCTGATGGAAAAAGTGGGTTAAATAAGTTTTGTAATTTGCTCAGAGATACAGAATGAATCTTCCTTCAGATCAGATACCTAGATTACTCACTGGCTTTATAAAGAAGAATGAGGAAACTTCTTTAAGAATTTCCTATTTTAGGACGACTTACATCCTATTTAATGTTAAAATGAGAAAGGAAAGGTGAGATGAAAACAAGCAAACAGAGCTGGAAAGAAAAGGGATAAGTATCAGGCACTGTGTTAGACTCTAGAGACATAAATACAAAAGCAAAACAAAACTGTCCCTGTCTTCTTTGGGTTTACATTCTGAGATGGCAGCAAGGACACTTGTTTGATTAGAACAGAGAATGTGTATAGGGGGAATAACATGGGATATTTAAGGAAAGATTGGAGCTAGATTGTAAAGAGCTTTAACTGTCAGGTAACAAGAAGCAACTGAATTTACTAAGTAGGGGGAAGGTTAACATGATCATATTTGCACTTTGATTAGACTGAAGA
This sequence comes from Myrmecobius fasciatus, assembly GCA_023553655.1. Taxonomy (NCBI): domain Eukaryota; kingdom Metazoa; phylum Chordata; class Mammalia; order Dasyuromorphia; family Myrmecobiidae; genus Myrmecobius; species Myrmecobius fasciatus. The sequence goes on from JAJPUD010001047.1 coordinate 200,215, forward strand.
TTAGATGCAAATAATTTCTAAGCATGAAACTGATAGAACTTTAAAAAAAATTGCCTTAGTGCTAATTTTGAAAATCTTTAATATTACTGATAGCAATGTAAGGAGATGCTATTGCTCCTATTTAAATTGACAACCAATAAATTTCTATCATCCACTATTCTATATATCAAAGACCATTTTTTCATACCACAAACTAGTTTTCTCTGGTATAACTCTCAATTTCCCATATGATAGGAAGTATATTCCAGATGTGATATCAGTGGCACAATTATTTACAGCTGGGCATATTTTACACACAGTTATTTCTAATTATATTTTAATGGATGGATATTTTAATCCACTCATTTTTGGTTGAAAGAATTCTAATCCTCATTCCACATTTCTCATCCCTGTTTCTATCTTCCTTATGGTTGGATGAGAGAAAATTATTCCCTATTTTCATTCTTCTTTTCAATGCTCAGAGCAGGAATTAATTTCACTTTACAACTTAATCCAAAATCTTTTTTTGTATAAGTAAATAGATTGAATTATAAGGAGAGAAGATTTCTTCTCATGTTTTTGAGCTTTTAAAAAATTAATTTCCCATCAACTTTGGGTGGTTTTTTTAGGTCTATTCCCCCCCCCCCAGAAAATGCACATCACTCCCATCATTGTCAGTACAATCTGTTTATCCATATGGGTCTAGTCTCGTCCAGAAAAGCCAGAACTGATTATGAATATCCTCTTAGACATATTTTTCCCCATTTCTAAAGGGAGTCAAGGAAAGGTTTTCTCTGTCTAAAGAGCAATCAGTGATCTGGCTGCCTTAATCAACAAGTTGGTGGGTTTGTCAATTTCAAGCAGTAATAGACCTTAAAAAATTCTTTTAATGGATGATTTCTTACAGATAGTCAGCCATCACAAAATGTACCCTTAGTCCCACAATCCATCCTTCTAATTTATGAATTAGGTGAAAGAAATGAAAGCCACTTTTGATCAACTGTAAAACTACTGGGCTAAAGGCCAGGGCATAAAAGAGACTTTTATCCTGAACAGAAAGGAATAAGCAAATGGCATAACTAAGATTCCTGACTCAAAACAAATTTTGAATTTACATAACCTTGTCATAATACATAACACTAGGAGGTGGCACAAGGGCAGGAGGGAAGTAAATGGAGTAATAGAGTGTAAAATCTTGAACACAGAAACTGTTTCATATCATATAAACTTTTACACTTGACATATGATTCCAGGATTCCAGGATTTAGAGTACCATAAACTTGGAGATCAATTAGAATGCTGAAGAACTGAATTCTTTGAACCAGAATTGATAAACAAAAACAAAATTTAAAAAGCATTATTCATTGCTGTAGTCTGGAATAATTCTATGGCCATTCTATGGCCAATTAGTTATTTTTTTTCCGACATGATCCCTCTTCCTAATGTTTCTCTTCTCCTGCTTACCTTTCCTTTCTTTAGAGCTTCTCAAGTCAGCAAAATTCTATACTTAGAACATTTGTTAAGCACCTATTGTATGCTAGTCACTATGCTGGGCACCAGAGATACAAATACAAAAGTGAAATGGTTCCAGGCCTTAAGGGACATACATTCTACTTTTCACAAAGAAGATGCATGCAAAATAAATATACAAAGTGATTCCAGTGCAAAGTAAGGAGAGACACTAAGAAATGAAAAAAAAATCAGGAAAGACCCTTTTAAGGAAGTAGCTTTTGCTCTGAGCTTTGAAAACATCTAGGGGTATTAAGAAGCAGAAATGAGGAAGGGGAAGAGTATTAAGAGAATGGAGACAATCTGTGCAAAGACATGTTGTGGGTTGGGGAGTATGGAGAATATGGAGAAAAACAAGAGAGTGAGTTCAGCTGGAATATAGAATACAGGTAGTTGAATAATGTGTATTCTTCCTGGAAAGAGAAATTGGAGTCAGGTTATGAGGGTTTTAAATGCCAATGGAAGTTTTTATTTTATTATACAGACAACAAGGAACCACTGAGCTTTTTGAGCAAAGGAATACCACTGTCTGCTTTGGGTCCATAAATTTGATGGATGTATAAAGGATGTATTGGAAAGAAAAGAGACTAAAGGCAGCTAAATATTTTAATAGTCTGGGGATGAACTGGGGTAGTTCTCATATGAATGAAGAGAAAAGGAAATGTGCAAGAGGTACTGTAGACCTGACAAGATTTGGCAACTGATGTTATGGGACTTGAGTGAAAGTTTAAAGTTAAATATTGTTCTTAAACTGTAAACCTGGGTGAAGATTGGTCCTGACCTTGGCAGTAGTAGTAAAGTTAAGAGAAGGATAGAAGGGTAGAGTAAAGTAAAGAGTTTGAGATGTCTTTGAGATGTCCTACATGGACATATCCAGTGGTAGAATCTACTCTCAAAAGAGAGATGGGAACTGTACATATGGATCAGGGAATCATCTGCAAAAAGAATGATGTTGAATCAATACATGCTGATGAAATCACCCAGAGATAATAAAGAGCAGAGGAAAGGACCCAAGGGAGATCCTTGTAGTATAACTATGTGAATGACATGCAAGATGGATGCTGTTGCTTCATGTAGTCAGATAGGAAAAGAACTAGACAGAGTAATCTCTCACAATTACAGAAAGGAGAAAGTACGAAGGTAAAGGGAATAGGTGATCAGTGCAAACATTAGAAATAGGTCTAGAATAATGTGTAATGAGGGGAATAAACCAACATGATTTGTTTAACATATATTGGATTACTTGCCATCTTGGGTAGGGTTGGAGGGAAGAAGGGGAAAATTTGGAATACAAGGTTTTATCAGAGTCAATGTTGAAAAATAACCCATGCATATGTTTTGAAAATAAAAAACCTTTAAAAAAAAAGCCCCAGCATGATTACATTTAGCAATAAAGAGATCATTGAGGACCTTAGAGAGAATAGTTTTAGGAAATGGATGGAGGAAATGGAAATGCAACCAAATTCTTAGGAAAGAAGCTTCATTGAAGGAGAAATCCCTGAACACTGTTGCCGGGGAGGCCAGCTGGGGTGGTAGAGAGGAGCAAGGAAGCACTCGCATGGAGAAAAGCTTCCATTTTGTTTGGGACTTCCAAAAGAAGGAAATACAGTATCTGGAAGCTGCCCTTTATAACTAAGTGTTCTTGATAAATGAGTTGTATATTCAGTTGTTTTTAAGTGAAGTGGCTAAAAAGCTACAAATTCTGCCAAAACACCCAAAATTTTAGTGTCCTGGGAAAGGCCTTAGTTTTAAAGTAAAGCATCACACTAAGGAGACCTAAAGGGACTGAAATCTGTATCAGTGGAGGTAGTAAACACATTGATGAAACCTCAGATAGCTGAAGTAAATATGAGAAGTGATGGAGTCCTGCCATTAAATTTGCTCTCAGGAGTAAGGCTAGAGGGAAGGAGAAAAGCAGAGAATCTTAAAATGAGCCATTAGGGGAATGCTAGTAATTAAAATGAGAAGAGGAAAAGGAACTGGCTAGTGTTCCAAAGAAATAATCTGAGAAGTCTAGAAACTTGCCCGCAATCTCCTAATTAATTAAAAAAATAGAAGTATTGTTGTCAAATGCAGATCTATAAGAATGATCATTCCACATTCTATACCATGATTGGGGAAGTGGGAATAGGAAGAAAAATTTAATATGGCATGACAGCCACTGATACGAGAAGGGAAAGAAGACTTAGAAGGCAGCACAGTCATCGTGCTAAGAACTTTTCCCAAATATTATCTCATTTGATAGAATGAAAAGTTTGTTTTTCAAGAAGAATCACATAATGTAAGAGCTGGAATCTATCTTGGAGATAGATCATCTACATCAGTGCATTTACTTATCATAGGATATCATAGGATCCTCAAAAAGATTTGAGGATTATATAGATGCTAAGGAACTTCCCCGGTCTTGATTAATAAATGACTAATCCAGGAATAAAAGTCAGGTCTATGGATTTCTAGTCCATCACTCTTACCACAATACCAGGCTCTCTCAGCATCTAACCAATGACACTGATACAATAGAGGAGTGAAGAAATAACAACTAATTAAGAAAGAGTATTTGAATAGAAGAGATCATTAGAGACCATTAGATGACCTTTAAGAGTTCTAGTAATATAGTAGGAACAGAAGTCCGTACTATTGGGGTTAAGAGGAGAGTGCAGAGTGAGGAAATGAAAGACATAGATCAATACTACTAATTCTCAGAATTTACTGTGAAATAGGACAGTTAAAAAGAATGATTCAGTAAACTTTGAATGGGAATTTTCCTTTCCACATTTAACTTTCACTTTCAAGTAGATTTTTTTTTATTCCCCAAATCTGAAATCAGTTGAAATAGCTATGTTTTCAGAAAGTTCAAGAAAGTTCTTTAAAGGAGAAAGTGATATACTAAAAAGTAGAAGTCTGCTATTTAAAGTTGGGCATTTTTCTCTGAAAAGTCAATGTGATTGATAAGAAAAAGTGCATTTTCTCCACTGAAGGCCTATCTTCCTACACTCAAGGATGGAATAATAGATGACAAATGTTTCAGATGTCAAAATATTCTATAGCAACAAATAATTAGAATTAATTTTTTCCCTCTGTTAGTTTAGTTTCATGTGCAACAATGACTCAGTAATATTATAGGTTTAGATCTGGAAATAAACTTCCATGCTACATAGAGAAATCTCCACATTTTTAAAATAAGGATACTGGCCTAGAGAGGAGAAAGTGACTCATAGTCACACAGGAAGTAGCAGAGATAGAATTTGAACTCAAACTCTGTGACTTCAGATCTAGTATTATATTTTTTATACAGCTCTGCTTTATTTATACTATTCTAGTCTTCTAGGGTAGGAAAAGTGGAGAACTGAATGAGAAGTTATCTTCATTTCGTATTCTAAACTATTGTCATATTGGAAAATATGAAATAGTTCTAGAGGTCATGTAATATTAGTAGCAATACCAATTTTTTTATTTATGATAAAATAATTTTTGTCATATTTTATGATGAATATGATAAAAGAAAATTGTCAAACAAGTTTTACAAGAATACACTAGAATTGAATAATGTACATAAAATAATTACTCTTATCTTGCCAATACATTGCTTATTTTAATGATAATGTTCTGTTTATAAAAACACAACTTGTTATAAATTCAAGCTACACTTAAGAAAAGGTAGAGATAAGTTTATGTGGACACTGAAATCCCCATCTTGGAGGTTTCAACAGAAATGAAACAAAATCTTTCTGTATCCTATGGAACTAGTTAGAGAGAGAGAGAGAGAGAGAGAGAGAGAGAGAGAGAGAGAGAGAGAGAGAAGGAGAGAGAAAGAGAGAGAGGGAAAAAGGGAGAGAGGGAGAGAGAGACAGAGAATGAGAGAGAACTAGAGAGACACACAAAGAATGAGAAAGACACAGAGAATGAGAGTCAGAGAGAGAGAGAGAGAGAGAGAGAGAGAGAGAGAGAGAGAGAGAGAAAGAGGAGACAGAGAGAATGAGAGAGACAGAGACAGAGAATGAGAGAGAGAACAAGAGAGACACACAAAGAACGAGAAAGACACAGAGAACGAGAGTCACACAGAGAGAGAGAGAGAGGGAAAGAGGAGACAAAGACAGAATGAGAGAGAGACAGAGACAGAGAATGGGAGAGAGAGAACAAGAGACACACAAAGAACGAGAAAGACACAGAGAATGAGAGTCAGAGAGAGAGAGAGAGAGAGAG
>JAJPUD010001047.1:206005-293530 GCA_023553655.1 Myrmecobius fasciatus
AGAGAGAGGGAAAGAGGAGACAGAGAGATGGAGATGGAGAGAGACAGAGTGACTACAAGTCTCCACCAAGTTAACTAAAGAAAACAGAACAAGGGACATTGGTTTTAAAACAAGTTGCATGGGTCTGAATTTACTCAGATTTGATTTCCAAAACTGCCAGGAGAGTCTGATGACTTCTCAGGTCCTGAGGTACAAAAGGACGGTCCTGTAATTTCTTTTACAAGTCCCTTTGACATCTTGTGGAGCCCAGGCCCACCCCCCAGGCAGCGATCACCTAGGGCCCCTGTCACTCTCATTCCAGGGCATGTCAGGAAGTGTTTTGAAGGCCCATAAACCACTGAACCTCTGTCTCCTCTTCATAAATAATTCCTCGGGGCTCTGGAGGAAGGCTCTATGTGGCTTTCAGCTTCATTACGGTTACTTGAGAGCCTGCTCTCAGGTCCTGAATCTATGCAGGCAGCCAATTCCTCTGTGGGAAACCCTAGTGGTCTACTGGGAGAGGCTGCTCTCTTAGCTGGAAACCTCACTCCTGTGCACTTTTCATGCAATCAATCACGAAGGAAAGGTCAACAGACAGCTTTCAAAAAACTGATTCATTTAACTACTGACATTGATCTGGGCCAGAGCAGGGGAGTTGGGGGTGGGGGTGGAGTGGGGAGTCGGCAAGGGCACAGCCGTCAATCAGAAGAAACCTAAACCCCTTTAGCTATCACAGGAAGACTAAACACACTTCTGAGAGCGCTCTGTTCTAAATCTAAATTTTCTAAAACCATTAAAGTTCGTTGACAGTGATAGCAAAAATTAAAAAAAAAAACTTAAAAAAAATCAATCAAGGTTAAAAGAGGGTGAATGCTTCCAGCTGAGATGATATGGAGAAGATAAGGAGGTAAGTGTGTTTCCTTCACCAAGGTGGCAAGCCTAGAGCTCCCAGTCCCTCCCCTGAAGCCTCCTGGTAGTATGATCCTGAGCAGATCACTTAGCTCCCCTCAGGTTAAATTGCAGATAGGCGATCCTTTGCATTGATTGAGAGTTTTCTCCCCCCTAGTTCTCTGGCCTGTGAAATCACTGGCCCTATCTCCAGCCCTCCCCCACTAGGTACAGTCTCACATTTCAGGAGACAGATGGAGAGTGAGCCCCGGATGTCCTAGGTAGTCCAGTGCGAGCTTAGAGTAAGTAACCCAAGCTTTCCAAGTGCACTTTTCTTATCTTTAATGTAGTGATAACAAAAAACCGTTCCCTTACTACCAGTCCAGGCTGGGATGCCCGGAAAATAACAGCTTATAGGCATTCATTTCCCTTTCATTAAAGAAATAATGGTAGTAACGGGGCCCTGGCTCCCCAGAACTTCCCTGTCCTCACTCAGCCTTCCTTGGGCCAGACCTAGGCAATCATCTCATCCCGCTTTACTTCTTTACATATAAAGTCTCTGCCTTGAATACTTAGGCTTGTTTGTTCTGTTTTGGAATGGTTTTCATTCCCCCCCCAAGAAACTATAAACCAAGATCTTACGATCTGAGCTTCCTTACTGGATGGACAGAAGTTTGCTTTGATTTTGATTAAGGAGAGCTATTACACGTTTTTCCTACAGCGATTAGTCTGTTAGGAGTATTTTATAATTTACAAACCTTATCAAAAACTTTCCTGTGATAAAATGAATAGGAAATTACTGTTGATAGGCACAATATAGTTTGTGCCATTTTATTTTTTTGAAATGCTAGGGAACAATTTTAATTTTCTAGATTTAAAAAAGTTTTATTTATGCCTTTTGTTTATTACAAAATAAGAGCATCTGGGTCTACCACCTTCCTACCAAAAAGAGACAGGCCATGAGAAAAGGAACAATCCCATATCACTGATGTCACTTTCATCAGTTTTATGTATGATTATAATGTACTTCTTTTAGCAAACACATTACCCATGTGTTGTTGAATTACTAAAATAAGGAGAAAAAATTCTCTGGCTCTCTAATGGCAATAGAAATTCCAAAAAATCCTGCAAGAAATCAACTGCTGTGTTACTTTATCCCATTTTCAATTTGTAGGTAACCATTAGCAGAAATTAGTTGGGACATGGATTGTAGAGTAGTAATATAAATAATGGGAGAAAATTGTAAAAATGCACATATACATACATACCCATATATGCTATGATATACAACATGATACATTTATAACATATGCTATATATGTGATATGCAAATAATACATTTATAATATATCACATATTTTATATGTGTATATTGTATATATTTTATCTGTGTTATATATTATGTAAGCATATACCATCACTGTCATATATCTGATAAACTCATTTTAGATCTAGATGATACCTTGAAACAGAAAAGATAAAAGATTTTATTCAGGGGGAAACTAGGTGATGCAGTGGATACAGCACCAGCCCTCAAGTCAGGAGGACCTGAGTTCAAATCTGGTCTCTGACATTTAACACTTCCTAGCTGTGTGACCCTGGGCAAGTCACTAAACCTCAATTGCCTCAGAAAAAAAAAAAAAAAAAAAAAAAGATTTTATTCAGAAAAGTAATTTAACAAATTCTTTATACATTCTGGAATAGTGGATTTAATTTGAAGTTAGAAACATTTTCACTTGGCCTAGGCTTTGAATATCAACTTATGAAATGGCATTGTTATAAAAGAAGACTCTATCAACCACTTTAAGAGGCTGCATTTATATACAATTCTATTTAATTAAAATGTATTAGAAAAATTTAAATAGCTAAGGAAGCTAAACATTTATTCTTTTGCACATTATTCATTTGCTTAACAAATCTTTTGTACAAATGTACAACACAACTATTGTAATAATCATAAATATGACTCAAAATAATCAAGTTTTACCATATACAGTTAAAAGATAACCTATAGATTAAGATAAAAATATCAAAACTTTAAGCATTTTTGTTTAAAAAATTTCTTTCAGTAAAGGTATATCAATTAGATATTGTACTGGAAGCACTTTGAAATGAATGCAAAGGCTTTTTTTTTATTCATCAGAAAAATAATGAACAATACCTTTTGATGCTTAAAAAAAAAGAAAAAATACGTAAAAAGCAACGAACGTGAGGTGTACTAGGGCTATCTTTGTCTACTATCAATCTTTCTTTCAGGACTTGGCTTTGAAGTAGTTTTGAATTACACATCTGACATTCAGAAAATAATTTTTCAGTGATTGATGTTGATCTTTTAAAAAAATTATTGAAAATCTACTTCTTGAATGACAACTTTGGGGGAAGTAAAGCACCAGCAGATAATTGCTTATTGTGCAAATTAAAAAGCAGAGTGAATTAACTTGTGTTTGTTTTTTCATTAGTTTATCAAAAGTGACAAGTAAACCAACAACAACATATTGTCAAGACACCACATAATCCCAATGAGCCAACATAGTTACACTGACACAATTACAAGATAGGGCCATAGGAGAATAGTAATGATTTTTTTCTTAACTACACTATACATATTAGTTTTTAAAGGAATATTTTTGTTTTCTGATGACAAAAGTTAGCTGGTTCTTGGTTTTGACAAGACAATAATAAAGGAGCACTCCTAGTGAATACCTTTACTTAGCACAGTTTCTCCTACATTGAATCTAATGTTTTAACCCTGTTTACCTGGTAGCAATTTTGCCTTAGAAATTGTTTGGATCACATCACTGAATTTTTATAAACGGATTATGCAAATACATTTGTACTTTTTTTGCTTCACATACATGAAATATAGATAGTATTCTCAAGTGGAAAACTACTAAATGGAAAATTACATTTTCTATAAAATTTAATATAGTAATCTCTTCAGTTTTCTATTTGTGAGAAAACGCATATTTAAAGTTATCATTCTGAAGTTTCCATAAAATAAAATTTACATTTCTAAACTCTATAATTTCTGTTCAACAGAATGACCCCAAGCCTCCCATATCCTAGACTTTTTAAATGATGTCACCCCTACTTACCAAGTCTGTTCTAGTATCAGTTGTTCCCTTTTCTCTCTATAAATATGTCAACCTCAGTCTAATTCATTTAGCCTCTTGGCTTTGTTGGTCTCACTGTACAATTTATTCCATATGCTCACTTCCCAGGAAGCAAAAATGACCCTATTCACATTCTTTCTTCTTCTCTCAAGTCTCCAATTATTGGTCAACATCTCTAATTTTATTTTAACTATCTTATTATTGTTTAAAGGTTGCTTCTATTTTAAATGATTTTTCCCCCTTTGATAGTCCATTTGGAGCACTTAGTCATATTTTAAATGTGCTCTGATTGTTGGGTCTTGCAGAGTCAGGGTAATTCTAGAATTTTAGGAAAGCTGAATAAATATAATAATCAATAAATCAACAAGCATTTTTAAATGGCTACTCTGCCCTAGGCACTGTGAACATGAAAAAGTCATGGGAATAGAAAGAGAAAGATAAAAATAGTCCCTGACCTCAAGAAGCTTACATTCTCAAAAAGTTTTTTCTTAAAAATGTTTAAAAGAGTTCTAATAATAGAAAAGTAACTTTTTTGGGAATTTTTTTCTGTATTTATCAAGTGCTTTGTAATTGATTATAATAGATTTTCATAATGGTAATTGATATTTACTTAGTACTTTATGATTTGCAAAGAGTTTTGCATTTATTATTTCATTTGATCCTCACAATAATTCTGTGAAGTAGACAGAACACTTATTTTGGTCCCTAATTTACAAATCTGATTTTTCCATGCCTTGGATTTGTCCATGACTCATGTAAATTCAAGTGTATTTGTACCACAAACAACCAGAAGAACAGAATCCAGCAGTTGATTTTCTCTGACAGAATTCTATCTGTAGCATTCCCACCCTCATCATCCTGAAATCCATTATTTTACATCCAAAATGGAATTCATTATCTTTCCACCTAAATGTGCTCTTGCTCTTAATTGTCCCATTTCTTTGGAAGGTATTACGAATCTCATCACTCGGGGTGAAAAAATTCATGTAAAATATTCACTCAATAAATTCACTTCAACAAAGATTCTATGCTCCAGGATTTATCAGCAAATACTCAAGTTCCTAAAAAGGCCCTTTATTCTTTGGGAAATGAAAAGTAGCTCCTATTCCATTAAGGCCAGAGGTGGTCACCCTCTTCCCCAATCCTCAATGTATAATTTAGTTTAATTTTTTTTTTAACATAAACTCTTGGTCTCTTACTTGGTCAAAATTTTCCTAATATCTTTTCTAACAGACTTTCCTTATTGCTTCTGTCTTTATTGGTTTACATCAGTAATTTCTGTACATGAAAGAAAATCAGCTTCCTGGTTCATGAGGGCTAGTATGGATTTTTAATCACCATCATTATTCATTATTGGTTACTCTCATTACTGTTTCTTCTACAATTGCTGGCAGTTGGTGTTTTTTTTTTTTAACCAGAGACTCTCCTCAGGTATAATGTAAACAAGAAAATTTATAACATTGTCCAAACTCCTTTTGAAGGCTCATTCAACTGGCAGCCTTTTAAACTGGATAAGTCACAGCCATATCCTCCATTTCCTGTTTCCCAGTCCTTTCTACCTACCTTTCTTTATTACTTCTTTTTAATTAGACTCATTAGTATCTATTCTGGAGATGTTTGGCTAAATTATGTTAGAGCATGTGACTTTTAGCAAAATCCAGATTTTTGCTTTCATTGCAGAGTACAAATTATGTTACTAAAATCAATTCAATAAGTACTTCTTTGATATGTCATTAATCACCCTTCACTTTTCAATGCCTCTAAGATATTTTGTAAAAATTATTCATAAAATTTTCCTCACAGATTTTAGTGTGTATGATGTTTTACATTAGAAAATGCAGCAGAAATTCTGTTTACTAGTTTCTCCTTCCCCAGGGGAGAAGGGAAATGTTACAAAAAAAAGTTTTATTCTGAACATTTTGTCAACATTTTGACATTATTCTCTCTTTGTCCACAAAATAACAAAACAATCTCTTAACAGAAAGAGAATTCTTCTCTAAGGCAATTCATCTACTTTCTCCTTTGTAAAGACAGGAGAAAAACTACTGAATAATTCTAGAATAAAATATAGCAATAGCAATTTCCTTCCTCTAATTTCCCAGTTATCAGTTTGTAATGAATCTATAATTTCTTCTTAGCTCTCTATGACAAATATATCAGAAGAACATATCTGACTGTTAACTGAATTTTACCTTTGTGTGATTCCTCACTTTCTAACAGTCTTCTAAAAAGATAGGAGAAATTAGATGCTTGCTTATGGCTCTGGGTCATAGAGAAAATCTTTAAATGATAACTTCTTTAATAATTCTGCCAGAAGCAAAATAGAAATAAAAAGATAAACACACACACATACATATACATGCACATCTCTCTTCCAGCCCTTAGTTTTTATTTATTTTTTTTAAATTTTGGTTACATCCCAGCAAAATGCACATTGACAAGTCAGAGTAAAGAAAAGAAAAATAGTTTTCTGTACAGAAGTGCACTCAGTCCAGTTCTCATTTAAATTCTTCAAAGAAAAACATACATGCTCTGGCAGTACAAGGTGCAATTTATTTTTGGAGGGTTCAGTTCCCACAGTTACAATATATTCTTGTATCAAAAGATCATCTTTGTTTTTGTTTGTTTTTTCACGTACTTCCCTTTAAAAAAGACCTTTATATTTTTGAAAATATTTAAATGAAGCCAATTTAAACCTAAGACCTTAATTTATTTAAACCTATGTTTATGAGGCAAACTCTTTGACCAGTTGTCCAATCAAAATAACTTTTCTCAAGATGACAAGGTATCAGAGAGCAAAAAAGAGAAGTTTGCAAAATGTCCCTCTCTGTTTAACTTCAGATTGTTTGTTTCCTGATCTGACTTGTCCATTATCAGATTTTCATTTTTAATTATTCATTAACAGATAAAAAATTTATTAAGTACAGTAGCAAATAAGCAACACAAGTCTCACAAAGTTTAAAATCCTGGTACAGGTCAATGGAACTAGGCAAACAAGAGACCAATTCAAAAGTTCCTGCCCAATTTCCTTCCACAGCCAGGTCTTTATGAGCAAGGAGCCATGGAAAAGATCCTAGAAAAATAAACTGTGGAAACATTTCAGCAACTAAATTGAGATTGAGCAAGGTTCTCAAAGATGGCATTGTTATAGCCTGCTCTCATCAAAGACTGTGATTCAGCCTTAAAAATGGTGCTATTCAAAGTCTGCTCTAGAACTAGCCATATATCTTAGGAATTTGCTTCCTAATTGCACTGTATAATTTGCAAACACCTTTTATTCTATCATTTGTGACTTGATATTTTAAGAAAAGCAAGCAAGAAGGCAAATGATGAAAACTTACTCCATGTAAAATACATCACGTAATTTTGGACTATTGTAATGTCATGAAGCTTCCCTTTTTGGGGGGCAGTGGAAAGTCAAAATTATAGTGATATCCAAAACAACATCTTATTTGAAATTCTACTGATGAAAAAAGAGTTACTTTATTACCATTAATTCTAATATATCTAATAATTTTCATCTAATATATCTAATAATTCATTAAATTTCATTTTGTAATGTAAAATATCAAAATATCTAACAACATATATTATCAAAAAAATGTTCATCTCAAATAGAGAAGGCAAATTCTTGGAAAAACAGGACAAAAGATTGTGCTCTGGGTCATATGTTCAGCCTGGATGATTCTGGACAAATCATTCAATTTCCCTGGGCCTCAATTTCCTCACTACAAAATGGAAAGGTTGGATTAAATGGCATAAATTGCTAGATCCAAGGTCCCTCCTCAATCTAAAAAATCTGATATTACTGGCTACATATTCCTTCTACTGCTTTGCATTTGGTTCCAATGATGTGCTTCTCTTGTTCTCCAACTTTTTAAACTGTCCTTTTTTGGTTAATTCATCATCCTCTTCTCAACTTTTCTAAATGTTCCATTAAGATGTACAGTCAACTGTATTCTCTTTCTCTGTGTTCCTCCAGGATGATCTCATCTACTTCCATAGTTTTTAATAACATGGATTTTTAAAAAATTATTGTGACTTCTATTTAATTCTCATATTCAGATTCTGTCCCATATTTATGACTGACTACTAGATATATCGCTCTAGCTGCTTAAGCAATGCCTCAAACTGAATGTCTGAAACTGAATTTTTCATATAAAAGCCACCTTTAAATAAGTATCTTGCAACAAGATCAGATGATTATACATGTCAAATATAAATAATTCTACTGGAATATACAAGCCTTGGTAATGTTCTAATTATAAATTCTAAAAATTCAGGATTCTCTATATAAAATCATATTGTTCACTCCCTGCAAAAGTTGCTACTCTAGAATGTTTTAGTTTTTTAAAAAATTTCTGTTATTTGAAATTTTAAAATATATCAGCATAACAACTTGCTAACTTTCATCATGAGTAGTAGTTAGTAAAATTGAAGTTTTTCCCTTTTTGAGACTTAAATCTGAAACAAATAATTAAATAAATGAACTCCAGGCTTAAAAGTTATGTGTTAATAGAGTTAGTTGATAACAATTTAGAGAAGCACTATTAACCGTAATTTACATGTTCAACTTGGTAAATATTAAATCATTAACAATAAGGGCTCATTTTATGTCAGATCCTCAAAGATTCATTTTAAGATTCTTCCTTCAGTCAGTTGATAGCAGTATTCATATTGGATACAAGGCTTAGGTATAGCAGGTGAGATGTAAAAACTTAAATCCTCTAAAGTTTTGGATAAATTCGGGGTTTCCTGATGCTTGAGCTGGTTATTGGAATCCCAGACTTCTCTTACAATGGTTAAAATAAAATAGTTGTTACATATCCAGTCAGCCTAGTCTCCTATACCCTATGGAGTGATTACAAAGGGTTCCTTTCATAGACTTATCCTAAAGGGATGACAGACCTAGAATTGGAAGAGTTAGAGATGAGGGTAGTTCAGAACTCTGATTTTACAAATGAAGAAACTGAAGACCAAGAAGTTTAAATGATTTGTCAACATTATATAGCTAGCATTCATCTGTAGTTTATGCTATCCCCTATGCGTGGAATCTCTGCCTCTGCCTCACATAATTAAATCTAACTTATTCTTTAAAGTATAAATTAAATGCTTATCTGAATTATGTAATCCTACAGTGATTTTTCCTATAACACATTCATATCATTTAATAAGTACTTAGAACTGGAGTATCAAAGAATAACAAAGCTCAAAGGACTTTTTGGATCATCTGGTTTTGTCTCTTTGTTTAAACTGAAGGAAGCTGAATCTTTTACTGTTTCATACTTACATTTTCATTTTTATATACCTGATCTACCCAATGATATTTTAAACTTTTCAAGGTCATAACTGGAAAATTCTTTATATCTTCCATAGTTCCTAAGATAATACCATTTGGGAAGTTGGTAAATGTTTATTGAAGTGAATAAATTAATCTTCTTTTCTAAAAGTTTTCACAAATGATAATCCTTGTCCCTTAAAAAATATCCCAGCCATGTCTCAAAATTAGATAACTGGTATAGTCAAAGCATCTAAGACTATTTCTATGCCTAGACCTTCTAATGATTTTGGAAACAATTGTCTATTTGAAATTGACATGACATTGGTGGATAGAGACAGGAAATACTCATACTTTATATATTTTATATGTAAGACATATGATTCTAAAAATAAAGACATGAGATCATAATTATTCATGAGTAAGTGTTTAGGATTTGAACCAATTTCCAAGAAAGTTTATCAATATATTAATGATTTTAAGGTAGAGGGTTTTTGTTTCTTTTTTCCTAGCTTGACTTTAAGTACATCATAAAAGTTTAGAGTTGAAAGGAAATTTAGAGTTTGTTTTGTCCAATCTTTTCATTTTACTGTTGAATACTCACTTCTTGTAACTTAAGTCTCTTGACACCCACTATATCACAATGAAATTAAATTAAGACATGACAAAAGACCTTTTACCTTAAGGAAAGAGCTAAGTAGAAGAGATATGTGGTTCTTATATATATATTCACAAGCACACATATTACATATATATGTACATATAAATGCATATATATATATAGAGAGAGAGAGCTATAGAGAGAAAAATAGAGACAAACAGATCAGATAGATATAAAAACATATATAGATACCAATTTATTCAGAAACAAATGTTATAGTTTCTTTTTTTTCACTATGCTTGGTTTATAGGTATATTAAACATCTATTTTTATGCTCTTTCAGAGATGATGACTAGAATTCTTGTTCCAATTTCTCCTAAGGGAGCCAGATCTTCTGACTCCAAGTTGAGTTATTTCCCTTGTACTAATTATTTTGGTTTTCTTTTAGTTACGTAAAAATCTCTGTTTAAAAAAAATCACAAAGGGAAAAAGTAATAAATACTTATTGGTAAATAAAGAGAGGGGGCACAAATTGCACCTAGTGACCAAATGTGATCAGTTCTCTGGAGACTAGTGATGGCATCCACTGTCAGAAAGATAAGGCTTAGAGAGAGGGATGCTGCTTCCTTTCTCTTAGAGACTCTTGCAAAAGACTCTCAGAACTATTATATGAATTAATCAACCCATTTCACTATTATGTTTTCATGCATATATACTTCTAATATTCATTAAGCATGGGATGATTTGGAGTATATTTTAATCAATACATTGACAATTTTAATGTCAAAGAAACCTATTATAGTCATCTTGTACATACATAAAGATACCATAAATGAAGCAATTTGGCATAATGAAAAGAATATAACATTTGGAGTTAGTTTGTTGTTATTCAGTTGTGTTTAGTCATGTCCAACTCTTCATGATCTCATTTGTGGTTTTCTTTGCAAAGGTACTGGAGTGTTTTGCCATTTTCTTCTCTAGCTCATTTTACGGATGTGGAAACTGAAACAGAGTTAAAAAAGTGACTTGCCCAGGATCACATTGTTAGTCTGAAGCCAGATATGAACTCATGGAGATGAACCTTCCTAATTCTATACTCGGCAAGCTATCCACGGACCCATCTACATGCCCTGAAATCAGAAGATGTGGTTTTAATTTGATTCTCGAATGATTACTGTTTATTCATCCTAAGCTGGAGTTTGTTTATCTGTAAAAAAGGATTTTGATGGCTTATGACATCCCCTCTAGTTTTAAATTTGTGATCCTATTTTTACCTAAATTCCATTAAAATGGACCATTCAGATTTGAGGAAAAACTTAAATTGCATAAGAAAAACTATAATCCATGATTCCAAACCTTGAAAAAAATATGAGTGACCAACATTTATTAGGTGCCTAATTTGTACTTTTAACTGACAATATTCAATGCTAGATAAAACTATTTCAAAGGAATCTTTTTTTAAAAAAAATCCTCCTAAAGTATGTAAATCACCTTTTACCAAGGATAGCCACCACATTTTACCATAAGAAAAAAATGTGATATAACATTATGCTTTGGGTTCTAGATATAAAAAAAGTTCTTATAATAAACAAGAAAAGAAATCATGTCTTTGAAGCTGGACTACCTCTTCATTTCAACTTTGACTATCTTATATGGAAAGCTTTCACATATTTATTATGTCTAAAAGTAGCATACAAAAGTTAACTGGAAGTGTTGTAACTTTTGATTGGTCCTAATTCTAAATGACAATGCTGTTATCACATGACATCCAAAGATTTCTTTCTCCCCAGTATATGCTGGTGCAATTTGAAAGTACAGAGTACACCAAAGCATGGTATTCTCGATATATAAATATAGATATATAGATGCATGTATAAACATACCTACATATGTGCATATGTATATATAAATATATTAGATCATATGCAATTTTAATATGAATGTGTGTTCTGTGGGATAGTGAATTACAAAGAAAAAGTTTTCAGTTTATTTTTTACTTAAAAGAGCGGATAGGTAGTTTGATAAATATCATGTCTGAAAACTATTATATTGTGATTTTATTAGTTATAAATACATACACACACACATATATATATACAGTTCTACTGTTTGTGCATATATATATATATATATATGTATATATATATATATTTACTTATCAGTAAAAATTCCAAATAAAATGAAGGTATCCTATTTCAGTGAAAACACTAGATTAGAAGAGATTTTTCAGTTCTCTTTTTCAAATTCAAAGATTTAAGTATAATCACTTAACTTTTCTACATCTCAAAATCAGTTCTTGTCTTAGGGAATATATGTGTAACACATATATACAAAATTTAAATTGTTATACAAAGCAGTAAAGGCATTAAATCCAAATAAGATATGAGGCTGTAGATGACTAATCTTTAAAATAGAACTTTAACAATTGCCTTCCAGCACCAATTTTGCTCTATACTTCTTTAACTCACTGCCATAATATAGGTAAGACACTGAAAATTATGGATAAAGTTAATGATTCTCCCCCCTCCCCCAACCTCTTGCCTAGAGCTGTGATTTCATTGGCATAGGAATTGCTAATGTATAAGTTCTCTGATAGAGAGAGATAAATAGTAGTTTCAGAAAATTGCCTATTCATGAGGTTTAAGTGATTTGTTTATGTATCAGGAGGACTTGAATCCAGATCTTACTGTGCCGGGGATCCCTGCTCCTCATACTCTCTAAGTATTATTTCCTGTGGGAAATAAAGCTGCAAGTGTTCAGTCAATCTTTTAGAGTTCAAAGTGAACATCAATAGGAACAGAATTCAAGTCTTTGTGATGTCTCAAATCTCAAATATGTTCCAATTTTTGGCAATAAAATTAAAGATCTAAAATAGCTTACTTCCCTTCCCTGTACCCCCAACAACAATAACCCTATTTTCGATGGTGGAGAAGATTTTCTAAAAATGAGTGTCGTCAAAGTATTGATTCCTAATAGATATAGTTGACTATCTTATGTAAATGACATTTTTGTCTTTCTTTCTCCCTCACCATGCCCCAAAGGAGTTCTATTGCTAATCAGTGGTTTACTCTCATAGAAGTATAATGACACAGTCATATACAAAACCACCACTGTGGATAATAATAATTAACTCTTCTTAAGCATGAGATTTTATTGATATCATGCTAGAACAGCTTATTGTATTTTTAAATTATTGTAAATATTATATATAATCTACTAAGACTTGGTAACTTACCAACCTTTCCATAATGAATATCTAACCCCAAAGTGTTTTTTCGAGCTTGGAGCTGGGGATTGTAATAATCATATTACTCTGGCAGCTTGATTTAAGGATATGAATTTAATCTTTAATTTGATTACATTTTATTTTGGAAGTAACAAATTGGATGCCATATCCAAATATAATAATGTGTTGGCTTATGCCAAATGCAAACTTGGTAAATGAAAATTCTGTATTTGCTGCAAAAAAAGCTTTTTTCCTTGTTTCCAAATTCACTGTAAGACACAATGCATTAAAACATAAAAATGAACATTTATTTGCAACTTTTTCTTAATATTTATCACTATTTTAGTAAAATCTCACATTTAAAAATCAGTGTTATATTTTATTAGAACAGCTAATTTTTTTTAATCTTCTGGTATTTCACTACAATCGACCACCAGAGGGCAACACTGTAATCTCAGTGATAACACAATGAATTTAGTTCCTTTATTATTGGTTTAAACATAATAAGAAATGTAAAAATTGCTTAAAATGCCGACCGCACTTTTTTTCTATTCCTTTTTCATTTCCTAAGGTTAAAATTAGATTCATAACCACAGTTTGACATAGCAAACAGAGGTTGTTGAAATGATACCAAACAGGTTTGTACTAGCCCCACAAGGAATGACAAATAACTGCTTTCAGAAAGATTAAATTCTCAGGTATGTTAAATGAATCAAGTTTGCATCCCGTTGAATGCACTGTAATGCAGTCTCAGGATGGCTTTAGCATTTTCATTACTCAATTTGCCTCTTCTTTGACAGAGATATATAGAAGTGATATGCAAAAAAGGAAAGTGGTTATAATGGTGTCAGAGACAATTAAGTTTCTTTCTTGGCCCTCTGATAGCCAGTTTTCTGGAACTGGTGAAATGGTTTGATAATTCCTATTGACAATAAAAAGGCATGGCTCACATAGAGGCATTGATTGAGAAAGATAAAAAAAAACAAAAACAAAAACAAAACAAAACAAAACAAAAAACCCAGCAATTGGGAAGCTTTTGGGAGTGGTAGAAAAGTTAGTGATTTAGTGACTCATTTAAAAAGTAGCTGTCTTACAACTTTTGGTAACTGTCTGCAATTCTGAGAGAGCAGTGAATGTCAAACTAGCAGAAAATTTACCACAACCATGGAGAAACTAACCCTGGAAAACCACAAAGAGGAGCTTACCAACAAATAAATCTTTATGCTATTTTATTTTTATAAAAGATTTTTTTCTCATCCTAAGCTAAAAACCAGCACATTTTCTTATTCCAGCACTTCATGGCAAATCTGAAGCCGCTAGGAACTCATGATGGTCAAATTAAAAAAGCAAAGCATAATCACCCAATGTCATTGACTAAGACATTCTGACTATTAGAAATACAAATTAAAAATAAAGGACATATGAAGAATGACCTTATTTGCATCCAGAGAAAGAACTGATGAATAGAAGTATTATATGTGTGTGTGTGTGTGTGTGTGTGTGTGTGTGTGTGTCTAATGTAGCCATTTCTAAGACAGGATGATGGGAAGAAAAAAAGTTAAAAAAAAGAGGAATTTACACAATTTCATTATATATTTAAGTGAAAAGCAAGTTGTATATAACAGATTATCAGTTTTATATGAAATTTATGTTTTTATTACACTATGGAAATTTGTGTTTAAATAAATTTAATATATAAATTAATAAATAAAATTTGAAATATATTTTAAAAGTAAATGTATATAGAAATATAAAACTGAGGCAGTTAAAAATAAAAGGTAAAATATAGCTACCTCTGTTGCATGTCTACTACATGGCATGCAAGGTATACATATCAAAGATAGTCTGTTTGAAAATTGTTTTTATGACAAAACATTGATGGAAAGGATTATAGAATATTCTTTATCATCAAAAAGAAAAGATGTACAAAAATGAAAGGAGATGCCAATCACTTAGCACCTCTACTACATGCTAATTGTACTCCTAAGTAGACTCAAAATTCTGAAGGCCAGAGACAACACCTAGCACAGATGGATGAGTAATAGATACTATTAAAACTGGCTGATATTAAAAATTGACAACAGATTAGAACATGGGCTGCCTTTAATCTCTCCTGTTCAATGTAGCTAGAATTAGAAGCATATTAAAATTATGTCTTCTAATTGAGTTGGTCTTGGATCAGTTGCAGAAGGAATTAATAATTTCAGTGAACTTCCTTTAAAAAAACAAAAACAAGGGGCAGCTAGGTGGAGCAGTGGATAGAGCACCAGCCCTGAAGTCAGGAGGACCTGAGTTCAAATCTGGTCTCAGACACTTAACACTTCCTAGCTGTGTGACCCTGGGCAAGTCACTTAACCTCAACTGCCTCAGCAAAAAGAAAAAAAAAACAAAGAAAAAAACAAAAACAAAAAAGCCTTACATTCTTAATAATGACTTAATCAATAAGCACTTACTAAATCCCTACTATGCGCCTAGCCTTTTGCCAGGAACTGGGGATACAAAGATAAAAATGAAACTGTCCTCAAAGAATTTATATTCTGTTGAGAGAAATAACATATGCATAGAGACATATAAATAGAATTACACAAAGTAATTGGGGTGGTGGAGGAATCTCACTCCTGGGAGGACCAGATAAGGTTTTTATGGGAGTAATGACACTTGACCTGAACTTTAAAGGAGAATGGAGGTCCTAAGAGGTAGAAGTGAGATGAGAGGGTATCCAAAGCTTGGAGGACTTTGATAACATCTGGAGATGGAAATGGAATGTCCTGTGTGAAGAACAAGATCAGTTTAACGGATGGGATAAAATATATAATAGGTAGTAATATATATAATAAGCCTAGAAAAAAGTAGGTTAGAACCAGGCTTTAAGGGCCCAACAGAGGAAATGATCCTAGAGGAATAAGAAAGCTATTGGAATTTCTTAAGCAGTGTGTGTCGAAGGAAGGAAAAAAAGAACTGAAAAATGAAGGAAACAAGCATTTATTAAACAGTAACTTTGTGCCAGGTACTGTGCTCAGGACTACAGAAATATCTCATTTGATCCTCATAACAATCCTGGGAGGTAGGTGCTGTGTTATGGCCATTTTATAGTTGAGAATATTGAAGCAGACAGTTGCTTGTCTAGGGTCATAGAGGGAGGAAGTGTCTTAGACTAGGCTTGCTACTCCAGGTACAATGCTCTAACCACTGCCTCATCTAGCTATCTCAGTTACTCAGCTACTTCTGTCTGGAAGCCCCTTCTGAATTCTTCTGAATAATATTAGATACTTTTTCTCAAAACTCTTCGTCTCAGGGGCAGTTAGGTGGTGCAGTGGTTAAAGCACCAGCCCTGAAGTCAGGAGGACCTGAGTTCAAATTTAGTCTCAGACACTTCCTAGCTGTGTGACCTTGGGCAAGTCACTTAACCCCAATTGCCTCAGCAAAAAAAGCAAAACAAACAAACAAACAAAAAATTCTTGGTCTCAGTCATTTGATGGCAGCAATAAGGATAACATTAAAAATTAATTGTTCACATAATAGATAATGACTACAAAACTCTGCTTGGCAACCTGGTTACTGGATACAGGAACCGGTATCTTTTTGTGTGGACCTTCGAGTCCAACTAGAGTACACATAAAAATGCCAGCCCTCCCCAGCTGGGACAGCCACAGCTCAGGGACATACAAGATGACTCTTGCCAATAGAAATGTGGGGCCAAGCCACTGGGAAACAAGGATGCCAAGCCTATACATACTAACAGAGCTTTGGATGCTTGGAGCAGAAGACTGGCTACTGTTGACATTGTGCATGCAAAATCCTTTGAGCTGGCAGGTAGTGTGCAGAGAGGGCTGACTCCTGGCATCCCTTCACAGACTGCTTTGTCTATGAACAATGCTGGATTCTCACTGCCTGGCAGCTTACAGGTCAGCAGACTGATGAACAAGCTAGCAGCAGCCATAGCAAAGAATCTGCCAGTCATAATGGCTTCAGTTTCCTCATCTATAAAGTGAAGGGGTTGGATTAATGATCTCTGATCTCCCTTTCAGTTCTAAATTTGTAATTCTATGAACTTTCTTATTAATAATGATCTAATTGTCTGGTAAAACACTAAGACGACCACTGGAGTTTTTTTTTTTTTTTTTAGCATTAATTAATTATGCATCATTCTGTTTCCAGGAAAGGAAAGATTATAACAGACTAGACAATTTCCAATCTTTTTTTTTGGTCAACAATTTGCCCCATTTAGAATCTGAAGCAGAAAACAATCATTATTTAAAACAAATTCTTGGAGCAATTGCTAGAGAATGGAACTGTACATCTATATATACATGTATATATGAATAAGATATATCTATCAATATCAACCTATCAATATCTATCTACTTAGAAGTTATAGGTTAAGAACCTGATAAAGAAATTAGATGAATTTTGTTGTCCCTCACAGAAGGAAAGTTCCTCATCACATCTGTCTCATCCTATTCTTATGGAATTATTTCATAGAAGGTCATCATAGGAGAAATCAAAGCACGATTCAGAAAAAAGCAACATATATGAACTCTAGCATGAGAAAATATTTCAGTTCTGATACTTGTAATTTGTAAGAGCTAAATACATACCACAAGGTAGCTGAGATTAAAGTTCTTAATCCGTCCTGTACAAATAAATAAAGCCAAGGGGACATTAAATCTATTATTTGTATTTACATGGAAATGATAAAAATTATCACCCTTCTTATGAAGTTCAAATATTTTAACACATAAAAGTATATTTGTTCTGCTTTAATAATTATAGAATATAGACCCAAAGGGATCTTAAAGACAACTAGTCCATTCCTTTACTTTTGTAGATGAAATCTGAGGCTCAGAAAAATTAGATGACTTGCCCAATATATACAGTATTGGGTGTGATTTAAACAAAAGTTCCCTGACTCCAGGGCTAAAACTCTTTCTAGCATACCAAGCTGTGTCTAGATTAGAATAGGTTTTGATTCTGTTCTTTTCCACACTATTTTCATGGGAATGTGTTTATGCGTAGTAATGTTTTATACTTAGATAAAACATAATTTGAAGGTATTTAGCATAAATTACAATAGGAAACTTTTTCAGTAAATCAGTATTTTTTCAAAATATTGAGTAGCAAAAATATCATTGTTCATATAGATCCCTGAAAACATTGTGTATTACACTAAATAAGCTACCTTAGAAACCATATTCATGCCTGTATTTTATCCCCCAAGTAATTAAATCCTATTAGAAAAGAAAAAAGTTCATATACATTTATACATGTATGTGTGACATATATGTGCATGTTTGTGTATATATGTACATACACACATATACATTCATGCACATACGTATGCATATCTCTGTGTGTGCATATATACACATAAGAAAAATTGCTGTGTGAGTACATATATAAATACACATATATGTATATGTACACATATATATATGTATGTGTGTGTATATATTTTTTTTTAATTTTTTTTTCTTCACAGGGGTCAGCATTGTCCTTCCCTAAGTGCCATTCTGAACCATCCTGTTGTCATGGTGTTAACTATGTAAATCACACTGAACGACAGTCTAAAAGCAAAGTGACAGCTGATGGTGACTGCCATTAAACGGTGATCACATCTTTGCCATGTAATGCAATTAGGAGGCAGGAAACAACTAATGTGGGTTGTGCTGGTGGGAGAATGGAGAAAATATTGGATTTTTGCTCTTAATCTACTTAGATCTTGTAGAGGGGCATTAGTTTAGATAAATTAAAATTCAAAATGCCACACACATTCAACCAATATGCTAAGTGGTGCTTCCAAGTCACTGTGCTATATGATGAGGATGGTTGGATGGTAAAATACATTATGCTCCCATGAAGTTACTAGGTCATTTCTATTATAAAGTCTTCTCTCCCTTTCCATACTCTCTCAGAATCCAGATTAAAGTTGTTTATACATTTTAAGATCTGACAGCTTGATGAGTATCAGCAGTGCTTTCTCTCCCCCCCTTTACCCCTTACTCTGGAAACCGATGGAGCCTGATGATCTGGCAGTAGGAGCCAAAAGACGTCAAAATTCTCCCATTAAAATTCTGCACAAAGTTCAGGTTTAGTGGGGACTGTGAGGCCCATACCACCTTAGCAATATTTAAGAGTCCATCTGGTCCAAGAGATAACAAGCTCTATTTGTTGCCTATGCCAAGTATAAAAATAACACGAAGGCCAAAAGGGAGGGAGGCAATGAAGCAAGAGTTCTATTTGTTTTTATTTGGAAAACTATCCCCTCCGAACAACTCTATCACACAGAAAGCTTCTGCCCTGAAAAGCTCCATTTCAAAATAATCAACTTTTTGGTGGCTTACTTATTCTTATCACTGTCACACATGCCTTAAAAATATAACTTTCCTAAGAACTATTTTTTAATCCCTAGTACCAAGTACTAGGCTTGCCTAAAGAAGCCTCTTAATAAATGTGTTGCTTGATTTAAACATGTGAAGTTCTTTTTATCACTAAAACACGCATTTCTGACTTCTTTGGAACTTCTAAACAGGAGTTCTTAACCATTCTGGTTTCGTGGAACTTACTGGAAGTCTTATGACACCTCTGGACCCCATCACCAAATACTCTTTTGTCTTATGTTCACAATTGAAGGAAAATTCAAATTCAAAAGCTAAATTTCAGGTCAAAGTTTAGTGAAAATCAAGATAACATTTTCTTCCATTCAAATTCACAGAACCTCTGAAATCTATCTATAGATCCTTGTGATCCTATGAACCCAGATTTAAAAGATATATCGAGATATTTCAGATATAAAGTATATTCTGTTCTCTTCCTCAAGCTGGTTGTGCATTTTATATTTAGCTTTTGCTAATTCAGTTGCAAATAAACTTCACATTAACTCAAAACGTTTCCAGATTAAATATAAAGGATTTCGCAACATACATCAATTTCCATTATCTTTTCTCTACTTTATCTGTGATTTCTTTCTGTGGAAATCATTTGCATAGGATTACTTTCAAAGCAGTTAAATTACTCATAAATCATCACCCAAAATAATAAACAAAAATTTAGAAAAATTTAAAAAAGACAAAGAAAGGCAATGTATTGTAGGAGAGCCCGACTGTGAGTCAAGAAAACTTTGATTCAAAAACACACTTTTAATATAGGCTGGTCATTTGACTCTGGACAAATACTTAATCTTTTAGTTTCAACAGACAATTGTCTAACAGTATAATTTCAGAAATGCTATTATTCATTGATAGTGTTTCCTCACTGGTACTCTAGTGAAATCACAGATCCAGATTTAAAAACAATTAACAACAATGGAATGTGACATAAGATATCCTAGGGAGCAATAATATAATCCTAGGCTTTTTGGTCCTAAACTTGTGACTATAATTAACTTTCTGATATCTATATATTGAGATATTTTTTATTATCCAGTCCAAATCCAGTCCAAAGAATTCTCTACAATCAAGCATGAGTTTAGTAAATCCTATGCTATATTTGAGACTGACTCAAATGATTTCTTATTCCTCACTATTTTCCTCCATCTTTGATGATATTTTATCTTAAACTAACTTAGTATCTTGGTTCCTGAGAACATTTTCTTTTCAATGGAATATCTCATTTCTTCAAGAAGCATTTTTTTGAGAAGGGTAGCAGACCTATGGAATGATTCCTATTTTGCAATTAATTACTGGGTCATTAAGAGATTTACATAGAAAGCTATTGGTATCTTCAGAAATGGAATTAAAATTTTCCTATTTCCAGTGCTGAACATTTCCCTAGTAGACTATCTTATATATAACTTAATTGCATCTCATCTTATGTTTAACTCCAAAGTCCTTTCTTAAGAATAGTACAAAATGTTCCACAAAATACTGTTTCTTATTACTTGCTTCCATGGGACTTGACATCTTCTTTCTTTTACAAGGAATACAAAATCTAGAGACTCACCTTGAAATAAAGACTCAACATGAAAACAGTGGTCTGAAGTCAATCTTGATATGTCACAGCAAAGAGGCAAGAAAAGGCCATGTTAAAACAAGCCTCACATCATTCAATTTCTGTCAGACTGGTTGGCGGCATTATATCCTTTCTCCTGGAGCAGCCATATGTGATATTTCAAGGGGATTAAAGACACTCCAAGTAAGTAATAAGTCCAGACCAACAATTCAAGAAACAATGAAAACTATTCCATCTACTGCATGTCCAGGGGAATATGAAACCCATGACCAAATTCTATTTTACTTCAACTTCAGGTCAAGCATGAGAATTAAATGGGACAGCACTTGTCAGAGGAGTATCTCTATTTAGACACTATTTCAGTGAAAAATCTCTCCCCAAGGACAGAAAATATAACTTTTTTTTTTGCCAGGATTGCTAGGGCTACTAAAATCAATAACAGCAATAACAAATACCAATCAGAACAAAAGAGCAGAATTGCTATAGTATTTAACATGTCACCTTATATGATAAGATAAAAAATTTTAAGGTTTTTCTCAATGAAAAATACTATTGAAAAATCTAGATTTTCATTATATAAACACAAACGATAATTAGTAGCAATTGACTAGATTCCACTAAATGATTCAATCCAGAAAGTACCTATTCTGCTCAGGCAAAGTTCTACAATGAAATACAACCTAGTAAACATTTATTAAGCATCTACTATGGTCTAGGCACTGTGCAAAGCACTGGTGATAATTTTTAAAAAGACAGTTCTTTTCCTCAAGGAGCTTACAATTTAAAAGGAGAGACAACATACAAAAGGAAACTTAAAAGTGAGGAGCCATTGGAAGGTACTCTGTGGGGAAATTTTATTCTGTGGATTTCAGACCAGGCAAAGCAGCAGAAACAAAGTAGAGTGAATTGAGGTTTCAGTTTCTGCCCATTAAGAGAAGGCATTGGGAGGAGTTCAGAAATCTGCCCTCCAGGCCTCTAGTTAGAGGGAAGAGGAGGCAAAGTGGCTTGAGTTAAGCATCATTGATGTAAGTGGTAGACTTATTCTGAGAGGTTCATCCTTCTCTGTGTATTTGAAATTAGGCAGATGTATGTTACAGAGGAAATGTCAGATTGCATTGTTTGGTAGAGGACATTTTCTCATTTGAGAATATCACAGATATAGTCCCCCTGCCCCAGGATATATTGCAGGTATATTTCTTTCTTTTCATTTTTTTTTCCTTTGTTTTTTTTTTCCTGAGGCAATTGAGGTTAAGTGACTTGCCCAGGATCACACAGGTAGGAAGTGTTAAGTGTCTGAGACCAGATTTGAACTCAGGTCCTCTTGAATTCAGGGCTGGTGCTCTATCCACTGAGCCAACTAGCTGCTCTGGCAGGTATATTTCTGAAATATAAGATTCTATCATGCTTATTTGTTCATTGATTATTGAAAAAAAAACCCAAAACCCATTTGTTTTGCAAAGCAAAAAAGATCCATTAAAAACCCTCCTAACAAGTTATTCCCTGTGCATAAAAGGTTTTATAAGCTGCAAAAGAGAAGATAACTGATAATCATCAGCCTCTAGCAAGGCTTGTCAAAGCTATTAGCCATGTGCATAGTAGATGTTCATACAGAATTCAAAGTGAAGACTGCTTAGACATGATTGAGTCCTTCAAATGTGTATTATGATGACACCTTACTAACTGAATCAAGCTCTGGGAAGGGAGATTCTGTGGTCAATTGACCATAGAATAAAATGTAGTACTAATGGAAGGACCACTGAGCATATATCTTAGACAAGAGAATGGCCTGAATTGTTTTGATGAAATTGAGTTGTGTTTCATAAAATCATATAATCATAGATTTGTATTTGCAAGGGACCACAGAGTCCAACACTTCTCCCCACCATTTCAGAGATGGAAAAACTGTGGTCAGAGAGGTGAACTGATTTGCTTAAGGTAACCTGGCTAGAATATAACAGAGATGAGATTTATACACTGATATAGAGCTCTTTCCATTTTGCCATAGTGCTTCTCATGTAAAGTTGAACTTTGAATACAAAATTAACATTTTTGAACATCCATAGTCTTCGGCTATTGCCATATGCATGTGAATAATAAAATACCATAATCTCCTTATCGATATTTTGGGTGGCTCAAAGTACAATGGAATGACAAATGACTCATTTTTGGTGGTCAAGAATTATTAACCAAGAGCATTAGGTCCTAAAATGGAAGTCAATTACTTATACAAAAAATAAATTACAGTAATTTTCATTATAAGATTTTTTCCTATTTCCATAGATATATAGTAGATTCAACTAAAATTCTATAGATTCTATTAGGTGGCAAAAATGTTGAGGCAAAAATACTATATTTGAAGTATCTAGTATGAATACTGGCTATTGCTAGTTATGACCTGTGTGACCCTAGGAAATTCACAAATTGTCCAGGTATCAGTTTTCTCATATGTAAAACAGTTTGACTGAGATTATCTTTAAGGCTCTCTCTAGCTCTAAATTCTATGACCTATATTATCTGCTTCCTACAACAATTATGATTTCCTATGAGTATGACCAAAAATCCTTGACCAAAATATATGATTAATCTTGATTTTGAAACATGACAAATTATCTGAAAATTAAGCAGAATTAAGTCTAAAATTTACTTATGAGTCATTCTTGTAGGGGAAAAAACTTATTTTCCTTCTTTTTCTCCCTCTTCCTCCTAAAAATTTGGGCACATGAAAGTTGAAATTATTTTATAGAACAAAACAAAATGGATTTGCTATGACTTTTATATAAAGGAATATACAGATTTGAAAATCAGACAGTTAATATTTGGAAGAGTAATTCTTCAGTGTTGCCAAGGATTTACTCTAGGTCAAACACTGTCTTTTCATATGCTTGTGTTTGATGTATTGATGACTGGTACAACTGTTTTTTTCTTAACAATTCTATGGATTTTGGTTTCTTCTAAATAAGTTTTCTTATTGCACTAAACATTATTTCTAGGGATAATGTGTCCATTATATTTTTATATATGTAACAATTTTTTATCTATGCCAGATATGTCCTAAAATGTCCTAAAAGTCTTAGCTGTCAAAGATTAAGCCTCTTGTTCTTAAACTACTAAAGTAAATCCTCCTGGGGAGGTTCATTTAGGTCAGACTTGGCCTGAGCTTTTGCTACTTTTCCACTAACATTTTGGAAATATCTCCCCCTTCTCCCATATAAAACAAAACAAAAGATATGAGGGGGGAATGCTGCCATTAAGAAGTTGCATGAAAGCTTTTCTTTTTTAGTATATGACCATAAATTTTGTGTGAATGAGTAATGATTACCTATTTTGCATTTTGGAAAGATTATAATACTCCATCCCTATACCAAATTATGTTAACTCAGTCACTGGGTATCTGATCTGGCTCTTTCCCCCTCCCATGCAGAAAGACTCTTATTTTAACAAAAAATAAACAGAGAAATCACATTTAACAAACACTGTAAATGATATGAGTGACATTAAAACATCTGGAAGATGTTAGAGACTGCATCGACTCTAAACATAGAGAACATTATATCTGATTTTCTTAATGAGGAGAAAAAAACACACACCTAGATAGTGAATGTGTTACTCAACATAACCCTGCATTCCCTGTCCCAGAATTGATAAAGTATCAAAGGGAGCCTCACTGGCAGATTCCAGAAGTAGGGCTACCTCATCCTGTATGTGTGGCATGTGGTAAGTGCATCTAAAGACTCACATCACATAAATCATAGGTTCCCAACCCCCAATACTTATTCCCTTTCAGATTCATGAAAAAATACTGCTTTCGCTCTTCTTCCAAGGACACTTGATTAGTTAACAGAACAAATTAGAAATTGCTGGAAACTTGATATAAAATTATAAGATTTACCCATTTACAGTGAAATGGTTTAATTTTTATTGACCTTTGTATAAATTATAAATCATAAAACTTTATATAGGATAAGTGCTTATTGAACAAATGAATGAATTGCATCATCCAGACACTTTGGGGGAAAGAAATTGAAATATAAGCTTTTTAAGTGGCTAGAAAGGTGAGTTTTCATATTATCTTGTCTAGAAGTAGACAAGATAATATGAAAGCTCACCTATCAGAGCCTTGTGGGGCAGATTACAGGATTCTACCAGGAGGAAGATGAAGATGATAGCCAACAGTCATCCATAATGCCTTAGGTACTTAATAAATGTTCATTACATCAATTTGATATACTATCTACATAGAAATTTTTTATTGATTAAAAGGCAAAAACATAGCTCAAAACTGTGTACTATAAATAAATCTCATGTGAAAATACATTATTCTACAGGTATGATGAGTACCTACGTTTTCTCAGATGTTCAAATCAGTACATTACCCAAGCCCTGCTTCTAGGAATATATCACATATAGAGATCACTTTTGAAACCATCTAAATATTTTATCTTCTTTACAATTATGCGATAATCATTATTTGCCTGGCATGAGCACATCTATTCTAAATTAGACCAGAGTCTAGAAAGAGAGAAGTAGCTGCGGCAATAATGCAAAGAAAAGTGAATTTATCCTTTCATAAAATGTCTTGATTTAAAATTAAGAGGATGCTTGATGGGTTTTGGAGTATAAAAGGAAAAATCTCAATTTTCCTAATTATTCATCCATATTGTGACAGAATGAAGGGGAAGAACCAAATAAACAAGAATAGGATTGAACAGGCCTAATTTTCTGTTCATTCTCGTTATCCCTTTTGGTTTTTGCTTAAGGAATCAATGAAGACAGTTAGAAAATGTGTAATTCAACTTAATGAATAGGAAACTGAAAATAAGTGTCAGCAATGTGCATCCTTTTGAACAAAAATGCCCCATTTCCTTAAAGTAATTAATTTCTGGGTTAACTGAGTTTTATATAAAAAAGCATATTAAATTCTCTCAAAATCTCTAGAAATAGTTCCATGATGGAACAGACAATCTATATATGTTATGATGTAAGAGTGTATATATGTCAATTTAATAAAAACTTCCATATAAATATAATAATCATCCTTGGAAATGGAAGTTTTTCTTAGACTTAAATAATCCCAATTAAGCTATCTCAAACATGTTTATTAGTCTGATATATGCAAGTACTTCATTTCCAAAGTTGTAACTCTAAAAATGTCTTCAAATTAAATGTGGAATACCATATATAAATTAAACTTTAGGAAGATTATAACATAATTCAGGGCAAATAAAAATGCCTCAGAATTTAAAAATCTCTTTTGAACAACGATAGCTTTAAAATTTGTGTGTAAATGCTTTGAGGTAGAGAAGTCAAACTCACAAATAATCTTTACTGCTGTTACAAAAGAATTTGGCATTACATTAACATTGTTTGAAGACATCAGCATTTTAATTTCTATTCTGTTAACTCTCTTTTTTCCTCCTGCCTCAAATTTACATATTCACAACAAATCCCAGCATCTATAATGGGATATTACTGCCAAATATGAGTCTCTGTAGGCATGTAGGTAACAATGCAGAACTTGTCTCTGATCTCCTAAATTTTGCTAAGTGGGACTTTGATTCTTATAACTATTTTTGTAGTCTTGATTTTCACACCAGGTAGGCCCAGGAAGGAAAACAACATTTCTTCTTAATTATGGAATCTACTCTTGAAACAAGGTGGTACATCCCTAAATCCTTAGACCCTAGTCTTCATTTTTTTAAAAAATTACCTTATTTCAGTCTTGGCATTATTATTAAATCCCACATTATAGGGTTCAGTCAGATAAAGATATTCTGGAAAAAGATGAGTAAAAGAATCATGATTGAATATTAATACCAATCAAGACATGTAAAACAGGCTTATATTTGCAAAGTACTTTCTTCACAACAATCCAATGTGCTAGGTAGTACCATTTTATTATTTTTAATTTTACAAATGGGGAAACTGAGGGTCAGAAAGGTTATGACTTGCTAATGGTCATAGTTAGAAAGTCTAGTATCCGAGAATGAAAATGAGTATAAATCTATACTACTCTACCTCAAAGAGACCATTTTGGTATACAGCATGCCATTAATGGAAATTTACATAACTCTTCATTTGATCAAAAGGAATTCAGGTAATATCTCAAAAAGCATATTTGAATGAAAAAGACTTTTTGAAATAACTGTTTAAAGAGTTATAAAAAATTTTTTTTCAAGTAAACACCAAACCCCGAAAGAGGAATCAGAAGACACGGGTGTTCCAGTCCCACTTCTTCCATTAACTAAGTGACATTAAAGCCATTTAACTCTCTAGTCTCTCCCCACTTTCCTAATCTGAAAAATGAAAGGGCTGTACTGAATGCTCTCCAAGATATTTTTTTCTTCAAGTAATTTTTAATGTAAAAAGGAAAATTAGTTATTTTCAGAGACCAGCTTTTACATAGCTTTAGTTTGCATGCTAAACACCAAATTAAAGCCCAAATTATTAAAAGTAAAAACTATAAAATATGATTACCAACATACAACATAAAGAATCAATGATAAAATTCAGTTATATATTTATACATATTATATATTTGCACATATATTTATGTATATATGTTTATCTATATATGACATTCCTAAAATTGAAATCAAATTCTCAAAGCTTTAAAAAAACATGCATTGTTGGTGATTGGTACCATAAACTAAAAGTTATTTCATGAGCAAACAATAAGAATCAACATTAAGAATAAAGAGGCAAATGGTTGAACTAATTCTATTGTAGTCAAAATACCTGAGGGTTAAAAACATGACCTTATAAAAAGAAAATGGATTAGCAAGGAACAAATGACATGAACCAAAAAGACTTTTTAAGCCTTACAATTTCCAGGGCAAATTTAAATCAAAGTGTAAATGCTAAGTTACAATGGGAAAACTCTGCTGAAGACAAACTTTTACATCAGCTTTGATTTCCCCTGCATTTTGAAAATTCATAATAACTTAAGGAGCATAATAAAGGTCATTGTGCTGAAAACAAAAACTCAGGAAAAAAAAATAAGAACATCAAATACATCCATACTTCTGTAACTTGGTCAATGTCAGGCTTAATGATTTCAGTAACTAAAGACGATAAACAATTTTATAATTGGGTTCCAAGTACTAATTAAATATGGTTCAGTTAAACAATACGGTTTGCAAAGGCTAATAGAATAAATATGGCAGATGAGAAAAAAAAAGATATGCTTTATGAACTTGTGAAAGATTTTGTTTTGAGTAGGAGGAACTTTCTTCTCTAACCCAAAAAACATAGAGTACTTTGTGAAGACATTTGAAAAACGCTGATGTTAAAAAAATTTTTTTCCATGTCCTTTAGACTTCTTACCATTTAAATTTCTAAAATTGTCAAATATCGTAGCTTCTTAAATTGTCTTCAGATGCAGCTTCTTAACCTCCCCCCTACAGCAAATAGCATAGTCAGAAGAAAAGTTAACTTAAAACTTTAGATGCTGGAAATAAGTATTTTATGAGTATAAAATACATTCTTCCTTTCAAAACCCCTACAATTTTGCTTTCATAATTTGAAGATGTTTTACGTTAAACATTTGCTATACTGAAACTTGAAAGATAATGCTTTAAGGATCTATAAATAATGCATTTAAAATTACTCCACTGAATGTCAGTTTAACTATTCAGGTGGCTTCTACAGTTGACTAAACATCATCCTTAAACTTGATTCTCTGACCCAAAGAGGACCAGGCAATAGGTTTTCTAGACCTGTCTTTCAGG
This sequence comes from Myrmecobius fasciatus, assembly GCA_023553655.1. Lineage (NCBI taxonomy): Eukaryota > Metazoa > Chordata > Mammalia > Dasyuromorphia > Myrmecobiidae > Myrmecobius > Myrmecobius fasciatus. The sequence continues at coordinate 234,765 of JAJPUD010001047.1, forward strand.
GAGAAGGGGAAAATACCTACTGCAATACTTTGGAATCCTCTTCCTTTCATAAACTGACATCATTTCATAAACATTGGAATGCCAAGGTGAGCATTACTCAAAATCCAAACAAGTATCATAAAACTATCTCAGAGGAGAAAAAGAACTGATTTACTCAGCTTGACAAATTGAGAGCCTGTTTCTGGGAGATGCAGTAATGTCTAGCCTCGAGTGGCTTACCTACCGAGTAGAGAGCTGTATATAAAACAACTCATTTTGCATTTTCTCTCCCGAGGGTAGAGTCAACAGAGAAAATCTCTAAGAAATCACATACTAGAACTAAGCATTACTCTACATTTCAAAGCTGACACGAGATTCAGCAGAGAAGAAGCTCTAAGGGAAAAATGCCATTAAAGCTGAAGGGGAAAAGTAGAAGAAAGAGGCAAGGAGGGAACAGTCTCTTGGATTACTATAATAGAGGCTTTCTAGTAGACTAGCCAGTTAAACTGGGGATAACTTTTACAAGGGAGATTGCAAGACCACACTTTAGGCCCCCATATCTCTCCCTATTTCTCTAAATTCCAAAGTATTTATTTGCTATCCACTCCTTTAGATACTAAACTTATTTACTATCAAGTATTTTGACTTGCTTCCTATGCTTAAATTTATTTCCACATGGAAAAGGTAAGCTTAGTGAAGGCAGGGACTATATCCTGGACTTCTCTGTTCCATAAAGCCTCTAGCACTAAATAAAAATACTTCTCAGTAAGTACTTGCAGAATTGAGTAGGTGGGAATGCTCTCTTAGGTAAAGCTTAAATTGAGCAACAAGGATTGAGCATCATCATCAAAGGGAATGCAACCTGTTCAGATTGATTGTTATTTAACACACCTGGGTAGTGTAGAGCATAGAGCCTGGAGTCAGGAAGACCTGAGTGGCCTATTATACTTTCTAGCTCGGTAATCCTGGGAAATTCAGCTTCCTCATCTGTAAAGTGAGCAGGAATAGGAAATAGCAAACCACCCCAGTATCATTGCAAGACAACTCCAACTGGAGTCAGAAGGAGTCAACTATGACTGAAAGGACTGGACAACAAAACAAGTTAATAATAGCTAGTATCTGTATTTAAAGAGGAATCTAGCCCCAACAAAACATGCTAAAGTACTTGGAATAATGATATAAAATGTTGTCCCTAAAGCAAGACATAAAAAGAGTATTTAATGAAAAAATTCACATGTGCAAAATGTTCTCTCCTATAAAAAAATCTCTTTTAAAGCTCTTAGCAATATTTCCACCTGATGAGAAACTGAAAGATACTGATATTCTGAGGTTAATTTTTTAAAAGGAGGATTATATGCAATAATATTATAAACATATGCATGTATATAAAAACTAAACAAATAATTTATTGGCAAAAGCTGCTGTACTTAAAGACCAATATTTCTTTTTATAAAAACTCTGGCAAAGGTAAGAACACAAAAGAAAATAAACAATGTTGGAGAAGCTATGGGAAAACAGACATATTGATGTATCACTGGATGACCTAAAATTGGGTACAGTCATTTTGGAGAGTAATCTGCTCTGCCCTTTGACTCTGACCACTGCTGGCAAAGAGCTCAGAGAGAAAGCAGAAAAGGCCCTGTATGGATAAAAATATTTATAGTAGCTTTTCTAGTGATAGCAAAAAACCCTGAAAACTAACAGGATTTCCAATAATCGAGGAATGGTTCAGTAAATTGTGATGCATAAATGTGATGGAGTGCTACTGTGTTGTCAAGAAATAAGAAAACATGATTTTAAAAAACACAAGAAAACTAATATCAACAGAGGCAGAGAGAAAGGAATAGAATTGGGAGAAAAATTTAGGTAATTTAAATGATCTGGTACAAATATACAACTTTTAATGCTACAAGAATTATGATTAATGTAAAGACCATTTATGATTTCATAAGATCAGTGATAAAAATGTTATTCATGACATATGTAAATACTTATAGTGATAGAGTTCAGGTATATGCAATGAGACATATATTTTTGCATTCAGTCATTGGGAGAATTTGTTTTGCTTGACTATACAAATTCATTATAAAAATAGGGTTCTTTTAAAACATGGTAGAAAGTTAAAGAGAAGGTAGATTTCTGTTATTTAATTAAAAAAATTAAAACTTGTCTTAATTGTGCTACACTCTTTGACTTTAGAATAAAATATAAGCACTTCTGGGTTTTGAAACCTTTTCCAATTTGGCTCTTCCAGACATTTTTACATAATTTCTGCTCTTTCCATACTGACCTACTTGCTGTTCCCTATGTCCAACATTTCATCTCCATCTTGCCTGCCTTTACAAAGAGTATACCCCTTGCTCAAAATGGTCTCCTTTCTTGCTCTTGTTTCTTGAAACTCCTGTTTTCCATCAAGGCTCAATTCAAGTGTCACCTCCCTCAGGGCACCTTTCTTGATTCACCAAGTTGTTAATATCTCTGCCAAAACACTGTGCACTTTATAATGTATCTTGTATTTATTTATCTGTGGGCATGCTGTATATCTCCAGTGGGAAATAATGTCCCTGAGAACAAGAATGGACTTATTTTCATATATAGATCTTAACACTTGGTAAAGTGCCTATAGATAGTAGGTACCTATAATTAATTGATTGGTAATACTGTGTAGGGTGGTATAATTTACTCTATAACCTAGGACAAATAAAGTATTCATACCTGAAAGTAAAGATTCACAAATTCTTGAAAACGTTGTTTTTCTGTTTGCCCATCTATTTCCAGATGAGCTTTGAATAAATGTTCCATGTTTGATGTTGTCTTTGGACAAAGCCAGAGGCTCTTTCCTTAAATTTTTTGAAACCAACTATCATTAAATAATGTGTTGTGTGATTCAAGTTTGTTTCAGAGGTACACATGTTTTTCTTCCACTATTTGAGACCTAGTCCATTTTGGGGAGATTTCCAGAATAAATCTTTAATCTTCCTGTTACAAGAGATAAAAAGTTGTAGTTGTAACTACTGGGAGAGATGGTGCTTTTGGAAGACACAGTGAATATCTGGCCTCTATTTTCATAGTGATAAATATATAGTTAGCATAAAGCAGGAAAATACAATATCTTCCCCCCCCCAAAAAAAAATCTCAGCACTTTTGGGAAATCGTGCAATTCTATTATGTTCATTCTTCATGAAGAGACATCCAATTCTGTGAAGTGTATTACTACATAGATCTTTTGGGGGAATTTTCCCCTCCCATCAAAAGTACTGCAACTTTTTCTAAGACTTATCTTTTTACTCATGGTGCTTCCATGGACTTTACTTGATGCCATGTAAAATAGAGTCCTATTTTGTATTATTGTGAAAGAAAAATCAACAGATACCACATATTCTTTGTTAATGATATTATTTGGAATGTAAAAATTTAATGTCTATTTGAATGTTTTAAACAAATGCCTTCCTTATGATTTCACTATTTAGGAAGCAATATGATAGAGTGGCCAGAAATATTGGCCTCAGAATCATGAAGAGCTGGTTTCAAGCATTGCTTTTCACATACTCTGGTTACATAGCTCTGGACAAATCACTTAACTTTTCAATGTCATAGGCATCTCTTTAAGACTGTAAGTTGTAGAATGGGGGATAGATTTTCATTGCTAGAGATAAGTTTTCATGAGGAGCCCCCCTTTTCTGGTGAAATGACTGTTAGTGATTACAAATTCTTTATAGACATCATTTGTTGCCTCATATTTCATTATAATGCCAATCTTATTTTTAAAATGTAGGTAAGAGAATTTCCACATGAAAAATAACACTGTTTCTTACATCAATTCAATTAGCTTAGAATCATAGAAAGGATTGAGTTCAAATGTTTGTTTCTTGAAAAACTGGAAACTTTGTATGTCATCAAAATGACTCACATCAAATAAATTATAAATTAAAAGTATTTTATCATTAAAATTAGTTATATTTTTATTATATTTATACTTTAAAAATGTGGAGCCTAAATTTTTATTATTGCATGCTCATTTAAATATTTTTGTTTATGAAATATGATGGTTTAATCTAGGATTGCAGCTTTTGCCATTATCCCTTAGAATTAGCTTTTAAAAGTATATATATATATATGTATATATATACACATATATACTCTGTCTATATGTATATATATTTAATGTACATATATACATATATGCATACATATATACATAATGTAATAAAATCGATGGTCATTTATTTTAAAGCAATCATGTACAATATTTTGATGGCTCAATTTTGTAAATGGTGAAACTTTTGAAGAAAATATCAGTATAGTATTTGATGGACTTGGACTATATCTCCAATCATTTGTGTTCATTCTATAAAGAAACAGTCTTTGTGCTTGTAGGAATTTGTCATGGTTCCATTTGATTACAAAGAAATTTTCCTTCGATACGTCCTGTTTTTATTCATTATTTATCTGGCCTGACAATCTTGAAGTTGTTCCTAAAGTAACGTTTGCCTCTTCCTACGTTTCCCTGGCATTTCATTATGGACAGTACATCTCCCTGGCATTCCATTATGGACACCTGCTGCTGGTAATTACAGGCCTGTCTCCTAACCACTTCCCCTGTTTCATGTCAAGTCAAGATTCAGTCTGCTTGATTACAAACAACTATCAGTAAAAGACCACTGCACAACTCCCTGGGTAATTATGCAGGACAAGTTAGCTTTGTGTTTAGTGAAGTCTTAACCAAAAGAAGCATTTCCTTCAAAATTTCTTCTTTGTTGCCTAAAACAACATAATCCAGAACACATTTTAGTTACCTTATGAATCTTATGAATGACTAAATTAATTTTTAATTAAATAATGTTTTGGATGACATATTATTTCCCATTCTGAAGAAAAACATTTTCCAACCAAAGATAATACATTTGTCCTTACCAACAAATTCCAGACAGTAGACAATTACAGAGAAAGCAATAGTATACAAACAAGAACATATATAATTTATGTTCAGAAATAGAATGTTCATGGCATAATGTCTTCTCAGAAGTGACTGACTTACTTTGGGCTAGGAGAAAATAAAAGAATTAAACATTTAAGTATAATTATAAAGGACATTTTAATAAGAAGATTTCTAAGTTGATCTCACTAAAATTATGTTTCTATGATTCAGTGATACTAACTAAAGATCATTTTCACTCAAAAGTTTAAGGAGAAAATCCCTTTGAGATGATATTATTGAGTTGACATCATATCTGCAGAACTTTTACATTTCTGATTTTGTTTAGTTTTGGAGTGGTCTATATTGATTAGAGATAATTTCAAAACTACTGAAGTTCACTTGAGATGATCATTTTGACCAATATGTGTACCATTTAGTAGTTTGAAGCTATTAAGGCTTCAAAGTATGAGTCTAAACAACAGTCTGTAAGTTTGTGTTTTTGTTTTAGTGGGGTTAAAGAGAGGACAAAGGTTCCTTGTCTTCTGGACATCATAAAAACTGTTTGGCATTCGTCCTCACATCTGTTCTACTTCCAGAACTATTTCCATTAATTTTCAACTTTTTTGGTCTCAGGACTCCTTTTCACTCTTAAAAATAAGGATCCCTAAAGAACTTTTGTTTATGTGGACTATATTTATTGATACAACCTACAATGGAGATTAAGATGTCTTCATATGATTATGAAAATCATTTTAACCTTATGGATGCCCTGAAAGGGCCCTAGGGATGACAAGATCCCCCAAATACACTTGAGAGTTGCTACACTGTACTGATTTCATATTGTGACATCTATAGTCAGTATCTTTTAGAGACTGATACCAAATAAATATTTCTAAAACAGTTTCAATTTAAAACAAAAAGCAAAAATTATTTATTTTTCAGAAAATAATCAACAAATCTGGGAGAGAGGATTAGAGCTACACAGCATTTTTCTTTTTATGTTTGGAACTCATTGAAAGGTTTTTTCCCTCTCTTAAATCTTCAAAGAAAAATACTACAGACCAAACACTCTTTAAAGCATAAAAACCCCAAATAAAGAGGCTTGCTAAGTCTTTAAAAACATTCTAAGTTGCTTCTGCTGGTTCTCTTAAATGGGATAAGATCTTGTAAAGATAAGAGATTTTTATAATTGTATAGGGACCAAACTATACTGTTAATTTCAGAGTTTTTATTTATATTTTTTAAAGTATAATGTTTCCTGTAGCAGATCATTTTTTATTCCCTGAAAAAAGTTAAGAAGAAAAATAAAATTTGTGTTATGCACAAAATCATAAAAATGTTATAATTCTGAGGACCAATTTGTTAGTTCTTCAGGATACAGAAAAATGTTGAAAGTAATTCTCAAGGTCATCATCATTGATTTGACCATCATTATATGGACATAGGACCATCCTTGAGCCATTTGTAACAGATGTTTTCCTATCCCTAGTTTTGGTTTGCTTATTTATTAACATTTATTAACATTTATTTATTAACAGTCAGAGTTTTTTCTTCTTCTTTTGAATTTAAACGAAGCAATAAAAAGTTTTCTCATATCCTAAGGCCTTTTAGTATATATTTTGAAAAAAAAATAAGATGCACAAAACAAAAATAAGATACACAAAATAAAAGAGGGTCTACACTGACAGAAGGAAAATACTAACTCCATGAAGATTCTTCCTAACCAAATTATTTTATTTATTTTCTTTTACTTAGGTATATTTAAACTTCATATACCAGTAGCAAAAGGTTTCTTAGCTCCTTATATTCAACCCAAAGGCAGATCAAAAAATTTGACTTGTCGTGACATTCTCTTTTCTCTATATGCATATTTTAAATAACATCTATTTGTTATATATATTCATACATATATGTATATACAGACACACACATATATACCTACAAAATTAAGCCACATACTAACTACCAACTAAATTCTACAAAAGGAAAGAGCTAGTTATTTAATTGCCTTTCTACTTATGGCATCATCTCATAAATAAGTACCCATTGGTACATGTAACAACTACTGCTTTGGTTAGGAAATTTATGTCTTACATTTTCGTATCAGGGAATCAAGATTCACAAATCTTTTTGATATAATTCTTTTAAATGAATTAAGATTTTGATTTAGAAAAAGCCTTAATGTTGAAAAAAATAAAAACATAAACCCAATGAATATATTTGTTAATTCTTCTCTGCTGTTTCAATATTGTGTCATTATCTATATAACATATGTGTACTAAAATATAAACATATGTAGACATATATATCTTCTCAGATGTTTTGTTTTACCTAAATGCTATGTTTTGAAAATCTAGTATAAATGCAAGAAAAAATCTAAATCTTTTTAATTTAAGATTAAACTAAATTTTACATAAATTCAAAAAGTTGCCACAATTTAAAAACTATTATTTAATGTGATTCACCAGATCTCTATTGCATTATAACTCTTACCTAATCCTTTGAATTTCTTTTTAGGGCTTACTCCATTTCTTCTCCCTTTCATTTTCTCTTTTACTTTTAATCGCTCCCTCCCTTTCACCCATAAATATTCTCAGGTCTCCTCCATCCTAAAAAATAATACCTATTGATCCTGCTATTCCCTCCAGCCATCTGCACTTCTTCACTACTTACTACATGATTAAAAAAGGTGGTATACCCTCAATACATCCATTTAGTTAAGTCATCACCCACTTACTCCTTAAGCCCCAATGATTTACTTTAAATTCCTTTCATGCTACTGAAAGTTGTCTCTTTTTAAGGTTATCAGCAACATGCTTACTTCCAAAGAAATAATCTTTTCTACATCTTAATTCTCCTTGACTGTTTTGTAGCATTTCACACTGGTGACCACCTCTCCTTTCTTTCCTTATTTTCTTTCCTATTTTTCCTATTGTCTCTAATCACTTTTATTGGTTCTTCCTTGTCTTCTTACCCTCTAATTTAAAGTATTCCACATTTTTTAATATCATATGATCTTTTTTTAAAATTCCCCATTTTTCTTGATTGTAAAAGATATGGAAGTTTATTTTTTAAAGTTGATATATTATTGATTTTTTATCATCTTCTCTTCTTTTTTCCTTCTCCTTTACTCTTTTCTTCTCTTCCTTTTCCTGTTTCTTCCCTTCCCTTTTTTTCTGTCTCTATGCTCCTTCCCTTCCCTTTTCCGCCTTACCTTTACTTCCCTTTTTTCCTCTCCCCTCCTCTTCCCCTTCCCTTCCTTTTTTTATCTTCCTCTTCATCCTCTTCCTTTCCCTCCTTTCATCTCCTCTCTTACCTTTTCTCCTCTCCTCTCCTTATTTCCCTTGACAGTCTCATCTATAGCTTCAAATTACTGTTAGAAGAGTATATTTAGTCCCATTCTGTCCCTAGTGCTCACATTCCACACTTTCAACTGCCCAAAGATATTTCCACCTGTATGTCTCTTCCACTCTTCAAATTCAATATGCTAATACATAAAATTATAATCTTCCCTCTAAAAACTCATCTTCTCCCTGACTTTCATATTTTAGGTAGATGGTCACCAGCTTAGAATTATCCCTAGGTCTTCTCTCTCCTTCATTTCCAACGTCTAGGAAGCATACCCCCTTCTTTCTAATCACATTGTTATCATTTCAACTCAGTCCCTAATTAAGTCTTAGTTATAATATTTCAAAAGCTTGTTAATTAGTTGTTTATCTGCCTCCTTTCTCTCCTCTTTCTAATCCATTCTTCATGCTGATGCTACTATACTTTGACAATCTTCCTAAGATTTGATAGTCATTTATTTGCTCAAAATTATTCTTTATCGTCTGCTGAAAAAAAGAAAAGAACTGAAAATAACCTCTTTATCTGACATTCAAGGCCCTCTGCAATGTAGATTGAAAATACCTTTTCCTCTTTACTCATTTAACTACCCTTTATTATTTTATATTCCAGTAAATTGTAACCTCATTACATCTTACCCTCTTCCATATTTAGAAATACTATTTCTAAGTGGAAGAATAATGGGGAAGTTGACACCCAAGTTGAACTTCAAAAAATATACTACTTTTTTTGAGTCCTATGTTCTCATACAGATATTCCAAGAAATGAAAGACCAAATTTCATCCCATTTCATTCTCATGACAGGATTTCATGATATTCAGATCAAACTCATTCCAAAATTATATAATATGAGGGTATCTCTCATTCTATACATTAAAATCCCTAAATATTTACATATATAATTAGGTCAAAAGTTAAGAGATTTATATATATATATATATATATATACAAACACAAATATGATTTGCCTATTTATATTATTCCTCTTAAGAAACTGACAAAAAGTCTTCAATGAGTAATTTTGCCACTAAAAGTGCAATGAAATAATAGAAATATTCTTAATTTCTGAAGGCTTCTTCAAGATTACAAATGTACCAAATCCATGGAAATCCCCAGCAAATAACGAATGTAATTTTAACACATGAAATGGCACAATTTCCATAAATCAAGATGAATAAGAAGAAATTACTCTTACAAATGATTTAGAGATTTTTTAATGGTCCATTTCTTGCAAATTAACATGACATTTCCTTAATACCTAGGCAGCCATCACTAGGCAACCTCAAGAAAGAAACCTTGGAGACAAAAGATAGTAATGGGTGGAATTCTATCTGAAATAAAGCAGTGCTACTGATCCATAGCCAGTTTTGGAACAACTGTGAGCTGTTATATTTCCAAATCAGAAAATTTTTCATAGCCTATCAGATCCAACAGAAATCAATGGGTATACATCTGTGCATGTACACAAATAAAGATGTTATGCCAGGTGAATATTTAATGTCAATAAAGAAATCTCAACCTTCCCTTCTTTTTAAGGACTATAAAGAGCAACTTAAATAAAACTTTCTTCTGATAGGCATTTCATTAAAAATATCAGTATTCCTAAAACAAATTTTAGGAAAATCTTTTCAGGCTTATGCAACTGTATGACAAAAATTAAGGTCAAAATTAGTTTTGTTTTTGTGTTGTGTTGTGTTGTGTTCTATTCCTAGTTTGTAGGTCTATAGCAAAAAAAGTCAAAGGATGGAAACGTTTCAGAAAAAGCTTTAAAGAAGTTTATTTTCAAAGTTTTTAAGACCATTATGATGAAGTTATCCAGCTCTCATCTGTCCAGCATACTTTTGTTAGCACCAACATAATTCAATTCCATAATTTTCCCAGTTCATAAATATGTACTAATTTATTGTGTAGCTGCATACAATGATCTTCCCTTTTCATCTTTCTATAAAATTAAGTGTTGTGCAACAGAAAAAGAAAAACATATGGAAAAAGTCACTTTCAACTCATGCTTTAGACCCCAAATGCTAACGTGGGTTTAGAGCTAAAAATCAAAGCTCACTGATTGAACTGAGACATATTTTCATCTGTTATTAATGTTTGAGTTACACATAAGAGGGAGCAGATTATTCATCAAGTTCCCCATGCAATATGTTGTTAAATGAAATTTTGGTTGGTAACATAATTGTATGAACTATGTCCATGAGAGTTTATAATTCATTAAAGACAAGAATCTACATAAAACATTTGGTTGAGCTGCAAGGAAAGCAGCTCAAGGATTTCTTAATGCCTTTGCATGTGAAAATCTGTGAACACTAAATAGCACTATTTCTACTATGAAGAAACCACTAACATGAAATTTAAATGCTCCTTTTCAAAAACAAAACAAAACAACAACAAAAAGACATGCCCAATATATATTATATATCCACTGACAAAAATGTAATTTAAATGTTAACTTTTAAAAAGAAACAACTGGATAGAAAAGAACTGAACAAAGTACTCCAGTACCATAAAAAGGCAAACCTCTAGGATAAGGAAAGGTATTTGTTTCCATTATGAATCCCTATGTGATACTTTTCCATAGCACTCACTCAGGTTGTGTACATAAGAAGGGAACACCCTACTTGTTACTTGTACAGGGTTTCACTAATGGATGGATAACAGAAAAGGGAAAGGAGGGGGAGGTTATTGTAACACTTCACAGTAGTTGTGAAGAAGACAGTAACAGATTAATGACTTATTACCCTGTTCTCTGATCTCATTGGAGCTTACTCAACAAACCTCTGTCTATCTCCCACGGAGGCATCATAGATGTAGAACAATATCTTTTTTCATACAATGATTAAAAATAATTTATAAAATATGCTAAGTACCAGCAATATTTAGAGATTAAATCACAATTGGGAAGATTCTAAAATCTACTATAGAAAATATTGTAGTGCTTCCAAATTTACTTTGATATGACTTGGGGGGGGGGAGAAAGGGTAAAATGTCACATTTTATTATGCTTTTTAAAATTCTAATATATCATTACTTTTGGAAGAATCTGAAATGTTAATTTGTAAAAACTTTATGAAGAGTGAGTATAAACACACATATACATAGAAGGAAATTAATTATATTTTCACATATGAAAAGCTAGAGAATTCCATAGGCAAAGATTTAGCAACACTTTTTGGTTTTAAATCATCTCTTTGCATGTAAAGCCCTCCATTATGTATCTCCCATCTATACCTTTTCAGTCTCATTTCCTCTAATTTCCTGTCATTCAGTCTTTATTCCAATTGACCAGCAAATCCTTTCTTATGTATCATTCCTCGCCTTTGTGCCTTTTCCCAGGTGTTCACCCACATTTTTCAAGCATCCCTTTCTCAATTCCTTCTCTCTAGCTTCTTTCAAAGCAAAGTTCACTCATATATTCCCTTCCTATATGAGTCTGTTTTTGATCCTCTTCGTTAGCTTTGGTTTCTATTTCTTAAAATTACTTGGTATGATTTTGTCAATATTTTGTATTTATTTACTTGTATACATGCTGTATTCCCTCTGGTGGACTGTCAGTTCTCTGAGGGCAGGGACCATTCATTTGTCTTTGTGTCTCCAGTCACAAGCAGAAGGGCTTACACATAACAGGCACTTAATGGTTCTTGAATAGAATGTTAGTGCAACATAGAATGGACTTTCATAGAAGCAACTATTTTCTGAAACATGTAAACATATTTAATTTCTTCCACTAATAAAACCTCAAAAACCTTCCTTTTTGATTTTTATGTTATGCAAATTGTTATGTTGAGTTTTATTATGAATCTATGCTTGTTTAGCAGGAACCTAACTGCTACTATCAGATGACATTTGCTTTCCTTAATGTACATAGTTTTAGGGGGGAAAATCACAGAATTGTTCTTGCTGAATTACATGAAAGAATTCCAATGTCCATTTAGCTGACACTGCATCAGCTGCTGTTTAAACTGGGCTTAGCTAATGGACTTTTAATGTCAGTGGGGTTATCCATAGTTACTGGCTATTAGCAGGAATGGCTCCTTTCTATGAAAATCACTTTTCCTCAAGTGTGCTGTTGGAACATTCCTTCCCTTGATTTAGTGACTGTCACTGAATACAAAACAAACCCTGCAGACTCTGGAATCTGCTGTTATCTTTAAGGCCCACTTATTAACTTTAATTCAACATTAAACAGGCAAAATCTCTTTGCAAGCTTTAAGGTTGGAATTGTAAAATGTTTTGAGGTGCAGTTGAAATGATTCTTTTTGAAGGAAAGCACTACTGAGATTTTTTTTTAAATTGTATTGAAAATAACCCAATTCAAGTATGAATAATATCTGTATGGTACATTAGTTGAGTGAACTATTAGGAGGTTTCTGAAACCTAAAATGTCTTGTTTAACCTAGATTGATCCCTGGCCTTTCTTTTGGCTAAACTGGAGAAGTATTAACTCAGGGGGAGGACTAAGAACTTTCCTACCTTTGGCTATAAGCCAAAAATTCTACTTAAAAATAAAATTTTATTCTTGTCTACTATATTGTTTTATGTGAACTAGAGGATACACAAAATATGTATTATAGTAATCATATACTATTATATGTAATTATGTATATGATATGATCTCCAAGGTAAATTTTTAAAAAAGATACTTCTTTTCTAATATGCTGACTAATTTTTAAATTTTATGCCCGCAACATTAAAAAAAAAGACTCAATGCACTCATTAAAACAAAACAACACAACACTAACCTGGGGAAAACACTGCTGGGCATAAAGGGCTGAGATATTGTTCTCCCTTTATCTTCCTAAGGGCTTCTTTGTCTTTTCTATGCAGGCATAGTGTCTCAAAAATGATTCAGTCTTGGGGACAGTCTGGCCTCTAAAAAAAGGAGGTTCCCTTTTCTCACATATGCCTAAACTTGGCTGGAGAAAATAACAGCTTATGTTCAAGTCTAGGGTTTCCTCAAAAAGCAGAAATAGAAAGATATTTCATGTATAATAAGAAAATGGATATTTATTTCCTATACAAACACAAAAATGTTACAGTGCAAAATCTCAAATGCCTTGAAAATAAGACTTCTACTGAACAAATGACAGGATTTATTACCATTTTGGACAGCAATTAGATCAATGCTGAAAGTTACCTAAGTTTCATGATATTTATGGGATTGCTGATTAGGAATTTTACATTTCACATCATATATACATTGTCCAAAAAACTCCCAGCATGTGTCTATTCTAAAACCATCAGGCTTGGGCCAATCCTTTTGCTAGGGGCTGTCCTCTCCACGATCACTGGAATAACTTCCAACATACTCCTATCCTGGATATCATTCACTTCTACTCCTTGGAAGGATTCAGCACCTCCACACCTCGCAATCCCAAAGGCTGCCTCCAAACCTGGTCACATTCCTCTTGACATAAAGATCAGAAAAAAACAAAAACAAAACCAAAACCCAATGCATGAAAATGAAAAAGATAGCTAAAGGCCTAGGGATAAATTTTCCTAACTGAACCCTCTTCACTAGTTATGACAGGGACACCAATATTTTGTTGCCAGATTAGAGAAAGACCAATCTTTCTCCATTTCTCATTAGAAATCTGAGTTACAAGATTCCACCTAGAAGTTAGTAGAAGAACCAGACAGATGCTAATTCTTCTTTAGTGGATACAGTACCTGCTTTCCCTGCCAGTGTCATGAGTTGATAAGATTATCAGGCTTTGTTATCTCACACTAAAACCCCAACCTTTCTTGGGTAATAACAGTGAGGGAGTTCATTAGTTCTAATGAGATCAAAGGCTGATTCATTTCATTTCTCTGAAGTCCCAAGAAGTTTCATGAGAAGTCCATATCCATGCTCCCTGGGATGGTCCCTTTTATCCAACTCAACCTCCATTATGAAAAGCAGAAAAATAAATGTCATGAGAAAAATCAGAATCAACATCATATCTGAGGTCTGTGGAATTCAGAGATGAATTAATAGTTCCTCAAACTAGGATCAGCATTGAACAACAGATAGCCTAAACCCACCTTTCAAATACTGGACAAAAATAAAATAATTTTATTATTCTCTACATACATGGGGTGCTTACCAGGGAAATAATGTCTGTTTCCCAAATTAAGATATTTTCTCCAAAGAGAATAATAAGAGATAGTCATGCATGTGTATTAAAATAAGGTATCAAAGTTCATGCATGTTTAAAAAGTTGCATTTTCTCTTCTGACCAGCAAAATACATCCTATAGATCAAGGTAACAAGTGAAGCTCAGTATTGTATATTTGAAATAAGCATCTGTAAAACAGTGAGGACCAAATATTTGTATTATCAATATCTGACAATAAGGGAAAATTTGTTCCTTTAAAAACATCAGCAGATCAATGATATGTCATATTCAAGGTAATTGCATTAACTATCTGCCAGGAACTCGAAATATGAGACCCACTTATTATTTCATGGAGCAAAGTAGAGTATAACGTTTGCAATGAAGAAACAAGGATAGAAAATGTGTTTCTCCAATCAATGATGAATTGATTTGTGCTTTAATTAGTGAAAATTAATTTTTAAAAGGGAGAGAAATAAACAAACATAAAACAAACAAAAAAACTAATAAATATAAGAACTCTAGGCATACATACACTTGAGTAGAAAGTAACATGTCCTTTTTGTTAGTTCCTGGACAATACATCTGGTAATCTGTGCCAAATGTTATTATCCACAAATTTCTATGTTTTTCTTAAGTGTGGAAAATAATTTATTTAAAAACCTGTGAACTTTTAAAAGTAATTTTTAGAAATAATTTTAGAAAAAAAAGTGTTCTTAGAAATATCTCCTTGGAATTTCTGCTTTTGAATTTCTATGCATTATGTAAATTAACAGGACAGGTAGATGGCACAGTGAATAGAGGGCTGGGCTTGGAGTCAGGAAGCCCTGAATTCAAATCTTTCCTCAGACATGCACTAGCTGTATGACTTTGGGCAAGTCACTGCTTGTCTCATTTTCCTCATCTGTAAAATGAGTTGGAGAATGAAATGGCAAACCTTCAATATTTTTCCCAAGGAAACCCAAATGGGATAAAAAGACAGATATGGCTGAAAATACTAAACAATAAAACTGCAAATAAACACAATTCAATGAAATCTTGTCCTCTGATTTTACAACTTTTTATATAAATATATGTAGATAGTTATAAAAAATTAGACAAAGCTTTCTATTTTCATCCATTAGGGGGGCTCATCCTTTTTAGCAAGTATCCCTATTTAATGGAGAAATACAACATAATGGATTTAGTAGATATACTTTGGCAAATTGTGTGGAATTAAGAGATTTGCATAGGTTCTTAGAACTATTAAATGTCAGATGATAGATGATTTGAACCCATTTTTCATTTAAGTTTCATTGTCCCTCAGAATACTTAAGAAGAGTTCATGAGCAAAAGGTCAGAGAGAAGAAATCTAATCTGAAAACTGAAGCACCATTTTGGAAATTATTGGGATGAGATATGTAACAAGCCTTCAAGGATGATCTGCTGCCTCAAGGAGTCACCATTGGCTTATGTAGACCAAAACCATCTTTAATGTTATACACTGATATCAGACCATCAGCTCTGAGTAAAATTTTAGATAAGGAGAACTAGGTCTACTAGAAACCTATTCAATTTGTCAACAGAGGATTCACTGACCCTGAAGCCAATTATGTTATCCACAAAGTGGAACTCTTGACTTTGAAGTAAGCTGTCACTGATATATTTCCAGACTTCATTTAGAACACAAATTCACGTATGGAAAGATAATAAACCACTGACATATTTTAATTAACACTAAGTTGCTTGGTGTTTTCCTGACCTAGATCACAGCACTAGCCATCAATTAATTTAGTGTGCACTAGTTTTGAAGGGGGATAGAAGACTTGTTCCATAGGCTTTACATATTAAAAGTAATAGTGATATTCTTAGAAGAGAGGAGGGTGATAGGTGACACAAAAAGTGCTGGGTCAGAAACAGAATGAAATGAGTTCCATCAGATAATGTGTTTGTTATTAGATGTCAATTCTGCTTTGTTAAGCCCATTTTCCCTTGCCTCAGTCATACTTTAATGCCAGGCAGGAGGAACAAGTGCAAGATAAAGGAATACAAAATACAATCACACACATACACACACATACAAGATAAAAGGGGTGAGAGGATATAGTCCTTTTAGAATCAAGTTTTGCTCTCCAAAGGGTACCTTACTTTTAAAAAATTGCAGAGAGTATAGCTATTCAATGAAATGCTAAGTAATTATTTATCTAAGATGAACTAGAAACATAATGAAGCAAAAGAATTGATGCTACCTGAGACCTGCTGCTTCATGTTGGTGAATATAATAATTTTAGAACTTGGGGACAAGAAAAGAACTTTGCATCTGCTAGAATTGAAATTTTATTAGTCCAATATGACAGCATATATACATATATGTATATATATGTATGTATGTAGAAAGTATAAGACTTGAATTCAATGCGTTCAAAAGAAATAGCTATTAGCTGTGGGATCAGA
Source organism: Myrmecobius fasciatus (assembly GCA_023553655.1). Taxonomy (NCBI): domain Eukaryota; kingdom Metazoa; phylum Chordata; class Mammalia; order Dasyuromorphia; family Myrmecobiidae; genus Myrmecobius; species Myrmecobius fasciatus. Next base: position 251,538 of record JAJPUD010001047.1, read on the forward strand.
ACAAGTTATTTAATGTCCCTTTATATCAGTTTTCTCATCTGTAAAGTGAGGGATCTATTCAAGATGTCCTAAGGATCTCTAGTTTTAGTTCTATGATCTGGGAATTGAGCTGCTTACCTCCAAAGCATATAAATAAGCAAAACTTTTGAACTTGTGTATATAGATTTTTAAGAATGTAATAGGAAGAATATAAGTAGTGACAGAACATTCTAACCAGTTCTCTCATGCATAACCAAACAGGAATCAGAAAACTTATACAGAGAAGTCTTTATCTACAGATGGCTTCCCTACTGAAATCCTATCTGATCAAGGTTGAGCCCTTGAATTCAAGCTACTATCAACTTTGCCAGGCATCAAATTCTATGGATTCATTCTCAACACAACCTATAAACTGAACACTTTAATTATATAATATCAGAAGTTCTAGGTACACTCATTTGAGTTAAAATATGGCAATTCCAAGGTATGGATATGTTACAAAAAATGATACCACAGGCTTAATTATCCACTGTCTAAAATTATTTAAGCAAGAATCATATTTGTCTACTGATTTGTGCTTTGGGGTTTAACAAGCTGAAAAAGACATAGAGATTCACAACTAATGGTAAACTTGAGCTCAACTTTTCAACTAAGAGTCCAAATACCTATGGTTTTGGTAAAGAAAAAGTCAGAAAGGAACAAGTGATGATATGATGCTCAAGTTTAAAATGAGAAACCTCAATCAAGGGATGGAACTCTGCCAAAAGGAGCCTTGATAGGCAAGAGTGGATAGGTGAGGAAAAAATTATGGACTGGTGGAGAGCCACCTGACCCAAAAGAATTGGCAAAGTGCTGACCTATCAAATATCACCAGAGAAGAGTAAAGAGTATGTAAAGGCAGCACTTATAAGTACTTACTGAGTATCAGGGAATTAATCAGGGTCCCTGTTCCCAGGAAAACAAGAATATTAGCTCAGAGGCAAATCAGATTTTGAAGAGTGAATACCTAAGTTTTGTAGATGGCTTTTGAAACAAACAAACTAAAAAGACTCGAAAGGAGAGAATTAAGATGAAGAATAAATTATATTTTGGCAGTATCCAAAGGTTAGGGAAGGCAGTCATGTGAAACTTGTAAAGGGAAACTCTTGACTAGATTATTGACTAAATATTCTAGCTGTGGAGGCTCCAAGGACTCAGAGGTCACTTCTAGAATTGGACTTACTGAGAACAAGAGTCTGTGATAGCCTGGATTATCCGGGATACTAATAGTGAGTCAGTCATTTAGAGACTAATGATTGAGGAGTGGAGGCCAGTTGGGTTTGAAGACAGTAAGACTAAATCATTGATCAGATCACAGTAGCTGAGTCAGTGCAGACTAGAACATACACAATAGATGCTTAATAAATTCTGACTGACTAGATTTGATCAGGCTGATTTAGGAGTCTCCAGGATCAATGAAGGAAGCAGTTACCCATAAAGCCAGATGATATCCATTGATGGAGTGAAGTAATGTTTCATAGGTAACCTCAATCTATAGTGTTATTTACTGCTTTTGACCTAGGTTTTGCCTGTGAAAAGTTCATTCCTAAAATTACTTGAGATGAACTCAATTTAGGAAAAATCAGTGAAAGATTCATTGCATATTTTCTCCTATACTATTGATGGAATTCTAGACTTCTCAAACTAGCACATCCTTTCCCCTAAGGAAACCAAGAAAAGTTTAGTGTTTCCTGCTTTTTTAGTGATACATTGTTAATGCATTTTTTCTTACTCTTTTGCATTTTCAGTCAAAGTGAAAGTAAGTACTGTTATATCATGTAGCCAATCCCTCCCCCTGCTCCCAGTAAGTCCTCTAATAAATACTAAAGCAACTAGTGTCATGAAAATAGATGCACATGTATGTACTGAGGAAATTTCCCAGTGACCTCTAGGGGAAACACAGGTAATATGTTGCCATGATGATCAAGTTTAAGTTTTTTCAGCATATTCTGGGAATTCTATGTTTTGCCAAATCAAATGCACGAATACTTTTGTACATAAGTATGTAGAAAATATAAAGCTAATACCAGTTAATGAGACTAATTCCATTAGCAGGAAAATTTCTCAGTCAAAACATATGAAGAATTGAGGAAAGATAATCCAGATATAAAATGATACATTCATTAATTGCCCCACATAAATCAGACCCAGTATCTGCTTCTTAGAAATACATCACTTTTTTCTGGGAAATTTTCTATAAAATAATGGTGAAGATTAGTGTGTCTAATATTGCAAAATATGCCTTATACTCTGGAGTTGTTTTTGTTGTTGTTGTTATTAAATTCCATGTTAACTTAGATACTCTAGATACTAATTAATGAGACAAATTTAAATGTTCTAAATATTCTGATTGTCTTCTTGAAAACTCTGGGACTTACAAATTACTTATATTGTATATAGAACCACCTTTAAAATCAATGTTACTTCAATCACAGATATCTGAAATTGGATGTGTTCCATTAGCATATTGCTTTACTTTATTTCAGGGCCTAAATAGGCAAACATTGAAAGTTATATGCATCTTTGTTATTAAATCTATTTTATATAGAAAATATAAACCTATTACTAGACATCAAGACAATATTTCCACAAAAGTTATATGTTAAACGGTCTGGTGAATAATATTATGATATAATCCTGATCTTAGATTCTAAGTCCAATGAACACTTTTATATGTCATTTGACTATGTATGCTCTTTTTCAGACCCTTAAAACAGTTAGCACAAAACTAAACTTCTGTATTACCTCCATGTGGTATACTTGGCTTATAGTGGTTTTGACAGACTTGGAAAAGAAATTTCACATACACACACACACACAACACACACACACTCATACACATTCCTCTTTCTCTTTCATTTCTTGCATTTCATCTCTAACTTAGTATTTAAAGCTAACACTGGTTTATCATTCCATATAAAATGAAAAGGAAAAAGGCTAATGAAAATGACAGACCAGGTAATTACTATTTTATCTATAGAAATACCAAGATTGCTGCTTGCTAAACTTGAACGCTTCTACTGTGTGGCTACAATGTGTCTAACTAGCAAATACAACTGCTCTCTTTACTCAAAACAAGATTAAAATATATAATTTGCTCATCAAAGAAAGCAAAATTCAAAATTCCCTACCTTCAATTAGAAATAATATCAAAGTAGAAATTAACTTTATGTATTATCTCCCTAACTTATGAAAACATTAAAATTGCAGGATTGTTTTTTCCTTCCAAATTTGAACCTTCCTCTCCCCCACAAAAAACCTTTTTAAATAAATTTTAAAAAGATTATTTAGTACTAGTATAAAACCAGCACTTTTCTGGTTATTTTAACTGCAAAATGCCATAGAACCATAGTTGCTTCATTTTGATTTTTTAAAATCATCTGATAGAATTTTTCAAATATTTTTGAGGGTTTTTAAAACCTTGACTTGAGTGCAATTAACAAATTCATATATTCATACACTATATAGACTATTTCCCTAGATTTTTCCATTAACTTCAAACTGAAAGACTGAATTTAATATTCCATAACACTAAAAATATCCCATAGTGTCCAAGTAGAGAAATTGATCAAAACCCCAAACTTGCTGTACTTAATGTCTACATTTTATTTAATTACCAATACCTTTGCTCAAAAATCATTAAAGTACACTTTAAAGTGACACTTTTTTCTTTTGTTTTATAGGTTGACTTAGCAAGTAGGCTTCCTGAGTTTTGGAATAACACATTTAGACTCTCAAGCAACTTTCTTTGATAATTAATTTGCAGATGTCATTTTAATGTGTAAGAACTATCTTTTATTTATTTATTTAATATATAAAGCTTTTTATTTACAAAAAATATGAGTGATTTTTCAACATTGACCTTTGCAAAAACTTTTTTTCCCAAGCTTTTCCCCTCCTTACCCCCACCCCCCAACCCTAGATGACAGGTTATTTAATACATGCTAAATAGGACAAATTATATGACAAATACAATACATGTATACATATCTATACAGTTATCTTACTGCACAAGAAACATAAGATCTAGAAAGAGAAGAAGAAAAAAAAACAACCTAAGAAGGAAAACAAAATGCATGGAATTATTCACAGAAAGCGTTAAAATGCTGTGTTGTGGTTCACACTCAGTTCCCACAGGCCTCTCTCTGGATGTATATGACTATCTAAACTATCTTTTATTTAGAAAATTAATTGTCATATATAACCCCCCCCATCTCCAGACAGAAAAAGAGAGGGAAGATAGTAAATAATGACAACAATTGAACAATGCCTAATTAGAAAATCAATTAAAATTGACTAAAAATGAGAAATGTTAGCATTCCCCAATAAGTTAAGTAGAGGGGAGGTCTTTCTGCTGTTTATGTCCCTCAGTGAAAAGAAAAGATAATGCATGCTCAGTTCTGTAAGGCATTTTATGACTTTCATAATGGCTGAGAAGTAACACTAGGTAAGAATCCATGACAAAATGATTAATGAAGATAAAGCAATTATTCACATAATATTTTAAAATAACTAAATGATTGAATAAGATCAATAACTAGAGCTAAAACTTGATGGATCAATATATTATATTCTTATATTTAGATGATTTTTCCTGGCTATAATATTTAAAATAAAAATCTCTAGCTGGCATATCAAGTTAATTAATTCTCACCCTACTGAGTGGGTTGTTTCCCCACCTCCCCCATACATACCACTACCACTTTGGCAATGAGATATGGTTGAGCATTTAATTAAAAACTGTATCCTCCAAAGGTTAGACTCTTCACATGGTATATTTTTTCCACACCAAGCATTTTTGAATGCTTATGCTAATAATAAAGGGTACACTTAGTTAAGACAAATCTCTGCATATGTAGCTCTTTTATACTTCTCTTTTTAAATTATAAGTTTAATTTAATTAGTGTTGGAGCAAACTTCAACACCATACCCTACATTTGGGGGATGTTATATGTTTTAAGTAAACAGGAGAATCCATATATTACTTTCTAATCTTCACTTGAAATCTCTGGGAAAGAGCTCTATTGTTGTTTAGTCATATGCAACTCTTGGTGACTCCATTTGAGTTTTCTTGGCAAAGATACCAGAGTGGTTTGTTGTTTCCTTCTCCAGCTCAGTTTATACATGAGTAAAATGAGGCAAACAGGGTTAAGTGGCTGCTGTTACAGGGTTATGTGACTAGTAAATATCAGGTCAAATTTGAACTCATGAAGATGTGTCTTCTGGGCTTCAGCCATTTCACCCTAGCTTTCACCTGAGCTATTTGAAACTCTCTTACTAGTGGCAAAAAGCCTTGATAAAAGAAGCTACATTTCAACTTTACTTAAAAACAATTCATCTTTAATTAATGGCAATTTAAAGGGAAATGTCTATTTCAAAGCAATCTTTTTGCCTATAACTCCTTTGAAATAAAAGTATATATTAAGAAATGTCATGATAAGGAAAAAAAATTTCATAACTCCAGATAGTCAAGTAGAGCAGAGACAAAAATCAAATAAGAACTGTTTTTTTTTTACTGGATTATGAAAAAACTCCCATAAAATGGTTTATATTGAATGTCTTGGACACTAAGAAAGTATTTGGCTCTAGAGTTAAAGAAACCCTCCCCACTACAAATTATTCAATTAGTAGATTAATTTTTTATGCAATGGAAAAAGAAGTTATTTTAAAACACCCAATACTCAAGGTCTCATTGCTATAGTTCAAAAGATGAAGTACAAAGGACCATAACACCATTTCTCTGAAGAAAACCTATTTAAACGAAGTAAAATTGGAGCAATTCCCTATTCTTTTCACTCATGCCCAAAGAAAAGAAAATCTATAAACAATAAGAAATCCTAGTAAATAATAAAAATGAAGATGAGTTCTATAGAAAGATTTTATAAACTCAAGGTAAGACATAAAGAGGATTTGGGGATTGTGAGGAGTACAGAATCAATTAATCAATAATGAAACATAGAGTTACAAGTCAAGAGGAGAAAAAATTCAATTCTGGGTAGCATGAAAATACTATTGTGGGATTTACAGCTAAATCACAACTTTTGGCCAAAAGATGACATTAGAAATCACAGCATGTTACATACTACAACTCTCAACAAATAGTAGAGTAATACTGGAACTTTATGTTTATTCACACCAGGGTATAAGAAACAATCACAAAACATAAATTGAATAAATGGAAATGTATTTATCTACTCCAATTCCCTTTCTTTAGCTATCTTGCAATGTCTTACTCTTAAAGTGCAGATTATGAAGTTAACTATTCTCTTTGAAGGAATGCACACACACACACACACACACAAGAAAATCTATTTTTCTTTTCTATATGATTATAGAATGTTACAAAGCCACTGTCAGGTGGGCATAGGTTTGGAGTTGGATTCTATCTGCCCAAATTATAACCCTTCAAGATATTTCTAGATAACTCTTGTTTAAAGGCATGTAACTGTGCAATGGGGGTAAAGCTAGGGAGAGGGGAAGAGATCCATTAAAAATGCCAGATGGGAAAGTCAAAGTTATAGATTAGCAAAGGATTCAAGAATCAAACATAAGCACAAGTTGTGATTAACAAAAGATTTTGTAATTTCCAAATGTCCACAATGCAGGGAATGAGTAATGAAGGGATGGCAGAGAGTTAAGTATCTCCCAAGCCATTTGAAGCATCAGTGTCTGGCTGTTCTCACTGGTATCTACCATGTTCCTGAGTAACATCTCCCAGATACCTGATTTAGTGCCTCTGAGGAAATAAAGAATCAGTATACTTGTGCCATAGTAAACTCTGAGCACCACTGATCTTTAACCTTTATTTCTTGACCATTGTGCAGAGTTGAGAGTTAAAGAGGAAATGTTATATCTATATTCACTGACAATCTTTGGTCCCTGCACTCCCAGGCTAGGCTGCGTAGTATTTTATGAGTGCATTAGAAAGGAGGGGCCCAACACTGTTATGTTTGCCAAAGGGGGAAATAACGTTCTGTAGTGCACTTACCATTTCTCCCTCATTCTGAAAACACTTTTTTATATATTTACTAGATGCCTAAAAATCTTTGTGGAATGATCGAATACATTCCATTCCCAAACACATGTGATTCTGTCCCTATATAAAAACTACTTACAATTATATACTTTCTAAGAACTACAAAGCACTTTCCTTACCACAAAGGAAGCAACAATATCAACTCTATTCCAAAGATAAGGAAACTTACTTTCTGAAAGGTTATGATTTGCAGATGGCCACCCAATAGATAAGCCTCTAACAGAGATTGTCAACCAAGGTTGTAGACCCCTAATTTTAGCATTTCACTTCTTACTTAAACTCCCCAATAGATTTCCTTAGCACTATATTCTTACTGAATTTGATTTATGAGACAAATAAAATACTATATAATATACAGCATGTCCCAAAAGTCTTAGTGCAATTTTAAACTATTATGGGGTAAAGTTGTAATAAGACTTTTGGGACACCCTGTATTTTCCCTTTATTATGTTTTATTTAAAATTTTTAACTCATAAAGATAATTCCTAAGACTAAAATATAATAGGGTGCTGAATTTCAACTTTTCTTATTATCTGTCAAGAAGAGGCATGAGCTAGTAGTTCTAATATAATTCTAGTAAATTTTCTTTCTTTCTTTCTTTCTTTTTAAAAGAATTACTCCCTCTACTGCTCTAGAAAGTCACTGACCTACATCAGAGAAGAAAAAAAATTAACTATTTCATACAGTTAAACCTCCCTGGTTTGAACTAGAGAGTATGGAGGAAGGAATCGTATTATGGAACATTTAAACATACAAATGATTTTTATTATTTTCAAACATACAAGTCAAAGTGAGAAAATGAGGTTGCTTAGTCATTTTGATGTCTCATAGATATCCTCAGAGAGTTTGCTTTGACTAAATAAGAATGCTATGTAAATTAGCATATGAATTTTGTAGGCCTCTAAATTATACTTGAGTGTTCACTAATGCTTAAAAGTTTGTTCCTAAGATTTTCCTCCTGACATATTTTTATACTAGTAATTATCTGAAAAATTGCTTTGTTTAGAGAGAAGTAAATTATTCCTTCTCTGAGAGATAATGAATGTCAAATTAATAGAATGGAGCAATTTGGTTTTTCTGAATATAAAAATGAGAACAAAAATAGTGGAATTATTGACTTCAGTTTTGTTAAAAGCCACATTTCTATATACTAGACATCTCTGATTCACATTACTGCTCATCATTAGACTATGAACTCCTTCAATGCAACAACTAATTTTTTTTGGTTTGTTTTGTTTTAATTTTTTTTTGTAAGGTTGTTTTTTCTCTCTCTTCTTTGTATCTCCAGCCCTTAGCATAACATCTGGTACATAGTGGATACTTAAAAAGTGATAGTTGACTAACTGACCAAATCATGAATATGCTGTAACTACTGAATACACATGCACATGTATGTAGATCATATATGGTATATAGCAACAAATAATGCATAAATTGTTCATGTTCAGTACTAGTTCAAGATTATTATACTCTGGTGTGGTTTGCTCTGTCTTTATATTTGATAGTACTGTTAGCACATAGAACACTAGTTGGTGCTAGCTAATAACAGATTTGTGAAATCCAAAGCTAAAATTGTTTGTATAAGACAAGACAGAACTCTGATACTGAGAGAGAATTGCAAGTATTAACACACACACACACACACACACACACGCACACACACACACACACACACACACACAATCCAGTCTTTAACCTATGAAGATCTTTTATTTCTGCCAGCCAAAGCAAGCCAAAATCCTTAGGAGCAAAAGATTCTCAGCAACCCCAGAGACAATAAGAATACAAACAAAAAAGGAGTTACTGACTAAAAGTCAAATTATTTTCATAAGGAATATCTGTTAAATAAATTCTTGTTTTTATTTTAAATAGATACTATATTTGATACATTCATAAACAGAAAAAAGTATAGCTTCTTTAACTTTTGCTATTTTCTTTCTTAATCACTGAATAAATCTAAGTCTTAAATCCCTCCTGAAAACATCCTCTTTAATACACATAGGATAATAAGAACAATTATCCTTCCTATTTAAAAGTAGTTCACTTAACTTTCTTAATTATTTATATATTTTTATCCACAGAATCAACTTATTTCTAGTATTTTTGATATCAGAATATGAAAATTCTAGCATGGAAGAAGCAATCATATCATTCTAAAGTATCCATAAAGATACATTTTCTTATCTCAAAGAATGAGAAGTGACAATAAGGAAAAAGATCAGGATGAGGAAAGAAGTATGAGTGGTGAAAGATACCCAAAGTTTTACTGAATAAGAAATACAATGAAGGGGAAGGCTTGTGACTAAATAGGAATAATCCAGTTTTGTGTGTTTTATAATTTCAATCAAAGGCTAACAACTTATTAATAGAAATGCTGATATAGTTGAAAGTAGGTAATAACAACGATAAAGGTAATGAATTGGGAATTGGGAATTTTATGGACCACAGAACTCAGATTCCATAAAGGACATTTATTTAGACATTCAAAGAATTGAATTAACTAAGTGGGGAAAAATTGTGTTGAATTTATACACATAATAAATAAGACTGCATTTATTTTTCCACGGGATAAGCAGAGGATAAGCAGAAGGACCCGGTTTTGGGGTAAGGTGGCTTAAACATTCAAACAGTTTCTTGGCTGATTAGGGAAATTAAAGTGATAAATTTAAAAAATAATAATAAATTCTTCAGGAGGGATAAGCAACCACCCTGTCTTTCTATGCTAGGTATCCTTTATTTTCTCTCTTTATTCTTTTATTAACCCATTTATCCTTCACAGCGATTATCTTTATTGATTTTGCATTTCCCAGTCATTAGTCTTTTAAACACACGCACACACACACTTGCATGAACTAGAAAGGAATCTTTGAAGCCCTTAACTTGATCTATTCTGATCTAGTTCTCTTCTCCTCCCCTCTTCACCCCCACCCCATAATTATGGTTTAGACCAACCTTTCCATTCTATAAAGCTGAACTTCTGAGGATGAGCTCATAATGTTTCTCCTTCCATTCTGGGGTCTTTTAATCAATTTAAAGAAACCTTATACCATCCACACACATTTTGGGAAAAAAAAATCTTCTAAAATCATGAATAACCTAGGTTTGGAAGCACATAGGAAAAATAACAACACAGAAGAACTCTAGGATAGCTGACAGAGGGAAAGGATGAATTTATTAACTTTTACACTTTATATGTATGTTCTCCAAAATGCACGAATAATTAAAAGAATTACTAATTATTTGTAAACTAGGGCTACCTTGCTTCTTCCCACAGTCCTCCACCTAGATAACTGAAGTGAATATGATCTTATTAGAGCCCTGGCATGTTAGAGCTCCCCTTTCGCTGAATTTGGGGAAACCAAAGCGTCAGCCAAGACGGCAGGCTCCTTCCGAGCTACACTAGGGGAATGACAGCCAAGCCCTGAGCTGATTGTTGGAGGATTGCAAACTAGAAGAGACTCTAGAATTCATATAGCTCAATCTCATCATTTTGGCGTTAAAGGCCGGGGAGTTGTGACTGGTCCAAAGTCACCGCTATACTAAGTAGTAGGGGAGCAGCCAGAGCTTGCTCTGAGCTCGGACCTCCTCAGTTCCAATGGCAGAGTTCTTGCCACAGCATCATGTCGCCTAAAGCCACTTCTGTATTTCCAAGGCTGGGGGAGCTCCAGTTTCAGAGAGGAAGGCTCGGGCTATAATAGGTCTTTCCTTCCTTCCTTCCCTTCAGTCTGCTCAGCTTCCCAGGAAAGCCAAGGACAATTGCCACTACTTTAGACTCTAGGGCCAAAAAATCACAGCTTAAGTCTCATCTAACCTCTTCTCCATCCCGTGTCCCACTTTCCCTCCTGGATGTCGGTCCCTCCACTTCTCCCAAGTGACTTAGACTTTTGGTTAGTTTGTTTTAAGGTACACTTACAGTACATTCTTAAGGTCAGGAAATAAGCTAGTTGTGCCCGGGAGAGGGGCTCAGAGTAGGCTTGAGCTGAGTATCTCTAAATGCCAATGTTGGAAATTTCTCTGCAGAGCTGAGGAGGGCAGGAGTGGGCATGGGTGCGGAGGAATGCATTCACTGGTGCCCAAGCTCAATTACTTACTGGTCTGGGGTTTCGTGTGCATTAAACACACACTGGTGCTCCTGAAGAAGCAACAAACGGGTGTTTGCACTTCAAAGTGTGTCTAGCTCTTTTCTTATCACAAGCAGCTTCCTTTAGGCAGCTGCTCCTGCTCTTGGCAAGAAACACACAAACATACACGCGCGTACGAAACGCGATGGGTATAAAAGACATTTGGCACTTTGTGTCATCGCTAACTACAAAACCACGACTCACCAAGTGTGTATTTTTGTGATGCCTTTAGGCACTGTCCATTTACGTAGATTCGGGGGATTGTTGTACGTCCATAGATGCAACACTCTGTGTGTGTGTGTGTGTGTGTGTGTGTGTGTGTGTGTGTGAGACTATGTGTGCAGCAGAAAGTGAAGATACGTACGCTGTCTATTCATTCCAAAAGGCGGCAGCGTATCTAGGAACTGTGCCCCACTGGTATGCCCCTGTGCGCGCTCGAACCACACACACACACACACACACACACACACACACACACATCCCATATCACACTATACCAGACAGAAATGTAAAAAGGAAGTTCTCTTGAGGAGGTGGGGAGGTAGAAAGTCAGGAGGCTTTGAGTCAAAAGCAATCAGTAGGCGCTGAGAAATCCCGGGGGTTAGCGGAGTGGGGAGCAGGGGGCGCCTCGCTTACCTTGGGCTGCGGAGCCCGGACTGCTGGCGCTAAGGATGGCTAGGGCAGGTAACACCAACATCTGCAGCAAGTATCCCAGTCCCAATCCGCAGCGGGCAGTTGTCGCCTCCAGACCTTTCCTCATCTTGACTGGAGAAACAAGTAAGATACAGTAACACCCAAATAGACAAGGGTTTAAAAAAAAAAAAAAAAAAGTGGAGGACGGATGGCAGATGGAAGAGCGCCCGGCAACAGCGGAATTCTGTGCGAAAAGCAGCTGAAAAAGCAGTAGGCAAATCTCCCTCCCCCCAAGTATTCCACTCCACTTTCTGGAAGAGCAGGGCAAGGCGGGGCTGCAAAGAGGGGAGCTGCTGAGCAGTAGTTCTAAGAGGACTCTCCGGGCGCGTCTCCCAACTGGCAGAACCAGGGCGCGTCTCTGTGTCCGTGTTCAGCAGTCACCGCTTGGGAAGTCCCTGGAGCCTGAGGAAGTCCTTTGCCCGCAGCAACAGCTCCAGCAGCAAAAACAGCAGCAGTAGCAGCAACAGCAGCAGCAGCAGCACCGCGCCCAGAGCCACCACTGCTTATAGCGGCCCCTTCTCTGTGCAGAGCGCACACAGGCTCCAGGAGAGGGGGAGGAGAAGGAGGAGGAGGAGGAGGAGGAAGAAGAGGAAGGAGGGAGGGAGAGAAGAGTGAGGGGCTTCTCTCTTCCAGTCTCAGTTTTCTTAGGACAACTGCGTGACAGACGAAAGGTGTCTTGGCGATTGCTGCTAAGTGTCCAGGAATGGTCATTTCATAGTCTTGGGCTCAAGTCTCCCGGAATTTGCTGGACCTTGCCACGGAGGCAGAGATAGAGCATCTTAATTCTGGGAGTGTGCTTGTGCGCGCGAGTGTGTGTGTGTGTGTGTGTGTGTGTGTGTGTGTGTGTGTATGCGCGCGCGTATAACTGTATGTTGTGTTATGCAATCTGCCGGACTAGACAGCTATGCATATCTTGTGTTGATGCATGTAAGACTTTCTACACACACGGAACTGGCAGAGAGAGGAGAAACTGCAGTGAGTGCATGTTATACTGGGACTGAAAGAGGGAGCGCTCGCCCAGGCACGTTTTTCCAGCCAATGGAGCCTGGCCCTTCACAGCCTTCTCCGAGGTAGCGGCAAAGCCTGAGCCAGACTCCTCTGGACCGGACTCGTCTTCCTACTTTGGCTACTGAATCAGATCAGACAGAGTCTGGGTGGGTCTCGGGGAAGTATCCTGGTGGGAAAAAGACATCAAGGTTTTGCAGTGACACCTACGTCTGGAGTTCTTAGTGTCCTCCGCTAGTAGTCAGTGACAACGTGGGATTTTTTTTTTTTTTTTTTTTTTTTGTCCTGTTACTTCTCTATGTCCAGTGCTACCTAACATAATCATTCTGGGGTACCGAGACTAAATGAAAACCCATCCTTCCAAAGTAAAAATTATACTTACTATTTTCATTGATTGTATCGTACACCTTGGAGCCTTTTAGGGGAAAATCTGCGCGGAAGTCACAGAGGAACAGAAAGTCTGGAAATCAATAAATGCCAGGATTTTCAAATGCTCGGTCAAGAGTGATAGGCAAATATTCTCCACCCTACTTATAGTGAGAAACTATGCTGGGAGAGTATAAAAAGTATCTTATCACCTTTAGGGAATCCTTGACCTTAGCTACAATATAAATACCTGAATGACTAATATAAGGAAAGGAAAAGAAAGCAGTTGCAAACAGAGCTAAAAGAATGAACGACTGAAAGGAGGAAAGCAGAGAAATTAGAAGCACCAGAAACTGAGGCCCAGAGATGTCATTTATTTTGCTCAAAACCATATTGACAGGAAGTGGATCAGGCAATTTTGACTCCAAATCTAACGTCTTTCTCATCAAGAACATGAAAGTCCTTATTAGGGGCAATAGGAATTATCTTTTGAATTTTGTACCTTTTGTAATCTAATGATACAAAACACCAGGCCTCTTCCAGACCTTCTGAAATTCTCTCATAATAGATTTGAAATTTTAAGAAATTTTAGAAGCTTTCACTTGTCCAACCCCCTCATTTTTCAGATGAGAGAACCAAGGCCCTGGAGGTTAAATTATTTGCCTAAGGTCACACAGTAAATAACTGAATAAGGATTTAATTTCCTCTTCTTACTCCAAATGCTCTTTTCTCAGTTAACAGGCTGCCTCTTGCTTCTAGAAATTTTTCATTTCTAAGATCTCACTCAATTTCCCCAACTAACCTTTCATCCCTCAAGGATTCTCATTCTTACCAAATCAAGTTGTCCATACTGCTCTTTATTTATGTGATAAAAGCAACTGAAAGACTTCATGTAGTAGTGAAATGTAGTATGAGTAACCAGGTAGAAGTTCCATTTCCAGACATTTGTGTGTAATGATGTGACTGTCAATTGATTTCCAGCTAATGGTTTTCTCAATTGAAAAAATTGATAAAATGGGCATTATAATAGTCAAGTACTGAAAAAAACTCATGGAAACTTATAGAGTTAGAAAAATTGAGATAGCGCTTATAATTGAATGAATCCATAAAACACAACTTTTCTAAAAAGTTCTAATGAAGTTTCTATTTGTCTTTAAGATTTACCAAACAGAAAAAAAGAGAAGCTTAAGTTCAAGGAGTGGACCAACTTTTCAGTCACATCCTCTGGAGAGTTTATTTAAATGGAAAAACTCCTTGTCCAGGATATGGTCTAAAATTTTTTTAAATGGATAAGATAAATCCTAAAAGATGGTTTTTAAAAGGGGTGTGAATGTGTTTGTATGTAGGTTATATGTGTGGGTATGTATTGTAGTATTCTTCTAGGTTATAGTTATAAAGAATGATTTACTTTGGTAAATCACTGAGAGTTTCCTTTGCTAATGAAATGAGGCAGCAGGGATCAGTAGAAAACATCCTGGATCTGGATTCAGATCAAATTCCACTAATGATACTTACTGGGCAAATCACTTGACCTTCCTGGGACTCAGTTTCTTCTTCTATACAAATGAGGAAGTTGTTTAGATGGCTTCTAAGTTCTCTTCTATCTCTATTAGGAGCCATGATTTTATGATCTTAAAACATGGATCTGATCTTTAAAAAATGTGTGTGTAGTAACAACAAGATTATAGGAAGATCAATTTTGATGGATGAGGCTCTTTTCAACAATGAGATGATTGAGGCCAATTTCAATGATCTTGTGATGAAGAAAACCTTTTGTGCTCAGAGAGAGGATTATGGGAAAATACAACATTGTATTTTCACTCTTTTTGTTATACTTTGCTTGCATTTTGTTCTCTTTATTTTATTTTATTTTATTTTAGCTTTTTGCTGAGGCAATTGAGGTTAAGTGACTTTCTTTCTTGAAGATATGATTCTTCTTGCACAACAATGATAAGTGTGGAAATATGCATGCATATATTCTATTTGTCAAGTATTTTAACATAATTAACATGTAGTGGATATCCTGCCATCTAGGGGAGGGGTGGGGACTAGGGGGGGGGATTTTGTAATGGAAAGCTTTGTAAGGGTTAATGTTGAAGAATTACCCATACATATGTTTTGCAAATAAAAAGTTTTAATAAAAATTTTTTAAAAAAGAGGTTAAGTGACTTGCCCAGGGTCACACAGCTAGGGAATGCTAAGTGTCTGAGAAGAGATTTGAACTTAGGTCCTCCTGACTTCAGGGCTGGTGCTCTATCCACTGCGCTACCTAGCTGCCCCCATTTTATTTTCCTTATCATTTTTTTTTCTTTTTGATTTAATTTTTCTTGTGCAGCAAGATAATTGTAGTAATATGTATAGAAGAATTGCACATGTTTAACTTCTATTGGATTACCAAATAGGGTAGGAGGTGGGGGAGGGAGTAAATTTGAAACACAAGGTTTTGCAAGGGTCATTGTTGAAAAATTATCCATGCATATGTTTTGAAAATAAAAAGCTTTAATAACATTTTAAAAAAATTTTAAAAAATGTGTGAGAGGTCTTCAGTTTGAATCAGGTCATAGGGTAATAGTGAATAAGGATCAAGTAATGAATAAAATATACACCAAGATTTCCCTAGATCATGTGAGATAGTGGGAAAGTATATATGTAAGTTGGTTCTATAATATATTAGATTGTAAATGGATGTCACTCCTGGGAGCGTCAAAGATCCAGTTTTTGGTCACAAAAACATTTCTTCATTATATAATAAAAATTTTAAAAAACCCACTATTTCAATTATAAGCTGTTCTACACATGAACCAAGAGATGCCAGCAAGAATTAAATTAAATTGTTAGTTTTGATGTGTGATTTTAAGTTGTGGATTTTTCCCTTTTACCAAGTAATAGTCAAACCCTGACTGTCATTCATGGTCCTTTATAATCTAATGGCATCCTACTTCCTCCCCCCCAGATTTATCATACTATTTTATTCCATGCTTACTTCATTATAATCGAACTAGATCACTTTATTTATATTTCTTCAAGTACAAACTGCATTCATGTGCCTCTGTTTGTCTTTCCCTACTTTACCTGTTGAATTTTCATGTATTCTATAAAATTCAACCCTAATGTCCCCTCTTCCTCCTTGAAGTCTTCTCTGATCTGTTTTCTCTTCAATTAGGCTTCACTTAGCAATTTGTTTTGTAATAGAACCAAACCTAAGGATTAACATTTAGCAACCATGGCTCTAGGAATAAGTAAAAACCAATTCATTACTGACACTAAAAGAGAGGTGAACTATTTTTTCCCACTTCAGTTTTCTGGATGATTATGAACCCCATTTCAACACCCCAAGGGAAAATTCTGAATTATAAATTAGATATTGCTCATGTCTAAAGACTTCCCAAAAGGGAATAATATTATTTCATGGTGGAAAGTTTATGTATATTAATTATATTATTAACAATGACATTGTTATAAGACATGTAAGTCATTTCCCCAACCATAAAAGAAATGCTCAAAATACTTAAGTCTCTTAAATGCTCATTAACAAATATTTATTGTTGAAACATTTCATGCAACTGTTGAACAGATTTCACTTTTGAGTTGCACTGTCTGTATCACTCACTAGTCCAGATTCCCTATCAAGTCAAGGTATGACTTGATACTTTAGTCCTTTCAGGTGCAGAACTGTCTTAGAAGTGGAACTTGCTACTCCAAGAAGCAGTGCTATAGTAATAATGATCTTCTCCGAGCTATTAGCACTTAATTTTTGAATTTCTGAATTCAAGATCCTGATGTAGTTACCAAGGCCAGGAATATCTGTGTAAGTAAGTATCATTGCTTGGTCACCTGTGTAAAGAATAAGAAATATATAAAGCAGAAATTGGAGCCAATGATTTGAAGTGCACCTAGGATTACTTAGGAAAGTCTAAAATTATTGCTGCCATGTGTATGAAGTAGCTATAAGTGAGAGAAATTCCTCTCCCTTCCCATTTAGAAAGTCCAAGGGTAATTTGGCAGGGACCTTAAGAGCTTTAACTTAAAGAACTCAACACTTGAGGAAGAGGCAGTGGTTCTTCCTGGTTCATTTTCCAATCACTCGACACAATTCTCCAATTATGGGGACAAAAATGATTGCTGCATCACACCCAAGCACAAGTCTTTCGTTGTTGGGCCAAAGCATATATTTCTCCCATTGAAGTGTGGCCTTACCATCCAGCAGAGTAGGAGGAAAAGGGTTTCTCCTGATAATTTTTGGTACAAAATTACCAGGTAATATTATATATTACAACAGTCTTTGGTGGTATCCTATCCCCTTAGTATAACACATACTGCTTAAAGTTAGAGTATATTAAAGTTACCTAAATTTTGTCTTGCTCAAGTATCTGGCAAAATATTCCCAACATATGAAATGCTTAATAGATATATATTATTTTTTGGAATGTCTCATTGCCTGGAACAATATTGTGTTGCTGAGACAAAATTTCCTCACTTTTGTTGTTTGTATCCTTTTTAATGAACTGAACGTACCCTTTTCTTGTGTTCCCAGAGTTTGTATGAGGAGAGGTGGCTGAGGACCAAGAATCATAAAAATAATCATATGAATATGAACGTGCTGAATGAAACTAATCATTAGACAAAATATGAATAGAACAAATTAAATCTCAGAGGCTGGTTGCAGCCTTTAGATTTTATTGTTTTTCTATATTCCAAAAATGTATCTTAATATAACATTATTTTTGAATTAAATATTTCAGGTGTTTAAACAGAAAACATCAAAATGACCTCAATTTAAAGAAGCTTGGGTTAAATCCACATACAAGGGTTTCTGCTTTCCTTGCTTCCAGTGGGTGGGGAATTAAGTTTAGAATAATAAATCCTAGTGACAGGTGCTAATGGGAATTAAGCATGCAAATCCCCTTATATCCCTCCCGAAGTTTAAACTCAGAAAAATATGTAATTTAGGGTATACCATTCTTTTAATTAATTTATATGTTCAATTCCAAAGATTTTCCAACTCAGGGTTTGAAAGATAAAAATATTAGATGTGAAAATATTTAAACTAACATGCTCTCTGATTTTATTTATCCCCATATATAATCTTTTCCCTTATTTTTCTTGTTCATTCTTACTCTTCATTTGTAAATTGTCTACATAAAAAGTGTCTTATTAGTAGGTAATAGAAAAGTAAAAGACTTTTACTGTTATAAAGAATATAGAAGAGGAAGGGAAGATTCACATCATGACTTTGGAACCAAGGTGACAAGGCTCAATGAAGTACATGGAAATTATGAAAAGGGACTCTAGGCATTTGAGACAGAATCAATTTAATCTCTTCCTCTTTTCTTTATCCTACAAAAGTGGGGTTAGGCTGTTGTAGTCCTTTTTGTCACTTTGTTTTGTTCATCCTTCATTTTCTTTTTTAAAAAAATTTTTTTTTAATTTTTATTTTTTGCTAAGGCAATTGGGGTTAAGTGACTTGCTCAGGGTCACACAGCTAGGAAATGTCTGAGACCAGATTTGAACTCAGGTCCTCCTGACTTCAGGGCTGGTGCTCTATCCACTGCACCACCTAGCTGCCCTCATCCTTCATTTTCAAAGAGAACCAGTGAGGAGAGATTTCTGGACTTGCAAGTGAATTTGATTTAAGTGAGGCAGAAGTGCAAAGTCACTGGGCAAAGTTATTCTCTTATACAGAGTCATTGGAGTCCATTGACAAGACATAGGTGAAGAAGACCACTGGCAATGACTTCTTTTATGACTTTATAGTTTTATGAAGATTGGGTCATTGTGAAAGAGTGGTAGATCTGCAAGTAGGAGAACTAAATTCAAGTCAGGACTGTTTGATAAATTACTTCCTCTCTCTGGTCCTCCATTTACTTCCACATCTTTGAATGGGTATTTTGAATTAGAATATCTTAAATGTCTGGTTTAATTCTAAATGTTTTGATCTAGTTATTATTATTATTATTATTATTTAACTTTTGAGTCAAATAGCATAGGGCTACAGGACATTGTGAGTGACCTGACCAGTCCATATTAAAGATGTGGTCAAGGCAGAACTGGGAGATAATCCCCTGTTAAAGATTCTTCTTACACACATATTCATTGAACTACACCCCTGAAATAATTTTTGCAAGGTTGGGCGGATAAAGGAAGAATTGCATTCAATCTATTAGTCTTGTAATTTTTGAGTACCTGTAATGTGTAAGCAATGTGAGACCTACAGAAAATATGTGTAACTCTTTACCTTTCCACTGGGAGTTTATAATTTGGTTTATTAGGGCAACTTCTTATCTACTCTTATCTTATCTTATGTACTCTTATCTACTCAACCAAATTATAAACTCCCAGTGGAAAGGTAAAGAGTTATACATATTATCTTTGATAATTAAAACTTTATGAATATTGTCTAATTTTTATCTCATGATGTGTTTGCATGATGAGTAAATTCAATGAACATTTTTCTTATATGGGAGATGAGGAATAGACTCAAAGTAATCTGATAATTCAGCATCAAGACTTGAACAAAATGAGACATTTTGAAGACCATCTAACAGTTAAGCCACAGGAGGGAAAAGTTATTCATTAAGGATACAGATTTGATTCAATTGGATATGACTTTCTTCCCTGTGTTGGCCATTTGGATCTGTCAGTTAGAAGCCTAAGAAAGAAGCTTCTGATTTCTAACATACTGGCTTTTTGGACTTAAGAACAAATGAAAGCTATATCAATTGCTTAAATATTACTCCTTTGATCCAATTAAGTCTCCATAATGGTTTCAATTACCTTTAAGAAAAAAAAAATTGCCTGTTCTGTAAGGCAGAGTTTGTCCCTACCACACACTATCCTTTGATGGCAAGGTTCTAAATATCTTCCAGAAAAAACAAAACAAAAGAAAACAAAATTTTCAGCTTTAGAGTCATTACTGGGTAACCTTAGTCTTAGAGACCTAAGAAACCTGGCATAAAGCCCTTTTTGTAGTGGCAAAAAACTGGATACTGAGTGGATGCCCATTAGTTGGAAAATGGCTGAATAAGTTATGATATATGAATGTTATGGAATATTATTGTTCTGTAAGAAACAATAAGCAGGATGATTTTGGAGAGGCTTGGAGAGACTTACATGAACTGATGCTGAGTGAAATCAGCAGAACCAGGAGATCATTGTACACAGCAACAAGAAGACTATATGATGATCAATTCTGATGGACATGGCTCTCTTCAACAATGAAATGTTTCAAATCAGTTCCAATTGTTCAGTGATGAAGAAAGCCATATACACTCAGAGAGAGGACGTGGGAACTAAGTGTGGATCACAACATAGCATTTTCACTCTTTTTGTTGTTGTTTGCATTTTATTTTCTTTCTTATTTCTCTTCCGGTTTGATTTGATTTTTCTTGTGCAGCAAGATAATTGTATAAATATGTATGCATATATGGGATATAACATATATTTCTACCATGTTTAACATATATTACTTGCTATTTAGGGGAAGAGGTGGGGAACAAGGGGAAAATTATAACACAAGGTTTTGCAAGGGTTAATATTGTACAATTATCCATGCATATGTTTTGAAAAGTAAAAAAGCTTTAATAAAAAAAAGAAGAAAAAGAGATTGGCTGGTAAGATATGTCTCTAGCCCAACTAAAATAAAGGACTATGAAATATTAATCCCTTAAAAAAAAGAAGCCTGGCATGAGCAGCAATGAAAGAAGAAAATACAAAGAAAAAAACAAACAAGAAAACAAAAAGCAAGCAATGTAATGATGGCCTGAAGAAATGACAAAATACATAAGAGAACAAAGACCAGAAATTCCAGGTTTTATCTCTTTTCTCTGGAATGGCTGTGTCGTGGACCTTAATGATCTGGTCTATGTGAGGGGCAGTACTAAATCTTTGCAGTTTATGGTAGCTCTTCTTTTTATAGTACTGCATTTTATAGCACAACAACAGTAACAGGAATACAAGGTCTACAGCATAGATGATAATATGCTTCTTATAGTAATTGATCCTTACCATGGTTCAAGGGCACCTGTAGTAATGTAGGTAAGAGGTTTTTGTCCTGTTATTTACAGCCTTTCCCAGTGCGAGGTTTGTGTGAATTGCTTTGTACTACCACCTTTTCACTCTTCCTCAATCCAGTGTCCAGAAATGTTCCCTTAATGGATTTACAGTGATGGGAAGGGTGTAATTGACAGGTCTGATTCAAGCTGTTCCATCCATGGTTTAGATTCATTCCAAGTCTCAAGGACTTTGAAACAACATAAGTGGTTTTTTTTTTTTTAATACTCTTAGGTGATCAGGATACAATATTAATGTGACAGAGCCTGCTGGGAAGCTGCTTCAAGTGAGATATGATTTGAACCTTATTATCTTGAGCCAATTAAGTCTTAGAGAAAATGTTCATGCTTATTTTTGGAAGGTATAAAGGTAAAGTGTGAATATATCCAGATATGAAAAGTCTTTGAAAGCCATTTGATGAAGTGAAATAACACCAGACAAGAGTTCTGTTCCAATCAACTAGATCCTGCATCTAATTAGCTGAAAAAGAAAATTCCAGATGTTGGATCTGGTTAGCTAAAAATGAAACTTTAAACATTGTACCAAGCACAGATTTCTAGATGAAATTCTTGAGAAAAAACTACTGAGGGCAGGGGTAAGAAAGAAACATTAGTTGTATCTTTGGCCAGGTATCTTTCCTTTCTTTTTTACTTTGGACCAGAGGGATACTTTTTAGCCTTTAAGTAAATAGAGGATGTGAGACTTCCATTTTCCCACTGGTGTTCCAAAAGTTGCCCAAGGATCTGTCTGCATTGGAGGTCAAAGATTAACTGGATTAAGACCCTTCATACTTAATGAGAGCTTCATCATAAGAAGAAGAGGACTTCTAGCAATCAACACCTGTGAATTATTCCTTTTCCACATGCATTCTCTAAGCATAAGCAATCAATTAACATTTATTAAGCAGCTAATATGTGCAAAACACTTTGCTAAGAGCTAGGGATATAGAAAGAGGTAAAACATAATTCTTTTCTTTAGAGATCTTCCAATTTAATGACAGAGTTATCTTCTAAAGATACATATGTATATATATACACATACATATAGTAAGTCATATTTAGGTTATATAGGAAATAATGAACACAGGGAAGTCACTACAAGTAAGAGGAGTTGGGAAAGGCTTCCTGTGGAAGGTGAATTTTACTTGGGACTTTTAGGAAGCCAAGGAGGTTGGCCAGTGGAGCAGAGGAGGGAGAGTATTCCAGGAAAGAGAGACAGTCTGATCTGTCTCTCAGATCTGGGGGATAGAGTGTCTTATTTATTAACAGCCAGGTGACCAGCATTACTAGATGAAAGAGTATGTGCTAGAAATTAAAATGCAAGAATACTGAAAAGGTAAGAGGGGCCTAGCTTATGAAGGACTTGGCTTGCTAAACAGCATTTTATGTGTGCTCCTGGAGGCAATGGGAACTGATTAGAATTTATGGAATAGGAAAGTGACTTGATCAGACTGGGCACTTTAGGAAAATCACTTTAGTGGATGAATGGAGGATGGATTGGAGTGGAGAAAGACTTGAAGTAGGCAGGACCATAAGCAGGATATTGCTATAATTCTGATGAGAGGTGGTGAGGTCCTGCATAACTTAATCCTACTTGACCCTGAATGCTTATGTAATTGTGGAAGTGTCACAGAAATGTGAGGAGACATTTTGTACCAATTATTCTTTTTATACTGACTTAGTAATAACTCTTTCTAACATCTGTTTAAGTCTGATACTTTCTTATCTTGTGAGAATTTAAGCTATTGTCATTAGAGAATGAGGAAATGCATCTAACTTTAGTTCTGGAAACCTGACTTTTCTATGAGAGTAATAGTTGAGATAAGAATGTACCAGAATTTATATTGGCTATGAAAGACTATAGCAAGATAGGAAGAAGCCTAGAAACTTCCATATAATAATAAGATAGAAATACCAAATCTTCACCCCTTCACAGATCTTTCCTTTCTTTTGGGGGATCTGTGTAGAGTTTCAGCACTTTCAGGTCAACAGAAAACAAACCATCTGCGGAAAATGACATTCCTTGAAACAGTGGGCTCATTTGAGGAAGAAGTTGTCCAAAGGCCACTTGTTATGGTATTGACATTATGAAAGGGCCCATAAGTCCCAGATGAAAGAAATGAAAAAGCTATTCTAAGACTGCCTTTGCCACTGAATTTACCATTGTCTATTTATGCATTAGTTCCTTATTATTTAATTTTGTTTCTTCATTTTCAGGTTATTATTCTCCTTGACAGAGAAGACAGAAGCAAAGCAGGAGTTGAGCATCTCTGAATTCTTAATGTTGCTAATTATTATCATCTAATACACCCCAAGCTAAGAGTTTCTTATAATAATAAGTTTTTTATTAGCCTCCTTTCCCTCCCAGTATAGTATAATTAAAACTAAATAAAATCCAAAGCCATTTTTTGTTCTTAGTATTCCTTGCCAATCTCAACATATTCTGAGGTTTGATTCTTCTGACACAATTGACTTTCATGTAAATGTTCCCATTCCTCTAGTATTTCGATTTCTTTACATAAATATGCTTACATAAATACCCCTACATTTTGCTAATCTGTTATTATTGTTGTTTTTTGCTTTTTTAGTAAGGTACACTCATCCAGAATGATAGTATTGGTTTAACTTATGGATTGAATCTTTGATTTGCAGATATTTCATATATATACATATCAAGCATAGGGAAAAATATTTAACTATTTCATTATAATGTCTTACTCCCAAATGAAAAATTGTGAAATCATTAAAAATTTATCTTTGGTTCCCTAAGTACACTATTTTATCTCCTCTCTTCTGCCTAAACTTGTCCTATTCTCAATAATTTGTCAGTTCCTCCCCTTAAGAGATTCTCAGAAAACTAAATTATTTGATGTGTTGCTAATTCTTAGGAGATGGGGTTAATCACATATTTGTGAGGAAAAAAATGAATCTTAAAAAAAAAGAATCTGTAATCCAGAAATTCACAATGCATTTTTTTTCAGCAAGGTACCTATTTATTCCAACTATTCCATCCTCAAACCATATTTCCTCAACTATTTATAAAATCTGCTTTGATTGTGGATGATACATTTGCACTAGCATAAACATGAGTTGAACTTCACAGAAAGAATGGAGAGTCAATAGTCAAAGATTTAAATGTCCCATTTAGATTATGGCTACTTATTCTTGAATACTGAATGAATAATTACTATAATCAAATATTCATGGTATAATTAAGAATAAACTATGGCAACCCTGAGAAGGTATTTGCAACAATAAACTACCCTCAATTTAATTAAAAGCATTAAGGGATTATGTATAAGATTTAAGGGGTTACAGGGATACATTTATTCAGTTTTTCCTCTTCCTGATAGGCTTTGAACTACTTTTTTTCCCCCTTTAAGCAGTAAAGCATGTGACACTTCAGTTTTCCTCATGGATTCTTATTAATTTAGAATCTTGTCTTAAAGTAAATAAAATGAATAATTTTTAAAGTACAGGAAATACCTTGCTATGATAGTAACAATTTCTGCCAAGTTGGCTAAGCTAATTTTTCTTTAAAAGGTATTAAAATTACCTTTGAGACTTAATTGACTCACAGGATTAAAGTTTAGATTATTAACATAATTTCTGGATGTTCTAAGTACACAGAGACAGAAGAGAAATCAATAGTTTCTCCCTCAGGCTTCTTGCTGGCAGACCAAAACCAGGCAGAGAAAGTTGCATTCAACTCAATCAATTCTTTATCCTTGCTGAATGTTCCCTACTTTCTCTGGTAAGCTACCACACTACTTTTATTTAATTGTTAGAGGGCCAACAAGTGTCTCATTTCATTCTCACTTTAAATATGAACCTCCAGAAAAGCTTATAATACTCTGCAATACTCGCTTATAAACTGGGTAATAGATAATTATTTGGAATCCAGAATATGTTTTCCCATAGAAACGATGTTAGATGTAGTGGTTAGGTCCTCAGGTTAGTCTCCCCCACCTCCTTCCCAATCCATTTTACTTAGAATAAAGGTGAAATTCTTACTTAATTGATATAATTGAAAGCTAAGTGTTTGAGACTATATGTGAATTTGAGTCTACCCAAATCCAAGACCAATATGTTATCCATTGTACTATCTATCAAAAATTTGATAATTAAAAAATATCTTTCTTGAATGAAAGTGAACATGGCATGTGTTGATTTATATTCAGTTTCCTTAGATTTCTTCTGGATGCAGTTGTCATTTTCTGTCCAAAGTTTATTGGGATTACTTTGGATCATTGAAACTTTGAGAAGAACCAAGCCTTTCATAGTTGATCATCACACATTCTTGCTGTTATTGGGTACAATGTATTCCTCGTTTTGCGTGTTTTGCTCAACATTGGTTCGTGTAAATCTTTCCAGGCTTTTCTATAATCAGTTTGTTCATCATTTTTATAGAACAATAATATTCCATTACCTTCATGTTCTACAGTTTGTTCAGCCATTCCCCAACTGATGGGCATCCACTCCTTTTCCAATTCTTTGCCATCGCAAAAGAGACACTAGAAACATTTTTGCACATGTGAGTCTTTTTCCCTCCTTTATGATTTCCTTGGAATACAAACCCAGGAATGGCACTTCTGCGTCAAAGGGTATATACAGTTTTACAGCCCTTTGGGCATTTTTCCAGATTGCCCTGCAGAATGGTTGGATCATTTCACAACTCCACCAATAATGCATTAATGTCTCAGTTTTCCCACATCCCCTTCAACATTTATCATTATCTTTTCCTGTCATTTTAGGTAATCTAAGAGGTGTGAGGTGGTACCTCAGTTGTTTTAATTTGCATTTCTCTAATAAATAGTGATTTAGAGAATTTTTTTCATATAACTATAAATGACTTCAATTTTGTTATCTGAAAATTGTATGTTCATATCCTTTGACCATTTATCATTTGGAGAATGACTTGTATTATAAATTTGACAAAGTTCTTTATATATTTTAGAAAAAGACCTTTATCAGAAATCTGGTTATACTTGTATTAGACTACCTTCCATCTAGGGGAGAGGGTAGAGGAAGCAGAGGAAAATTTGGAATCGAAGGCTTTGCAAGGGTCAATATTGGAAAATTACCCATTCATATGTTTTGCAAATAAAAAGCTTTAATTTTAAAAAAAGAAAATACTGGTTATAAAATTTTTCCCAGCTTTATACTTCTCTGTTAATCTTGTTTCTTTTGGTTTTATTTGTGCAAAAGTTAATTTAATGTAATCAAAGTTGTCCATTTTTCATAATGTTCTCTAGTTCTTCTTTGGTCATAAAGTGATTAAAGATTGAAGAGCAAAAAGTTGGAAATTAAGCCTAAAATTTCACTGGTATAAGGATCTCTTTTAATCAGTGTGGATCAGCATTTTTCCCCAGTTGATAATATGAGTGTTGACTTGAATCTAGATCTTTCTAGCTTAAAGTTGACTTTCCACTAAATTTAAGGAAAACTTAAGAATGAGGAGAAGAGAAGTACGAAGATTTCAATAAAAGCAAGCAATTGCTGAATGAAATAATCCACAAGTCCCTGTATGGACTCTGTAGACAAAAATTTCACAAACCCCTAATTAGTCAGTTAATGACTTATATAGAGATATAAAACAGTGGGAAATTATGGTAAAGGGAAAGAGTAAGTAAAATAATAAAAAAAAAAAACCAGTGGAAATTAAATCCCACCGAAGTTCATAGATGAACAATGAAAAGGATTATTAATTCTCTAGGCTTTTAGATAAGAATAGAGAGGACTGTGATGGAATATGATAAAAGTAGCAACTTGAAATGTGCCAGTAAAAAAGGGATAATTTCCTGGGAAGAGAAAAGGAAGGATATCATTAAAACTATTCTCGTGGGAGAGAGGTTGTAAGAGATAGATGGCTTGTAAGAAGTTTTATTTAGGGAGAAATTTACACATTATGAAACTGACTTCTGTGAGAAAAAGATGTAGCTCTTAGGATTTTATCCCATGCTAGGAGAGGAAATGTACAAGTCCCTAAGATGAATCAGACCCCAGAGAGAGAACATAAATGAGAGAAAGGACGACATGATTTGAAGACTAAAACTGATCATAGTAAGGAAAGAAGGTGCAAAAAACCTCAAAGCTAGTTATTCAGATAATTCCTAAAACAAAATAATTATTCCACTTAAAATTGTGTCCTTTATCAATTGTTATTACCAAGAGTGAGGCATGGTAGAAAATAGCAAAAATGGGGTAAGTGCTACAAATATTATAGCATAGAAATGAGAGAAAGAAATGAAAATTAATACTTCAGAACTTCTACCCTCCTGAGGAGAGGGCAGTTAGGTGGTGCAGCGGATAGAATACTGAGACTGAAGTCAGGAAGACTTGAGTTCTCATCTGGTTTTAGAAACTTACTAGTTTATGCCTAAGGTCATTGAAAAAAAGTGCTCAGCCCTCCTTCGCTTAAATCCAATTCATTTGCATGTCATGGCATCATCTCCCTGGTGTCATGGTCCTCTTTGAGAGTGCAGGACAAAAATAACAATGACAACGACAATTATCTTTCTATTAGATTTATCCAACTCTTAGAGGATAGCATTAACACCTACTACAAGAATTATGTACTATCCAGTTTTTTCTTCAATTTCAACTAACATAGCTTTTATTTTATGAATTTAGATCTTATGGTATCTGGTGTGTATATGTATGTTTAGTTTATATAATTTATATAATTAATTTATTAATATTATTTCATTACCAATAATTAATAATACTGTCATGATTTATCTCTTTTAATATTGTTAATTTTTACCTTATAATTAATAATTGTCACTTGTTAATTACAATTAAATGATTAACAATGATCAAAATTATTTTCTATGATTAAATGTCTTATTGTAGCTTCTCATTTCATCTTAAGACTTTTTATGTTTTCTTTTTAAGGATGAATTGTTGGGTTTTGTCTTGCTTTCTATTCTGTCATTCTCTTTTGTTTTATTACATCATTTAATAAATATGTAATATTTATTATATTATTTAATTATTTAGGTCATGATAGGCTTCTGGTTATTCTCCATTTATTTCTTTTGTAATGCTTTTATTCTCTATCCCTTTTAAAATTCTTCTTTTTTCCTAAGGCAATTGGGATTAAGTGATTTGCCCAGGGTCACACAGGAAGTGTTAAGTGTCTGAAGCCAGGCTCAAACTCAGGTCCTCCTGGTTGGTGCTCTATCCACTACACGAACTAGCTGTCCCTCTTTTTATATATTTTTATGAATTCTACTTTTTGGATCTTCCCTATTATTGTACACTTAAGTATGTGGAAAATCTTCTCTCCCTATCTCAGTCCCTTATTTTAAGTAGCATTCTTTTGCTGTCCCTTTCCAAGAAGTTTTCTTTTTCTTTGTCGTTCCCATTATTTCTCTTCCATACTGTCTTCGTTGATTCATGTATTATAGCTTTCTTTATTCTTTCTGTGACCCTCATAAATATAATCATAGCTAATATTTATATAATGTTTACTATGTGCCAGGTACTATGCTAAACACTGTACAGTTATCTTATTTGACCTTTCCAATAACCCTGGGAGAAAGGTACTATTATTATCCCTCATTTTACAGATGATGCAACTGAGACAAACAACAGAGATTAAAGAGTAAGTCCTCTTGAGTATGGTTTCTGGCCTGGGTGGCAAGGCAGCTAAGAGATTTTTCACTTGACAAAATAATAATTAATAGAGAAACAAACAAAATAAACAGATCTAAATGTTGACTTTATAATGAGATATTGAATGATGACTAGATTAAAGAACAACTGATAGAAACAATTGAAAACTGTATGAAAGAGAATTATAATATTGAAATAATATACCATAATTTTTGGGATGCAAGTAAAACAATCCTCAGAGGAAAAATCTTTTCTTTGAAGACACACATTGACAAAACAGAAATAGAGATTAATGACCTAAATTACACTAAATATATTAAAGAACTAAATTAAGAAGTTGGAAATCAACAAATAAATCAAACCAAATAAAAATAAAAAGTGGAAATTTTGAAAATGAGAAATAATGGATAATATACTCAAATTAAATGATCATATCATAGACTCAAATTAAATAATATCATAGAAAAGAAAAAAATTAGACACCTTTCAGAACTGTGAGTAGGGATATAATTTTTGACTAAATAAGAAAAAAACAAAGATAAGCCAGTAAATGTTTAACAACTCATTCTCTGAAAATACATACCTATGTACATATATACATACATGTATATATGCTTGTATGTGCATGTATACATAACACATTTTAAAAGTTTGATCAATATTTTAAACATTTTCCATTACTTTTTAAATAACTTATAACAACAAAAACAAAAATCAGGACTTGATTTGTCAATTTCAGTAAACTAACATTTGGCTTCCAAAAGTTGACTCCAGTATACAATGAATGGAAGAGATAATAAAACAGTACAGAAAATTTTTATTATAGAAACAATCTTTCACACAAATAATATCAGTGCATCCAGAATAAGATAAAAAACCATACCTACATTATTGCTAATACATAAGGGAGCCAAGATGGGAAAGTAAAGTTAGGATTTTGCCTAAGCTCTCCTCCAAATTCTTCTAAATACCTTTAAATAATGACTCTAAACAAATTCTAGAGATGCAGAAGCCACAAAGAGACAGTGAAACAATTTTCCAGTTTAGGACACTTTGGAAGGTGGGAAGAAAAGGTCTGTAGCAATGGGGTGAGAGTGGAGCACAGTCTGGTGCAGGTCAAGCTAGCACAGCTCCAGCCCCAGCAAAGCAAGAATTGATGCCTGGGTAATTGAATCAGTGGCAGCAGTAGTAGTAGTTTTCAGACATCACAGCCCACAGACAACAAACATAACTTATAAAGTAGCAGGAAAGGTCTGTCACATTTGGGTGAGAGTGGCTCATAGTTTAGAACAGGCTACAGCAACATAACCCAGCAAACAAATAATGAGTTTTGAATCAGCACTGAATCAATAGCAGCAGCAACAGCTTCTGGAGCTCACAGATAATAAGGGGTCAAAGGACTGATTGGAAGAAGATTACAGGGGTCTCTTTTCTAGCACTGAGCCAGAACTCAGATCTGAGTCACCATTCTGGGTTGCAGTCCCAGAGTGCACATAATGCAAATAAATAAAGCATAGAATAGATTGTAACTGTCTAAGTTATATCTATTGATGTATGCTTTGAAAGTTTTAAGGATTTGGAAATTATTTTTGCATCAAGTCACTATATAAAGTTTTCATAAAAAGATTCATTTTTACTTTCCTAACATAGTTATAACTAACAGTTTGAAATGATGAAGAGAAAAATGGCCTTGGGGCCAATAAGACTTTAATCCAAGCCTTGCCTATAACATTCTGGCTGTGTGATCTTGGAGAAAATACCTAAATTTTCAGTGTCCTAGTCAACCCCCTGAGATCACAAGTTGCAGAGTCTTAGAGAATTGCTAGCCTGCTTTGGCAGATGGATCTATTTATTAGCAGTTTCCTATATCAATAAAATCAAAGGTGCTATTTAAATACACATAGAGACACGCAAAACACAACACAACAAACAACTATAACTACTTCCTATAGTAAGTAAAAAATAATCTATTTATAATCCCTTTCCCCTTTCACCAAAACTCACCTTGAGGTTTAGTATTCTAGAGAAGAACACAAAATGGCTCAAACAAAACAAAAATAGCTTTCATAGCTAACTAAAGATATAATATTTTAATATCAGACATGTTAGTGTTAGCCTATCTCCCTGAGTTTTTAGTGATATACTCAATAGGGACCTTTCATTAGAAGAGATTTCACATAATTTTGGGTTACATCTTAGATGTAACCCAAAGAAACACTTAGTATATCAAATAGATTTGTGGCTTCCCTGGGAGAATTTTTGTGATATAAATCAGCAAATGGATTGCATTCATGCAGACACTTATTTTTCAACTTTCAAACATAGGTAAGTGAAGTCATGTATTATGAATATTCAATTTCACATGAAAGCATATAAAAATATTAGAGGAAAGGTCTCTAAATTTGTGTTGGGTCATAAATACATTAGAATCACATTTAGATGTTTTTTTTTCCCCAAAAGAGCTTTGACAACATTATGCCATCTGCAAATTATCATAGTTTGTGAAAATGCCACATTATCGTATAATATTCCAGGAATTTTAATGGAAGAAAAATCTGGGCAATAATACTAGATTTTTATATGTAACTGTGATTCTTTGGTGTAGATGTTTCTCAATAACCATGAGTTAGAGATGTGTCTTGAGTCCATTATCCTGATGTGATATTCAGATTATAATGAGCCAGTCACTTATTTCCATCCAGTTCTTGTGAACAGTGGCAAATGTTTGAGAGAAAGCTTACCAAAGTGAAGAGTGTTCAGTTGATGGTCATAAGATATAGTGAAGCTAAGTGTACCAAAAAAAGATTTAAGCTTCACCTTTCATGATTTTGTTAAAATTGTGTACCTAATGACTATGTCACCAACAGTTGTAGTTAGAGTAGTAGTTTATTTGACAACTATTCTTCTGAATGTAATTAAAATTTGTTTTTTTCTTCCACATCATAATTTTCATAAGCCCATGCTCAAAGGGGTACCTATATGACGTTATAACCATTTGTTTTTTTTTTTAAATATTTTATTTTTATACAATTACATTTTAAAATTATTTTTTATCATTTTTTAAAGTTTTGATTTCCAAATTTTATCCATAGGTCCCTCCCTCTCTTCCTCTTTCTGTGAGAAAGTAAGTAATATGATATGGGTTATTCATGTTCAATCAAGTAAAATATTTCCATATTCATTTTGCATACAAAGACAAACAACAAAAAAGAATGAAATAAAGAAGGTGAAAAACAGTGTGCTTCAGTCTGTAATCAGATAATATTATTTCTGCAGTTGGAAGCATGTTTCATCCTAAGTCCTTTAGGGTTGTCTTGAATTACAATCAAATTACAGAGAATAGTTAACTCATTTACAATTCTTCCTCATGCAATATTGCTATTATTATGTACAACATTCTCCTGGTTTTGTTTACTTCATTTTGCATCAGTTCATAAAGTCTTTCTAGGTTTTTCTGAAATCATCTTGTTTATCATTTTTAAATGACAAAATAATATTTTGTCACAAAGATATACTACAACTTATTCATCCATTCCCCAATTTATGGACATCCACTTAATTTCTAATTTTGTTCCATCAAAAAAAGAAGTGCTATTAATATTTTTGTACAAGTAGGTCCTCTTCCCATCTTTTTTGATCCTTTTGGTATATAGACCAAGAAGTTATATTGTTGGATTGAAGGGTAGCAGTTTTATAGCCCTTTGGGCATAGTTCCAAATTGCTCCCTAGAATGGTTGGATAAGTTCACAACTCTACTGACAGTTTTGCTTCTGATCATCCCTTCCCTCATTATACCCTTCTTTCTATCATCTTCTACCTCTCATATCCCCTTCCTTTCTTATTTCCTTGTAGGGTAAGACAGATTTACATATCCATATTGAGGGTGTATGCTATTTCTTCTTTGAGTCAATTCTGATGAAAGTAAGGTTTACTTGCTCCTTTCCCTCCACTGTAAGAACTTGTCCTTACCTCTTTTGTGGCAGATAATTTATAAAATTTCACCTCTATCTTTCTCTCAATACAACAATAAATTTGTTTTTTTAGTTTTTATTTCTTCATATTCAACTTACCTTTGTATTTTCTGTTGATATATACACCTTCTAACTGCTCTAATTATAAGAAAGTTATTATGACTTCTACCATGAAGGAATTTAAACAAATAATCTTATTAAATCCCTTATGGTTTTCCTTTCCTTATTAACTTTCTTATGCTTTTTCTAAGTCCTGTATTTGAAAGTCAAATGTTCTACTTAGCTCTGGTCTTTTCATCATGAATGTTTGAAAGTCCTTTATTTTATTGAATACCCATCTCTCCCCCTAAAGGATTATATATGGTTTTGCTGGGCAGCTTATTCTTGGTTGTAATCCTAACTTTAATTGCTCTCTAAAATATCATATTCCAAGCCCACTGATCCTTTCATGTAGAAGCTGCTGAATCTTGTATTATCCTGACTGTGGCTCTACTTTATTTGAATTGTTTTTTCTAACTGTTTGCAACATTTTTCTTTGACCAAGGAGTTCTGGAATTTGGTTGTAATATTCCTGGACATTTTCATCTTGGGATCTCTTTCAAGACATGATCAGTGGATTCTTTCAATTTGTATTTTATCCTTTAGTGTTAGATATTTTTCCTTGATAATTTCTTGAAAGATGATGTCTAGAAACTTTTTTTGATTGTGGTTTTCAAATAAAACAATAATTTTTAAATTATCTCTCCTGGATCTATTTTGCAGGTCAGTTGTTTTTCCAGTAAGATATTTGACAGTTTTCCATTTTTTCCATTCTTTTGTTTCTGTCTTATTTTTTCATGATTTTTCATAAAGTTATTAGATAATATTTACTCAATTCTAATTTTTAAGGAATTATTTTCCTCAGTGAACTTTAGTACCTCTTTTCCCATTTGGCCAGTTTTGCTTTTTATGGCATCCTTAGCTTTTTGTATTTCCTTTTATATCACTCTCATTTTTCTTCCCAATTTTTCCTTTATCTCTCTTACTTGATTTTCAAAATCCCTTTTGAACTCTTTCATGGCCTGAGACCAATTCTTATTTTTCATGATGACTTTGAATATAGGAGATTTGACTTTGTTATCTTCTGGGTATGTGTTTTGATCTTCTTTGTCAGCACAGTAATTTTCTATGATTAGAATCTTTTTCTTTTCTCTGCTCATTTTCCCAGTCTTCTGACTTGGCTTTTAATACTTTGTTAAGTGCTTAAGGGCTCTGTTTCCAGGATGAAGAATGCATCTTCCCAAGCTTTAGGGGTTTGGGGCAGCTCATTTTAGAGATTCTTCTAGGGACCAGTAAATTTTCAGTCCTTTTAAGATGGTATGATCTAAAGAGAAATGTGTTTACTACTTCTCTAGCCTGTACTGTGTTCTGCGAGTGACCATAAGCACTTTTTTTCTGCCTAGGAATCATGAAGAGGATCCCAATCCAGATCTACTCTGGCTATAAGTTCTAGTGTGCTGGTGTTCCACCTCACTCTTCGACTAAGCCAGCACTCAAACCTGGATTTGAATATGGGTAAAACAACAAAGTCCTGCCTCATTGCTAGCAATGAGACCACCTGTAATCTCCTTTTGACTGATTGGTCAATCCCCTTACCACCGGTGGGCTGAGATATTCAGAAGCTGCCATGGCTGCTGCCTGTTGCCACTGTTGATTCAAGGGTTCCTGGTTTTCTGGGGCTCCCCTAACACCCTAGTATGACAAACCTTTCCTGAAAATTTGTCCACAGGAAAGGTCTATTGAACCAGGATAGGAATACAGTCCCCAGACAGGCACCAGCACAGTCTCAGCCCCAGTAAACCAGGAGTGGGAAATAGGACTCTGAATAAGTGGCAGCACTCATTTGTCTGGGGATTGTATTCCTATCCTGGTTCAATAGACTTTCCCTGTGGACCTTTTAAGTTATTTTGACTGGAAAATAGCTTCATTCTATCTTCTTGTGGGTTCTGATTGTCTAAAATTTATTTATAGTCATTATTTAAAGGAATTTGAAGGGATTTAAGGGAGAGCTCAGGCCTTTACTCCACCCTCTTGGCTTTACCTCCTACTTCTGCTCTAATGGCATGCTAAGTATAGAGTAGGTACTTGACAAATGGTTGACCTATACATTATATTTAATGTTTATATATATGCATACATTAAATATAATGTCAACAATTTAGAGTTGAAAGGAGACAGTTCATACTAACAGGAGAAACAATTCTTAAATTGTCAGTATAAGAATTTACACCTCCCTCAGAAATTGGCAAAAAATATGTCAGAGTTTGATTAATTTTTAATTAATTGTCTAAACTTAATAAAGCAATGGAGAAAACATTAACTATGGAGGTTAAATTTAAAAGTGTATCATGTATAACATCTATTTTTAAGAGAGTCAATTGTTAAACATCCATCTACTTTTCCTTGTTGGAAGAGATCTCAAAGACAAGTCAGAAAAAGTCACTATTTTCCTTTGGTACTTATAAAAGTATATCTATACCCACAATGTTATCTTTTTTAAAACCAACTATTCCCAATTCCCTTCTAGCATTGACATTTTTATGCATTCTGCATGAAAGTAATTAACAACTGCCACCCCTTCTATTGTTCACGTCATTAATTCTAACTGGTCATTTTTTCTGTCACCTTTTAATCTTACCTACTTATTATAACTGTATGCTTTATCATAGTTTAGTTGTCTCAGTCATATCTGACTCTTTTTAACACCATTTGGGGTTTTCTTGGCAAAAATACTGGAGTGGTTTGCCATTTCCTTCTCCAACTTATTTTATAGATTTCACAAATGGGGTAACTGAAGTAAATCAAGTTAAGTGGCTTGTCCAAGGTAACATAACTAGTAATAATGTAATGATTCAACTCAGGTCTTCCTGATCACAAGTCACTTACCTACTGTGCCACCTAGATGCTGGTATATTTTATAATCTTTTCTACCTTCTCTTAAAGCTCTTTCTTTCTATTCATCATTTTTCCCCTTCTTGATCTTTCCTGGGCCTTTTTTGTGTCTTATTGCCAGTACCACCACTAACATTACACTTTTCTCATTCTCCTCTCACCCCTCCACCTACAGATTGCAGCAGCAAGAAAAGACTTATCCAGAATTATTGCTGCCAACTTTGGGTGGGTGGATGAGAGGGTACAAAAAGGCAATGCCTGGAGATGAGGACAACTACCATTTTTGCTTTTTGTTTCATCACATGAGTGGAGAAAGGCAGCTGAATATAAAAGAGAATCTAGATTGTCTTTGTCAAAGCATCAATGATTGTGATTTTATTAACTTTCTCCTTTCTCTCCCCTTCTCTCTTTCCCCCTTCCTTCTTTTCTCTCTTCTTTCCCTCCCTCTCTCATTTTTTTCTTCCCTCTCTCTCTCCTTTCCTCTCTCTCCCTCTCCCTTCCTCTCTCCTTTTTCCCTCTCCTTCCCTTTTCTTCCCTTTCCTTCCTTCTCCTTCTCTCTCCCTCTCTCTACCCTTTCTCTCCCCCCCCACCTCTGTATAGAGTGGTAGAATTGAAACTAACTGCTGGATTCTGGGTTTTTGCTTTAATCTACCAAACTGAGTCTATCTATTCTCTCTGAGCATATTGGGTTTTATGTGATGAAGTCACTTCCACACTATAACAATTTCTTGGACTTTGGACTCATTCTTGTCCTTTGGACTTAAAAATGCTTATATGCCTTTCATAGTTAGGTTCCATTGTCTAATTCATATATTTCAGGACAAGCAGTTGTAGCTTATTTTGGCCTTCCTTTTTCTATGCTCTCCCCGCTCCCAATAAAATTAAAGAAAACAGTTTTGTTTTTAAACTAGTTTTAGTATGATGCCTCACAGGGATGAATACTTTCTCTTTGAT
The DNA here is from genome assembly GCA_023553655.1 of Myrmecobius fasciatus. Lineage (NCBI taxonomy): Eukaryota > Metazoa > Chordata > Mammalia > Dasyuromorphia > Myrmecobiidae > Myrmecobius > Myrmecobius fasciatus. Next base: position 288,301 of record JAJPUD010001047.1, read on the forward strand.
CTCAAAACTCACTAATAAATTGTGAAGCCATTATAACGTAAAATTAGAGAATATGAAAAGACAAGCCGTCTTCTCTTGTAAAGAAAATAATTATATTTTCTTCCAGGATCTATGCTTTTATTGATAAATAGAATTTCTAATCCTACTAATGGTGATCATACCTGCTCAAAAATTCGCAATCTTGGACAATTTCCTGGGGAAGTTTTGCTCAGGGTCCCACAGTTAAAATTTGTTAGAAGACTTTGAGCCCTAGTCTTCCTAGCTGGGTTTCTTTCTCACTAACCATTATTCTACATTGCTTCTCAGAATTATATTATTTCTTATAAACCATGCTAAGGAAATTCTCAGGGTACTAAACATATATTCTGTATATTATACTTTCCCCTCACCCACCTACTTCCTATTCCTTTGGGTTAGAAAAAAGCTAAAAATGGAGGCACAACACTAATTGCTCCTAGGGGTAGAATGACTCTTTTATCAGTTTTGAAGTTTATGTACAGAGAATTTGCTAAAATTAAAAATATCACTTTAGTAAATAAATATTAAATTTGATACTAATTTCTTTAATTATACAGGGAAGCCCATTATAAGATGTGGCTAAAATCATGAAAATAGATACCCATATTTCAAGTGAAGGAAATAATCTTCATTTAATTGTTATGCTAATTATCATGCCAGAATATGAATATCACCATAAGGAAAATTAAGCATTCAGAAAACTAAAACATCAGTGGAATACATTTTTAGAATTATTTCACTGACTGAAATGTTTAGAAATTATATTGCAGTCTACTAGTTAATTAATCATGTGTATTTAATTGTCTACATAAGTGGATGATGTCTACTCTTACAAATATAATACCACATAAACTGTTTCAGAAGTTAAACAAAAGCTATCCTTCTAATTGCGCAAAAAATTCCACAAATCCTAGTTCTTGGCAGAATGTAAACTTTTCTTTTACTCCCATGATTTTCATTGAACACAGTCATATTTAAATTAAAAAAAGATGAACAAGCATCATAAAGAGGAAATTGCAGGCCAATTTTTGAGTAGATAATAATACTGCTTCCCAAACTTTAAATAAGTCAAACTTTCCAGATCTAGGTTTTAGGAAATTCTGTAAAATTCTTTCATTCCCTCAAGAGTTGGAGTATTAGGAGGATTCCACCAGAAAACTCAAGCAAATAAAGCAAGGATAATAAAGAAATTAGTAAGGAAAGAAAAATACTTGATAAAATGAAGGAATATTATGGAATGAAAAGATCCCAAGCTAAAATTTCCAAATAAGATAATATTCCTGCAGTAATCACAATTAGTTTCATACACACAAAAGAATGAAATTATTTAAAGAAGCCTGAGAGCCTCAGAGTTTCTGAAATGAGCAAGACAGGAAAAAAAAAAAGGAAGAGAGAAAGAAATAAAGAGTAAAATTAGGTTTCATTGAAAATAGATGGACAAGAAAGGAAAATAGCTTATACAAGAAAAAAATAAAATGCATTGGAGAACAATGTACTTAATTAAGCACATTAATTAAGCAATTAAGCAATATGCTTAATAAAGTGTAGGAACTTGAAAACTTTATACATATATATGCATATACATATATGTATGTATGTATACACACACATAAAATAGGACAAGTGAAATGATAGTAAAATGGTAGAGAATAATGTCACAACTGATACTGATAGCAAGGCATGGAGATATTATTTTTCCTTTTTTTATTTTATTTTATTTTATTTTTTTATTTTTTTAATTAAAGCTTTTTATTTGTATAACATATGTATGGGTAGTTCCCCAACATTGATCTTTACAAAGCTTTCCATTACAAATTTTACCCCCAGTCCCCTCCCCTCCCCTAGATGGCAGGAAGTTCACTACATGCTAACAATATTGAAATGCTTGAGAAGTTATGCAAGAAAAATCCTATCTACAAGAAAAAAAAAAAAAAAAAAGAACCCGAGAAAGGCAACACAATGCAAACAAATGTCAATAGAGATCATGAAAATGTTACGTTGTGGTCCATATTTCATTTCCCTCTCTCTGGGTGTATATGGTTTTCTTCAGTGAACAATTGGAACTGGTTTGAGACAATTCTTTGTTGCAGAGAGCCATGTCCATCAGAATTGATCATCATGTAATACTGTTGTTGCTGTGTATGATGATCTCCTGGTTCTGCTCGTTTCACTCAGCATCAGTTCATGCAAGTCTCTCCAGGCCTCTCTGAAATCGTCCTGCTGGTTGTTTCTCACAGAGCATTAATATTCCATAACTTTCATATACCATAATTTATTCAGCCACTCTCCAATTGATGGGCATCCCTTCAGTTTCCAGTTTCTAGTCACTACAAAAAAAGCCGCCACAAACATTCTTGCACATGTGGGGCCTTTTCCCTCCTCTAAGATCTCTTTGGGATATAGGCCCAGTAGAAACACTGCTGGGTCAAAGGATATGTACAGTTTGACAACTTTTTGGGCATAGTTCCAAATTGCTCTCCAGAATGGTTGGATCCGTTCACAGTTCCACCAACAATGTATTAGTGTCCCAGTTTTCCCACATCCCCTCCAACATTCATCGTTACATGGAGATATTATTAAAGAATAATCCTAAAAGCATAATGAAAAGAAAAACCTTAAATTCAATATTACAAGAAATCATTAATGAAAATAACACACAAGCCAATGTAGAGTCATAGACTTCACAGGTTACCACTGGAAAGAAATCATAGGTATAAGATATCGAGTAATAAATAGTTACTTAGCACAGAAACAGGCAGAAAAACAATCAACCTAGAAGAACTGGGCTGTTAACCAAATTTACTCAGGAAGGAAAGGAGATAGACAAAAGAAAAATTGGAATATGATATGACAAATAGCAGAGCAAAGTGGCTTGTACCTCAAAACAACATCTTAAAAATCTGACAAAATCCCACAAGGGAAAAATAGAATTGATATTTTCTAAGCTTTATTATAGCAAAGGCTAGTTCTTTTCAGTGCCTTAAAAACAAAAAGATAATGGAAAAATAATCTGAAGAAAGCAAAAAATATTTAAACAGATGATCTAGTGCTTAAAATTTGTAAGAGGGAGAAGAGATTATTATTTCTTTGGAACTCTTACACTCTATAGTTCTGTAGAGACACAAAAAGAAACATGGTATGAATCTAGATAATTAACACACACTCTGTCTCTCACACACACAACACACACACACACAAGCACACAGAAACACCCTGGAAAAGCAGAGGAATGAGGGAAGAAAGAACTTTTTATTGGGGTACCATAACAATGTTATTTAAACACAGGCATAGTTGGGGAATTTTGGGAATCTCACATTTTATCTGGGCATTTTAAGGAGAATTTGAAAAAGAAAATATTACTGTAGTGGATAATTACTTACTCATAGGTCTCTAGACTGAGATAAAATGAGAGAAGTGGGGTTTGAAAAGGTAGATGGAGTTAGTAAAGGAAATCCCCCAAATAAAGCAATTACATTACAAATAATATCAACTCCTAACTTTAAATATAGTTTTTTTTTAAAAATTACATTAGAAATAAAACAAATCATTAATCAACTCCCTAAGAAAAAATCCCCAGGACCAGATGGATTTACATGTGAATTCTACCAAATATTTAAAAAACAGTTAACTCCAATATTATATAAACTATTCGAAAAAATAGGGAATGAAGGACTCCTACCAAACTCTTTTTATGATACAGACATGGTACTGATACCTAAACCAGGTAAAACAAAAACAGAGAAAGAAAATTAAAGACCAATCTCCTTAATGAATATTGATGCAAAAATCTTAAATAAAATATTAGCAAAGAGATTACAGAAAATCATTCCTAGAATAATACACCATGACCAAGTAGGATTTATACCAGGAATGCAGGGATGGTTCAATATTAGGAAAACTATTAACATAATTGATTATATTAATAACCAAACTAACAAAAACCATATGATAATCTCAATAGATGCAGAAAAAGCATTTGATAAAATCCAACATCCATTCCTATTAAAAACATTAGAGAGTATAGGAATTAATGGACTTTTCCTTAAAATAGTCGGTAGCATCTATTTAAAACCATCAGCTAGCATCATATGTAATGGTGATAAACTGGAACCATTCCCAATAAGATCAGGGGTGAAACAAGGTTGCCCACTATCACCATTACTGTTCAATATTGTATTAGAAATGCTAGCCTTGGCAATAAGACAAGAAAAACAGATTAAAAGAATTAGAGTAGGTCATGAGGAAACCAAATTATCACTCTTTGCAGATGATATGATGGTCTACTTAGAGAACCCTAGAGAATCAACTAAAAAACTATTAGAATTAATCCACAACTTTAGCAAAGTTGCAGGATACAAAATAAATCCACATAAATCATCAGCATTTTTATACATCACCAACAAAATGCAACAGCAAGAGATACAAAGAGAAATTCCATTCAAAATAACTATCGATAGTATAAAATATTTTGGGAATATATCTGCCAAGGGAAAGTCAGGATCTATATGAGCAAAACTACAAAACACTCTCCACACAAATAAAGTCAGATCTAAACAATTGGAAAAACATCAAGTGCTCTTGGATAGGTCGAGCGAATATAATAAAGATGGCAATACTACCTAAACTAATCTATCTACTTAGTGCTATACCAATCAAACTCCCAAGAGATTATTTAACTGACCTAGAAAAAATAACAACAAAATTCATCTGGAAAAACAAAAGGTCAAGAATTTCAAGGGAATTAATGAAAAAAAAATGCAAATGAGAGTGGCCTAGCTGCACCAGATCTAAAACTATATTATAAAGCAGTGGTCACCAAGACCATTTGGTATTGGATAAGAAATAGAGTAGTGGATCAGTGGAATAGGTTAGGTTCACAGGACAAAATACTCAATGACAATTGTAATCTAGTGTTTGATAAACCCAAAGACCCCAGTTTTTGGGATAAAAACTCACTATTTGACAAAAACTGCTGGGATAATTGGAAACTAGTATGGAAGAAATTAGGCATTGACCCACACCTAACACCATATACCAAGATAAGGTCAAAATGGATTCATGATCTAGGCATAAAGAATGATATTATAAACAAATTAGAACGATGTAGGATGGTTTACCTCTCAGACCTGTGGAGGGGGAAGGAATTTGTGACCAAAGAAGAACTAGAGGTCATCATTAATCACAAAATAGATAAGTTTGACTATATCAAGTT
>JAJPUD010001047.1:298530-310171 GCA_023553655.1 Myrmecobius fasciatus
GAATTAGAGTAGGTCATGAGGAAACCAAATTATCACTCTTTGCAGATGATATGATGGTCTACTTAGAGAACCCTAGAGAATCAACTAAAAAACTATTAGAATTAATCCACAACTTTAGCAAAGTTGCAGGATACAAAATAAATCCACATAAATCATCAGCATTTGTATACATCACCAACAAAATGCAACAGCAAGAGATACAAAGAGAAATTCCATTCATAATAACTATTGATAGTATAAAACATTTGGGAATATATCTGCCAAGGGAAAGTCAGGATCTATATGAGCAAAACTACAAAACACTCTCCACACAAATAAAGTCAGATCTAAACAATTGGAAAAACATCAAGTGCTCTTGGATAGGTCGAGCGAATATAATAAAGATGGCAATACTACCTAAACTAATCTATCTACTTAGTGCTATACCAATCAAACTCCCAAGAGATTATTTAACTGACCTAGAAAAAATAACAACAAAATTCATCTGGAAAAACAAAAGGTCAAGAATTTCAAGGGAATTAATGAAAAAAAAATGCAAATGAGAGTGGCCTAGCTGCACCAGATCTAAAACTATATTATAAAGCAGTGGTCACCAAGACCATTTGGTATTGGATAAGAAATAGAGTAGTGGATCAGTGGAATAGGTTAGGTTCACAGGACAAAATACTCAATGACAATTGTAATCTAGTGTTTGATAAACCCAAAGACCCCAGTTTTTGGGATAAAAACTCACTATTTGACAAAAACTGCTGGGATAATTGGAAACTAGTCTGGAAGAAATTAGGCATTGACCCACACCTAACACCATATACCAAGATAAGGTCAAAATGGATTCATGATCTAGGCATAAAGAATGATATTATAAACAAATTAGAACGATGTAGGATGGTTTACCTCTCAGACCTGTGGAGGGGGAAGGAATTTGTGACCAAAGAAGAACTAGAGGTCATCATTAATCACAAAATAGATAAGTTTGACTATATCAAGTTAAAAAGTTTTTGTACAAGCAAAATGAATGCAGACAAGATTAGAAGGGTAGCAGTAAACTGGGAAAATATTTTTACATCCAACGGTTCTGATAAAGGCCTCATTTCTAAAATATATAGAGAATTGACTCAAATATATAAGAATTCAAGCCATTCTCCAATTGACAAATGGTCAAAAGATATGAACAGACAATTTTCAGACGAAGAAATTGAAACTATTTCCGGTCACATGAAAAGGTGCTCCAAGTCACTATTGATCAGAGAAATGCAAATTAAGACAACTCTGAGATACCACTACACACCTGTCAGATTGGCTAAAATGACAGGAAATGATAATGATAACTGTTGGAGGGGATGTGGGAAAACTGGGACACTGATACATTGTTGGTGGAACTGTGAACGGATCCAACCATTCTGGAGAGCAATTTGGAGCTATGCTCAAAAAGTTATCAAACAGTGCATACCCTTTGACCCAGCAGTGTTTCTACTGGGCCTATATCCCAAAGAGATTTTAAAGGAGGGAAAGGGACCCACATGTGCCAAAATGTTTGTGGCAGCCCTTTTTGTAGTGGCAAGAAACTGGAAATTGAAAAGATGCCCATCAATTGGAGAATGGCTGAATAAATTATGGTATATGAATGTTATGGAATATTATTGTTCTGTAAGAAATGACCAACAGGAGGATTTCAGAGAGGATTGGAGAGACTTGCATGAACTGATGCTGAGTGAAATCAGCAGAACCAGGAGAACATTATACACAGCAACAAGACTATATGATGATCAATTTTGATGGACATGGTTCTCTTCAACAATGATGTGATTCAAACCAGATGTTCTGCGATGAAGATAGTCATATACATCCAGAGAGAGGCCTGTGGGAACTGAGAGTGAACCACAACACAGCATTTTAACGCTTTCTGTGAATATTTCCATGCATTTTGTTTTCCTTCTTAGGTTGTTTTTTTCTTCTTCTCTTTCTAGATCTGATGTTTCTTGTGCAGTAAGATAACTGTATAGATATGTATACATGTACTGTATTTGTCATATAATTTATCCTATCTAGCATGTATTAGATTACCTGTCATCTAGGAGTGGGGAGGTGGGGGGAAGGAAAGGAAAAGCTTGGGAAAAAAAAAGGTTTTTTGCAAAGGTCAATGTTGAAAGGTCACTCATATGTTTTGTAAATAAAAAGCTTTATAAAAAAATTACATTATATCTTTTTTTTACCTAGGCTTTCTAGAATTTTTTTAAAAAAACATATACAAGGCCTCTATTTTTATTTTGCCACAGGTCTTTTCATAATTTTCTGATGTATTCTTTACTTTCATTGTAGTTATTAATATGAACTATTATATTTGTAATTTCCCTAACTGAATAATTCTTGTATCCTTAGGCTTATTTTTGTCATATTTGTTGTGCTTTGAATATTATTCTGTATACCACTATACATCTATCAGATTGGCTAAGATGACAGGAAAAGATAATGACTAATGTTGGAGGGGATGTGGGAAAACTGGGATACTGATACATTGTTGGTGGAACTGTGAACGAATCCAACCATTCTGGAGAGCAATTTGGAACTATGCTTAAAAAGTTATCAAACTGTGCATACCCTTTTTCCCAGCAGTGTTTCTATTGGGCTTATATCCCAAAGAGATCTTAAAGGAAGGAAAGGGACCCACATGTGCAAAAATGTTTGTGGCTGCCCTTTTTGTAGTGGCTAGAAACTGGAAACTGAATGGATGCCCATCAATTGGAGAATGGCTGAATAAACTATGGTATATGAATGTCATGGAATATTATTGTTCTGTAAGAAACTACCAGCAGGATAATTTCAGAGAGTCCTTGAGAGACTTGCATGAACTGATGCTAAGTGAAATGAGCAGAACCAGGAGATCAATATACATGGCAACAAGACTATATGATAATCAATTCTGATGGACATGGCTCTCTCCAACAATGAAATGTTTCAAACCAGTTCCAATTGTTCAGTGAAGAAGGCCATATACACCCAAAGAGAAGGATATGGAATGTGGACCACAACATAACATGTTCATGCTCTGTATTGATGTTTGCTTGCATTATGTTTCCCTTCTCAGATTTTTTTTTCTTGTAGATCTGATTTTTCTTGTGCAACAAGATAACTATATAAATATGTATACACGTTCGATTTGTCAAGTATTTTGACATGGCTAACATGTATTGGACTTCCTGCCATCTAGGGGAGGGGGTGGAGGGTAGGGAGGGAAATTTGTAACAGAAAGCTTTGCAAGGGTCAATGTTGAAAAATTAACTATGCATATGTTTTGCAAATAAAAAGCTTTAAAAATAAAAAAATTAATATACTTCTGTAGTCTTCTTGCTAATATTGTTTAGTATTTTTCTATCAGTATTTCTTGGTAAAGTTAGTTGTTATTTTCTTAACTTTCCAGTCTCCTCAAAAGTTTTATCATGTAGAAAGTTATTTCCAAACTAATTTATGTTTTTATTTAATGAAACTTTTGATTATAGAGATCTATTATTTCTGGTTTCCCCCTTTTTATTGTTTTTTTTTTCAGTTGACTTGCTTTTCTATTTAAAAGCCAGTATGTAAATGGTTTTAATGATTGCTGTGTATATATATATATATATACATATATATATGTATGTATACATATATATATGTATATATATATGTACATATATATATATATACATATATATATAACCTGAATTCTGGAGGTGATATTCCCCTTTCATTCCTAGAATGATTCATAATTTCCCATATTATTATAGGGTTTTTTATGCTTCCAAATAAATACTGTTAGTACATTTTATTGTGTATTGCAAAGTATTCTTCTGATAGTTTTATTGGCATAGCATTATAGACATAAATTAACTTTGGTAATGTTGAGATTTTTTATAATGTTGGCATGGCTCAGTCATGAACTCTTAGTATTTCCCAAATATTTTGAGGATTTTCTTTTAAAAAAGAATATCTCTTTTGTAATCAATTTGCAAAATGTTTTGTGTAATTGACAACCATATATTTTTGACAACCAAATATTTTATGTATTTATAGCTATTTCAATAGTGTTTCCCTCTTGAATTTTCTTATACAGAATTGCTGTTGATTTTTTTGTGAATTTGTATTCTAGTTTGCAACTTTGCTGAGGCTAAGTAGTTGTCTAAATGAGTAGCTTTGCTAATTCCCTGCCATTTTCTCTGTTAACTATTAGTCTAATAGTGAAGACAGTTTGCTTTATCTCTTCCTTGTTATCTTTACACTTTCATTTCTTTGAATTGCTTTATTAATTATTAATATTTCTAAAAATTATCCAATAATAGCAGAGTGACAATTCTTGCTTTAGTGCTGTACTCACTGGGAAAGTTTCTAGTTTATGTTTACTGTATATGATGCTTGTTTCTGGTTTTAGACAGGTACTTTTTAAGATATTAGAAAGAGATTGCTTTGTGTATAATGTGTAACTTTCTTAATATCATAAATGAATGTTGTACTTTCTCAAAAACTTTTCACTTGTGTATTAATTATCTAATTATTAATTATTTTAGATATTTTAAAAATATGATTAATTATATTGATTGTTTCTCTAATATTACTATCCTTTTATTCTTAATAGAATCTATTTTGATCATAATTAATGATTCCTTAGATGAATTGCAGCAGTCCAACAGGATTTTATGTACAAAAATTTAATTAATATTTACAAACTGTATTAATCACTCTCCTTCTTTGTTTTATTATTCCCTGACTTAGAGATTAGGTTTTAGTAGCAGCAATATCCTAATTACTATATATCCATGACAATTTTTCCTTAAAAGATATTAAGATCATCCTTGGGATTTGGTTGACTTAAGGGCATAAAGTTATAAGGAATTCTAGGCACATCTTTGATGTTTTGGTGGATTTTTCTTGAGAAATTGTAAAGAAAACTTCCCTTAGTTGAATAAACTCAATGTATCCTTATTGCCTGTTTTTGTTGAATATCTTTCTCTTTTAGCTAAGTAAATTTCTTTTTAAGTGTAATGATTTCTGAGTATCTCACTTTTTCCCTTATGAAACCTAGAAAATTGAAGTCCTTTCCAAGTTAGATGCAAATTATTTAATAGGGCTACATTTATCTCATACATACAGTTTTTTCTTAATTTTTGAAAATAATTTGTTTAATATTAATCATTTTTGACAATTTTGTTGGAATTCATATTTTTTCAGAATTAAGTTTTTTAACCTTTAATACTATCTTTATAGTTAATTATATTTCCTTTTATAAGATGGTATTACTTAATACCTCTATTATTTTGGGTATTTATATTTTGAAAGTATTCCTCTCTTTCTTTTTGTACTCAGGTTTGTTACGTTCTGATAATTAAAAAAAATTTTTTCTGGTTTTGTTGTGTTTTCTCTTGATTCATTTGCTATTTTATGATTTAGTTTTCTGAACTCTTCAAAAAATCAATTTTATTAAATGTTTACCAATTTTGATAATTTTTTCAAAATTTTTTGTTTCTTTTAAAAAATCATTTCTATTATGTCTATGGTTTCCAAATTATCTGTCTCTATAATTTTCCCATGGTGAACCACTTTAGTTTGATCTCAGAAATTTTGTCCTGTTTTGTCAATATCAAGTCTGTCATATAATTATGAATTTTTCTTTAATTTGATTATTACTGAGGATTTCAATATTAAATCTCAACTTGAGCCTATCTTTGTGTATGTGTGTGTACTTTATAAATGATTACTATTTTTACTGGGGTTAAATGGGTTGTAAAGTTTATCTAGTGCTAAACTTGCAATCAAAAGTCGAGTTCAAATCCATCTTCCAACACTTACTGGCTATATGACTGTTGAGGTTGAGAAGGGGAATCCAAAAATTTGGGGTCACAGACTGGTGCCATGAGGTTTCAAAAGAATTTTCAGGCTTGAACCCATTTTATAGTCAAGGGACAAAGTTTATTGGAAGTGTAATGCCCATGGAAGCGGTCTAAACTCTGGAAGAGATTAGGAAGGAATCTAGAGAAAGGAGATAGATTCATAGTACAGAGTTGGGTCAGAGCTTCATGTTACTTATTTGCTAATTTTATGACTTTCAAGTAGGCTTGAGTGATGGTCTTATTCACTATTGTCTCAGGAACTTTGTTGTCACTGACCACAGATTATCTGTCTGTCAGTTAGCAATATTTGTAGGACTATTTTAAGGCCAGAAGACTTTAGAATCATTGACAGACAGATTGTCAGAACAAAAGCACTCTAAGGTCAGCTCTTAGGATCACTAATATATCTTCCCTAACGTCTAAGGGAAGAAATATTATATTCGTAGGCCAGAAGACCCTTACAATCAATGACAGATTGTTAGAACAACAGCACTCCAAGGTTGGGGGCTTCAAAATCATTGCTGTCTCCCTTAGAAGCTATATTACATTCATGACTCTAGGCAAATCAGTTAACCTCTGCCTATGTGAATTTTCTCACTTGTATATTGGAGCTAATAATATCAGCTACCTCCTAATATATTTACAATGGCACCTTTGTGCTTGCCATTAATTGATTCTGCAAGTCAATACCAGAAGTTATTGAAAATGATTAGCACAGAACAATTTTTTTTTCCAGGGATACATTTCCAGTCCAGCATAATCATCCCTCCCCAACCAATTTCCCCAAGATGAAAGAGAGGGTTCCAAGCTATGGAAAGACAAGTACATCCAGCTGGGCTCCTCCCTTCTTGATCCAAATAGCTTTTTGAGAAGATACTCCTGCTCTTGCTGCTTCTCCTCCTGCTGAGGAAACTGGCCACTTTATGCCCCTTCACTCCAAACCTATAGTCCTATGTATTATTGTCTGCACTGGGGAGGCGCTGCCCATGGCCAAGAGCAATAGCAGCAGGAGCTGGTAGCGGGCAGGATTCTTGACCAATTTTACATTCTTACTGCTCAATCAAGGCAACAACCAAGTGCAATGAATGCTCAGCAAGCATCAACTGCTGAAGGATTTTTTTTTCTGTTGAAATGTGTTGAAAACCTAATTTGAGGAGTTTAAAAACAGATGAGTGAGATGTCATTATACACACACACACCCCAACCACACCATACCACACATAGACATCCATACTTTGACTATTTCCAAAAATGTATAATTCTTACTGTATCTTAAAGTCATCATCTCTCTGAATATTTCAACTTTATTAATGATTTGTTGTTATGTTGATCAAAATTCTAATGTCTCTTTAAGTTGTTTTCTCTGTAATGTTATTATTTTATAATTTGTCTTCATAGCTTTTCCCATTGACTTTGCATCATGTCACAGAGGTCATTCCAGTTTCCCCTGAAACGATTCATTTTGTCATTTATTATAAAACTATTCTAATATATATCAGAACTTTTTAAGCCATTCTCAGATAAGAGGATGCCTTCTTTTTACAATTTTTTACCTATCTTGAAAACATTTGCTCTAAATGTTTTGTACATATTGATCCCTTTACCATTTCTTTGATTTATTTGACATACACAGTTTAGTAACTTTTGAGGCATGGTTCAAAATTGGTTTCCAGACTGACTAATTCACTAGTGCACTAGTGCACTTAATATCCAACTTATTTTTCTCTTTGTCATCTTTGGCAATCTGTTGTGTGTAAGGAATGTCAAAGTTGCTTTGATTTGAATTTCTCTAATAATTAGTGATGCATTCCTCCCCCCCCCCGGATATAGTATTCATGATATAAACTCATGTTTGTTGATAATTTGTCTTTTTTGGGAAAACTTCCTGTTTATATTCTTTGATTATTTATTTATTGGTTATTAGTTTAATAATTATATATCTTGAACATGAGACATTTGTCAGAGAAGCTTGAAGGTAAAAATTTTCTACTTGCCTCCTTCCCTTTTAATTACAAGCCTTCTGAGCAAAATTTTTAATTTTATATTTAAAATTGATCATTTATTGTGTGATTTTCTCAAAGATATTTTTATCTAGAACTTTTTCCATTTCCATAAATCTGAAAGATAATTTCTTCCTTGCTTCTCTAATTTGTTTATGATATGATCTTTTAAGATCTATGTTATATGTCCATATGTAATTTATCTTTCTATATCTTGTGAGGTGATGGTCTAATACTAATTTCTGGCTGTTGTCCATTTTTTTTCCCCAGAAAATTTGTTAAATAGTGAGTCTTTCATCCAGTAATTGAATCTTTTAGGTTTATCAAAAAATGTAATTATACCTTTTTTTCTTATATGTCTTGTCCCTGATTTATTCCACTTATCAATGTTTCTCTCTTTTTTTTAAAGTATCAAATTGTTTTTAATGGTTATTATTTTGGAATTCAGTTTGAGATCTGCTACTGAAAGATCTCTTTACTTCCTACTTTTTAATTGTTATTCTTGACATTTTTTATCTTTTCAATTCTCTATAAGAATTTCATTTTTATTTTTCTGAAAATATTAAATATTTTTGAGGTAATTTGATTCATACAGCATTGAAAAGCTTCTGATTTTTCTCAGTTACATAAAATGCTACCTCTTCAATTTAGATAAATGATATTTATATTAGGGAAATAATTTAATTTTAGAATTTTTAATAAAATATGTATTTGTTTTTATCGAGTCTTTTCAGTATTTTTTAATATAATCATATGGTTTTTTGATATTAACATGGTAAATTATATTTATAATTTTTCATATATTGAATCAATTTTATATTCATGATATAAACTCAACTTGCTATTGTTTTACTTAACATTCTTGCTAAAGTTCATTAGATGTAATCCTCTGTGGTTTTCTCTCTCTGATTTTAATGATGTCTGTTTTATTTATTAATACTATTTTTGTATCCTTTAAATAGACGGAAAGTCTATCTTTCCCCCTTATTGCAGTTTATATAGTATTGGCAATGCTATTTAAATGTTTGATATTTTAAAAGCCACATATTCATCTATTCCTGGTGGTTTTGTTTTGTGAATTCATTTATGGCTTATTCGGTCTCAAATTTTCCTCCTTGATACTGGGCTATTTAAAAATCCATTTCTTTTGTTTTTTAAATTGGAATATTTCATGTTTCTTTAAATAGCCATTTATTTTTTTCTGTTTTCAGTTTTATTAACATACTGCTGGACAAAGCAGTTCTTTTAATTTCAATTGTTCTTTTAATTCCCTCTTTAATTGTTGTGAGTTTTCCTTTTTAAATTTTGATATGAAAAGAAAATTGATTTCTTCTCTCTTTTTAAAAGAATCCTGAATAAAGGTGGTGGCCACATGAAAGAAAGAAGGGGTTGGGTAGAAAGAAGAGGTTGGAAGATTTGTAAGAATTAACAAGAATTGGCAACTTGTTTATTATTTCAGATGAGAGTAGTATTGCACCACAATGACTGAAAAGGGTGATGTACTTCTGGACAGGGATAAACCCACAATTGTGTTCTGAGGGCAGGATAGAATAACTGCATCTTATCATTCAAATTGGTTCATGATGTACTCCTTATAGTCATGACATGGCAACTTGGTGGTATACAACTCTGACTTTGTAATATAGACCACACTTTGACTTTAAGATTATTTTCCATGAAATCTTAAAAATCCACACATTAAGAGAAATCATTGATCTCATTTATTTAGCTATGTTTGTTCTTGTATCCTGAGAACTGATCATTTTGAAAATGTTTTCTAGTCCTTAAAAATATATTCACCAGTGTAACATAACCAACAAGATGTAGAATTAGAAATTTTCTCAGTTCTTATAAATTCTCAGACAACTCACAAAAGAGGAATTATGTACCAAAGGGAGAGAACTTACATTTTTTTTTTTCTCCCTACAGGACAAGAAAATAAGGAAACCAATGAAATAGTATTGGAGAATACTTACTCTAATATAAACCCTTGGTACCCATTCCTTATGAACCTCCACTCCCCTACAGAGTGGGCAGAACAATCCATCAGACTGTGCTTTGGGATTCACTTTGAGATTTCCATCCTACTGTATTCTCTGCTGGTACATACCAACCTTGGCCTACTCCCCCACATCCATTTGTAACAAGAAGCTCATTGTAATTCTCCCCAGCAAAAGGAAAAGGAAAAGGAGGTACAAGAGGAACAAACCATTTCTCTTCTGCCAAGAATGGTTTCTTAGGTTAGGAAATCCAAATTTAGTAGAACATGTCTAGAACATCCAGATAGTCCATTCAGGAACATTTATACCACACGAAACTATTTTTTTCTGCTCTATTTTTTTTTTTTTAGCTTCACAGAGAATATTCAATTTTATCTACTTAGATATAGTTTTTACAAGTTCTTTCAATTAACCTTAACTCTTAAAAGTACATTTAAAAAAGTTTTAGTTTCTAATGTGAATAGTAGTTCAGTTTAAATCAGAGAACTGCATAGTTCATCAAACAGGCCAAATCAGAGTTATACAGACCAGAGCAGTCTGTTCATGTTGCCTTGTCTAATCAGAATGAAGCTCACTGTAAATCAGTTCAGTTTGATTCTAAGCTGATAAAAAGGTAATACAATCTTTGAAATTTGATTCATTTTTGACATTAAAAGAACAGGCTTTTATCATCACTTTCTGGTTGCCTGAGAAGGAACCATAAAGCACTCCAGGAATATTTTGATTCTTGACTAGCAAACTACAATGCATAGCACAATATACCTCCTCATCCTTTACTATGGAGATAAAGTTCTCCCTTCTACATGAAAATTTTATTGACTACTCCTCCCAATTGAATCATGTCTCCCTTCTCAAATAATCTGGCATTTAATGACCTTATACTTTGTGCATATACATTATTTCTGCATATACTTATTCCATTACTTACACTTGATTCCTCCTTCTGTACATGGATATTAACAATTTAAGTTAGATGAGGAGATCACTTTGTAACCACATTTCTTTCTTTGAGTAATTTTTCTTCCATGTATGCATTGCAATTTTTCTCTTTTTGTTTTCAAAATATGATTATAGAAAATTTTCCATACTTTCTGGGTTTGCTCTGGAAAATTTTATTTTCTTGGATCTTATCTATTGTTTATATCAACTTTTTGGTCAGTTATTCATTTTGCTAACTATATGTATTGCTCATCTCAGGTGTTTCCATATTTGCGATGGAGAAATGTATGTTGATTTCAACATTATTTGCCAAAAATAGAGGTCTTTACATAAAACTACTGTCTAACAGCTTTGGATTTTTATCACTATTACAATTTTATAAATTTTTCTTCTTGATTGGTTTTTTTCTTCTCTTTCATGACACTCTTTGACATTTTAGTTCTAAAGATTTTCTTCCTTTTCTTATTATTCCAGTTCCCTTCAGGGGGTTTATCTGCATATATCAAGTACTTTGAATGTCTGCATAAAAAAATCCTGAGGCTTTTGGAATATATTTGATTTAGTGTCTTTTTTTTTTTTCCTATGCTGAGGCAATTGGGGTTAAGTGACTTCCCAGGGTCAAACAGCTAGAAAATGTTAAGTGTCTGAGGTCAAATTTGAAAACTCAGGTTCTCTTGACTTCAGGGCTGGTGCTTTATCCACTGCACCATGTAGCTGACCCAAATGTTTGCCTGCGTTTGGATTTCTTATCTTCTTCTGTTCTCTTCTCTTTTCTTCTCCTCTTTTCTCTTCCTTCTTTCCTTCCTTCCTTCCTTCCTTCCTTCCTTCCTTCCTTCCTTCCTTC
>JAJPUD010001047.1:310181-331653 GCA_023553655.1 Myrmecobius fasciatus
CTTCCTTCCTTCCTTCCTTCCTTCCTTCCTTCCTTCCTTCCTTCCTTTCTTCCTTCCTTCCTTCCTTTCTTCCTTTCTTCCTTCCTTCCTTCCTTCCTTTCTTTCTTTCTTTCTTTCTTTCTTTCTTTCTTTCTTTCTTTCTTTCTTTCTTTCTTCCTTCCTTCCTTCCTTCCTTCCTTCCTTTTTTCCTTCCTTCCCTCCTTTCTTCCTTCCTTCCTTCCTTCCTTCCCTTCCTCCCTTCTTCCCTCTCTCCCTCCCTTTCTTTCTTTCTGTCTTTCATCCAGTGTCCAGTGTCCTTTTTAATTGTCAATCTCAAAATCCTTGAGACTTAGAAATGAATATTCCATATCCTTCTGACTTGACTCTATCTGCTGTCAAGCTAAGAATGTGGACTTTGAGGTATTAAAGTAGGAAATGAACCCAGTTTTACTTGGCTTACATATGAGAAAATGTCTTTCTCTATTTACATGGCAGAGAGGTTCACTTGTATAAATCCTATATCTTAAACATTTCTTAAGTGCTGACTATGTAACAATATCCTAGAGGAAGAACATGCATGACTGCTAATTGATCACATGATCCTTGAAAAAGAAGTCATTTTCTCTAATCAGTGACCAGACATACCATTATACATTTGATTTTATCCTTGGGCATTTATTTTTGTTTTTGTTATTTTGATTTTGAGCAACAGTTTGAAATCTAATACCAAACAAATGTATAATTGATGGTTCTATGTCTGACATAGCACACAATACTCTCTATTGAGAATGAAAATGTGATTTGTATGGAGAATTATTAAGCAGCGTATATTCTACTTCCTGCCTCCTTTTATGCTACATGCTTTCATAAATTCATTGGTAACAATCTATTTCTGTGAGTTGTGTATTGAAAATTATTCTCCTTTAGAGAATGTAGGTTTGATTTTGCTTCTCTGGAAAGAAATAATGAGGTTGTTCAGAATTAAACTAGATACGTTATAAATTAAAATTCTGGGTTTAATAGAAGATGATGGCACAGTTTGCTTTCATTTTTGGAAATATTTCATTCCTTTACCATCTATTTATGTTCAGCATGATATCATTCATCCCATCAACATCAACATGTTTTGAACTACTCAATTTTAAATGTTTTTAAATATCTGTAATGGTAAAATAAAAAAAAATAAGATATGATCTTTGACATCATACAACTTATAGTCCATTATAGACAATGGTCACAAGCTAACAGGTATAACGAAAACTTACACATAAGCATGATGAAGAAGGTAGTATATGATTTGAATTTTCTGGGCTAGCTAGGAATTCAGCAGACAGAGGCAGTGGGAGAAAACAAAAACATTTTTAGTATAGAATGCAAAGTCAATAAAAAACCTGGAAAATGAAAAGAAAATGAAAAGTGTATTTTGGGAACCATGAATATTTTACTTCAGTTGGGCAGGTTGTAGCTTATCCATAGATATTAATAGCATGATGTAAGCTTGGAAGTGTAGGATGGAATGGGATTGAACAGCTCATTATTGCTATAATTATTATTATAAGCAATAATAACATCTAGCATTCATATAGCACCTCAAAGTTTTCAAAGTGCTTTACAAATATTGTCATCACAGCAACTTTTGGAGGTAAATGATATCTTCTTCCTTTTACAACCAAAATTGGGGCAGATAAAATTGCCCAGGATTACATAACTAACTAATAATCTGAGACCAAATTTGAATTCAAGACATCCTGATTCCAGGTCCAATTATCTATCCATTGTGTTGACCCATCTTGAGTGATGGATTAATTTAATTTGGAAGCCACTGAAGGGTTTTGATTTGAGAAATGGCACAAGCAGATTTCTGTATAAGGAAAATTTATCTGGAAGTGGCATTGAATTAAAGTGAGGAATGAGTGGTAGATGGAAGTATTAGGGAGTATTTTTTTGTAGTGCAATCAGGTAGTAGTAATGAGAATCAATAATTCAACATTGGCCATATGCAAGTTGCTATAGGAAGGGTTAAAAAAATCTATTTTCTGTCCCTTCAGAGCTTAGAATTCAGCAGAACATTTTAAATAATACCAGAAAATATAAAACAGATTATCCACAAAGTATGGCAAAATGTAACACAGAATATAAAAGATGAAAATAATGTAACTTTAGCATCCCAAAATTTCCTGTCTACTTTCTTAATTATTAGGATAAATACTCAGAACTAGTAGTAATTGATTAATCAATCAATCAAAGCAGGTATAAGATGCCTACTATGTGGCCAGCTGGGAATACAAAAACACAAAATAGTAACTGCCTTTCTTCAAGGAACTTAAATTATATTAGAGAAGACAGCATATACACAAACAGGTATATGCAAAAAAAAAATCCAAAGACAATTGGGGTGAGGAAGAGACTAATGGTAGCTGGTGCAATCAGGACAGATTTCATAATTGAAGTGGTGCTGGAGCAGAGTTTTAAAGGAAACAGAAGAGAAGGGTATATGTTCATAGACTTAGGGCTGGAAATGACATTAGTTCATATCCCTTGTTTAAAAATGAGGAACCTGACAAGGAAAGGTAAGTGATTTACATGACTATATAGGCAATAAATGAAAAAAAACCAGGATTTTAATCTCAGTCTCACTTTCAACAAAAGCAGGCTAAATTGGAGAACAATAGACTATATTTTGTACCTTTCAACAGTGTGAAATCTAATGGAACAATTGAGGGTACCAGATTATGATTATGTTCTCTTCTGTGTAAGAGATTTCAATCTTTAACCTTTTCAAGTTTATTATTCTTAGAAGAAAAATAAAAGTCTAGAGCCACGTTTTTTTCTTTTTTTTAAGCCATTAAAATAAGGAATGGTCAGAGTATTTTCAAAATGTTTTAGGACCACAGAAAGAGGCTGAGTCATTGAGGAGATTGGTAGGACCAGAGGATTTTAAAAAAGGTTTTTTTTTTTAAAATTTATGCCTTCACTCTTAATCTGATTGTAGTAAGTACTGGGAACTCAACTTATAACAATATTAATCAACTGTGAAACAAAACTGTCTAAAACTCAATGGGCTGAGAAAATGTCAAGAATAAGGGGACATTTCACATGGATATAAGTAGAAAAAGAAAATAAAATCTGATATTTTGGCTTTTACCAGCCTCAAGGGGAACAATTATTTTATATAATTGTTTTTGCATTCTTGGCCATGATAGCACAGATCCATGAGGTGATGTAGTAGACAGAAGGCTGACTCTGAAGTCAGGAAGACTCATCTTCATGAGTTCAAAGTTGGCCTCAGACACTTTGAGATCCTAGGCAAGTTACTTAACCTTGTTTACCTCAGTTTCTTCATCTATAAAATGAACTGGAGAAAGAAATGGCAAATCACTCTGGTATCTGTGAAAAACATTTATTAAGCACCTACTTTTGTTGTATTCCAGTGAAACCCAGACAGTTTACCAGTACCATACCAGGAAATGAAATCATTTCCTTTTGAATTATCTAAGGAGGATCACCTGGCAGGATAAGATACCAAACACTGAGGTCCTTTCTTGAACTACACTACCAAGTATTCAAACTGCACTGCAGAGAGCACAACTCCATTGGGCTGGCCAGATTGTTCAAATACCAGATGTATGCTTGCCAAAAAGACCATTTGTATGGAGAACTCACACAGGGCAAGTGCTCACAAGGTGTCAGAAAAAGCAATACAAGGACACTATCAAGGTCTATTTTAAGAACTTTGGAATTGATTGCATGACATGGGAAACACTGGCACAGGACCTACCAGCATGGCAAGCCCTCATCAGAGAAAGTACTATATTCTATGAGCAAAGCAGAATCATATTAACTCAGAAGAAACATGGCATGTGCAAAGTTAGAATCTACCCCAAATGTTCATAGGGATTATTTGTGCCCTACCTATGGCAAAGCATTCTGAGCTCATATTAGTCTGATCAGTCACAGTCAGTCACACTGTAACTTGACTCTAATATAGTCCTTTTGGTCCTCTGAGAATGAAGGAAAGCAAGCAACTAAGTTACCAAGCATTGTGCTAAATTCTGGATCAAGGTTTTTATGTTTTATTTGTTTGTTTCTCTCTTTTTTTTTTTGTATCATAGAACTCTTTGACAGCCAATGAAGTCTATGAAGCCATTATGAGATTGTTTTTAAATGCATAAAATGAAAAACAAAAACTTCATAAGTTTTTCCATTTATAAATTTTTCCATTATAAATTCTCATGATAATTCTAATATTTAATTATCAAAATAAGAAAGTTCATGAATCTAGATTAAGATTTCTAGTGTGAGATTTAGAAAGAACCTGAAGGGTCTTGGAATCCAAAGTTCTCATTTGATAATTCTGGTAAATGGGGCTTAGAGAGGTCAAAAGCATTGAATATCATTATTCTGGTAATAAGTGATAGAGGCAGGTTTTTGGATTCAGTTCTATATGACTCTAGAGCCAGTGCTCTTTTCACTGATAACAGTTGTTTTCCTCTTAAGTAACCAGACAATGTGACAACTATCATCAGTTATGGACTAAGGGTAAAAGAAACAGGATTGTCCAGTCTTAAATATTTCAAAGTATACTAACACTTAGGCCAAAGAAATATATTAATTAATGAAATTACCCTTGGCTTCTATTTCATATTATATGAATAAAGCTTATTTGTTAAAAAGTCCTGCATTTGGCCCATTTCTAAATTATAGTGTATTCCTGGCTCAAAAGCAAAATTGTTTTCACAGCTTAAGAAATTTAATAAATATGTACATTTATATATATATATTTTCACAGTGAATAATCTTATTAGTAGCAGAACCTAAGGTTACTGCAGAAATCAGATATTAATTTGGCTAACTAGGTCTATATGAAGGGCACAGAGCTTATGACGGTGCACTCTGCAGTATTAAATGCCTTGAAAAATTGGTGTTGAGCACAGAATTGAAATTTACAAAAACTAATATGCTGACAACTGACAAATGGTCCAATTAGTATTACAGACATTTTGTAACCCTTGAAAAAATGAGACCCAAATTAATAAACAAAAATATTTACATAAGAAGCAAAGTTTAAGGGGTTATAAAAATATAGATAAGCATGTTTTCTGAATGCATAATATACTTTCAAACTACACAGTGGTCATGTTTTAATGATTATAGGATGGTCTCAGTGCTTTATATGTATTTCTCAAAACTGTCATGAAAAATGAATATATGTATTTTAAATTGTATCATTAAACTGATTGAGTTTGAAATGCTCTTTCCATCCCCAGCAACTGCCAAACAATAATATTCACAGAACTAATGCAAAGAAATGGAGAGATAGGAGGGAGCATGTGCTAATGGTATGAATGGCCTGAGTCATATTCCTGTCAACGTCTCAACTACCACCTCTACTCAACTCTGATGGAGATGGGTTAGAACCACTGAACCTACTTGCAGCCTAGGATCCAAGCATCACACAGGGAATCAACCTTTGTGAAAATGTGACCTTGTTAGTGCTTTTATAGGATTTGTAACTCTTGCCTTCTTAAAAGTCACAGCTATGAAATCAAGTTCTCATTCTTAATCCAAAGTTCTGTCAAATGCCTTGATATCAGCAATGAATATGGTTTTATCAGTGGAAATGACATGAAAGAAGAAGCATCACCACAGGCTTTGCTGCTATATCCTAAAGATCATGGGGCTTTTTCATTTGATTTGTGGCTAAAATCTCCTTCCTATTTATATTGTTTCCCTCTGTTAGAAGGGAGCTTTTTAAAAGTATAAACTCTGTGGACAAAACCTGTTTTACTTTTGTCTTTGTTTCCCCAGAGCCTATCACAATATCTTGAAAATTGTAGACACAATAAATGTTTATTGAATTGGATTATTTCAATTAATAAATATGTATTTAGTTCTTATTATGTAAATTTTACATAATAAAAAATTTGCTTATGTTTGTATGTACATATGTCTGTCTATGTATATATATGTATGTATGTATCTACCCATCTATCTGTCTAATGGGAAAGACACCTGCAATAAATGGAATACATACCAAAGAGGGGTTTTAGAATTTTGCTTCTATTTTGTCCCTCCCATGGTCACTCAATACAAACATAATAGAGGATATGAAGGATTGTGTTACTAAAGAGAAAGAACCATGAAAGACAATACTTATATTCTAGTTAAACTCTAGCTAAAGGAGAAATTAAGGGTTGAGGGGTTTGTAGAGGAAAATTGCCACCATTTTTGATCCAGGGAGCAAAGCTGAATTGTACAACTCAGTGGTAATAAGATTATTTCCTTCCCTGGATCCTGAAAGTTATTTCAGCATTTCATGGAGTGGGCATAAAGAAACAAACTCAAAGAAGATTACCTATTCTTGCTTTAGAAGCTTACAACTAATGAGACAAGCCATAAATTTGAACATCCCTAGAGGCAGCAAATAATCTGAGAACACAGGAGAGAGGTTGAGTTACGTGGTTGTCTGGAGTTAGGGAAAGTTTACCACTTATCCCATTACCATTCATTCTGTGATAACTGCAAGGGTGCCATATTTTTGAGCTTTTCTCAAAGTAATATGCAAGACATTGGGGAGATACAAAGATGATTAAAATGTAATCACTACTCTTTAAGAACTTAAAACATAAATGAGTATGTTGTTATTTGTTCATTTCAATCATGTCCAACATTGTGAGACCATTTGGGATTTTCTTGGCAAAGATACTTGAATAGTTTGCCACTTCTCTCAGTTTGCCAACATAATATATGGCAAATATAAAAATTATGAATATTAAAAACAGAATAAGAGAAGTGTAGATTAAATGCAATGAGCATTTCTAGGTGAGGAAACCCTAGAAGAGTATTTTAGAAAAATACTATTTTTAACTGAGTTTTGAAAGATGTATAGGTTTTTAATTGGTGGAAGTGGATTGGGAAGAAATTTTGGGGGAGGTTAAGTATTTAAGAAAGTAAAGATTCTGAGATGGAAAAAAACATAGTGCATGTTTGAGAAAACTAGTGATTATTCCACTTTTCAGGGTTAGAGAATGTGAGTAGAGAAATATTGTGGAATAAAGCTTGACCATGATATTGGAGTCAAAATGTGGAAAGCCTTGAATACCAAGCTAAGCAATTTGACTTCTATTTGGTAGGAATTTAGAAATTCTTGAAGATTTTTTGGTTAATTGAGCTGTTTGGAACTGTGTATGAAGAAAGCTAATCTGATAATATTTAGTGGGGATTCAAGGTGGGAGAGATTATATGCAGAGATTGATTAGCACTTTAGGCTGGGGAAATAAGGGTATCAGTTAATGTGGTAGTGGTGTAAGTGGAGAAGAAAGGACATATATGACAAATATTTCAGGTGGAATCTTGCTATAAATGAATGGCAAAGGAAAATTCAAATATAGCAATTCTCTGTGCTGCAGAGTAGAAAAAATTCTGGAATCAGAATCAGGCTATATTAAAGATTCAAATCTTACTCTTAAGACTTACTAATTATATGTCCAAAGTGAAGTCACTCAGTCTCCATAAAACTCAATTTCTTTTTTTCTTGTATTTAAAAAATAGCATTTTATTTCTTTCTCAGTTACGTCAAAAAATTTAGCAGCAATATTTAGGATTTTGAGCTCCGAATTTTTCTCCATCCCTCCCTTCTTTTCCATTTTCTTTTTTTTACAATACTTTTTTTCCCAAAATATATGCAAAAATAGTTTTCAACATTCACCTTGCAAAATCTTGAGTTCCAAAATTTTCTCTTTCCCTATTCCCTCCTTCCCAGATAGCAAGTAATCCAGTACAGGTTAAACTTGTGCAATTCTTCCAAACATATTTCCACATTTATCATGTTGCATAAGAAAAAATCAAATCAAAAAGAAAAAAAAAGAGCACAGTCAGTCCCCATAATCCTCTCCTTGGATGCAGATGGCTCTGTATCACAAGTTTATTGGAATTGGCCTCAATCACTCATTGTTGAAAAGATCCAAGTCCATCACAGTTGATCATCACATAATCTTGTTGCTGTATATAATATTCTCTTGGTTTTACTCACTTCATTTAGTATCAGTTCATGTAAGTCTCTATATTCCTTTCTGAAACCATCCTGCTGATTGTTACTTATATTACATTCATATACCATAATTTATTCAACAATTCCCTTAATGATGGCCATCCATGCACTAAAACTCAATTTCTTTACATGTAAATAGAGACAGTGATTTCCATAGGACTTATCTCCCCAGGCTGTGGTTAAGATCAAAAGAAATGATAGCTGTAATGATCTTTGGGGAAAAACAAAACAAACAAACAAACAAAAAAAGAAATAAACTTTAAAGCACTTTGCAAATGTCAGTGGTTGTCCTCTCCATTGCCTCATGTTTGTAATGAAGTTCAGACAGAACATACTGGAACAAGTCATTTTACTGTTATTATTATTTGATACTTAGTGGTTTATGCTATTACACAGCTGTATTTAAAAAAACTTTTTTATAGTTGAAATATTATAATGTAAGGTCATCCTCTGAGGATTCATTGAAAATATCTTTAAGCCAGTCTTATTATCACAAAGGAATGGGCAATTGATATAGTGAGTGTTATAGAGTTCTGGGCCTGAAATCAGGAAGATATGAATTCAAATATGCTTCAGACATTTAGTAGCTATATGACCCTGGGACTTTGTCTCAGTTTCTTATTTGTAAAATGAGTTGGACAAGGAATTGGCAAACCATTGTTAGTATCTTTGCCAAGAAAATAAAAAATGGCATCATGAAGAGTTAGACAGAAATAACTGAACAACAACATCAACAAAATTATCAGTGAAGATAATAAGGATCCTCTTCCCATCCTCTTTCCATATGATTTTCATCTGATCTGCTAAGTCTTTATATTTTGAAAGCTATCTAGTATAATGATGTCCATTAAAAATAACATTATTTTTTTAGATTGATGTTGTCTGGGTCATTTTGAGCAAGAGTGGCTAGTTCCAAAAGAGTTTAGTGATTGAGTTCTCAAGGATACTTTGTGACCTGTATTGTTAGAATAACTAATTGTCATCCAATAATCTATGAAAGACAGAGAGGTTCTAATATACAAGTCTAACTACCAGGTCGTGTAGACTTAGGTGTTCACGAGCCTCTAAATTTTTGTAGTCTACACTGATGGCTAATACAAAAATGAATTTTTATATATGTATATATGTATATGTATATATATATATATAATGTATGTGTGCATAGTTTTACTGTTTTCTAAATTATGTATATTATTATTTATCATATATGTTACATTTCCACATAATCTACATTTCTTTCATAACTTATAATTATTATTTTATGAGAAAGTCAATATGTCTTTATTAAACACTGAGTACTTTCCAGACATTGTGCTAAGTACTACAGAGGCAAAGAAAGGCAAAAGACATCCCCCATCCTTGAGAAATTCACAATCTAACCAAGGAGACTATATGCAAACAACTATACACAAATAAGCTATATACAAGATAAATTGGAGTTAATCAACAGAGAGAAGGCACTAGAATGAAGAGGGATTTGTAAAGGCTTATTGTAGAAAGTGGGATATTAGCTGGAATTTGAAAGAAGCCAGAACTGGTGTTTAATGAAAAAAATACATATTCATTCACACTTATCCTCACTTTAATGGTCAGTACCATCTAATCAGAAACATTGCTACCGAGTGGGAGGTTGATATTTTTGATTAGTTCTGATATATCTTACTCTCATTTGGTACCAGAAAATGAAAGTATTATGAACTTTTTTCCCCCTCTGTATCAAACTGATTATCATGACCATTTTGAGTGGAGTCAGATTACAACACTCTACTGCCTAATAGATTCATAATGGCAGTTTTAATATAGTGTCCAGAGGTACACATTATATGAGTCACAATTCCAGAACACAATTTATTAACATTTCAGGGCTCCTTCCAAACTGTCACACTTATTGTTGGTAGCTGAACATGCAGAATATCTACTATAGAACATCATAATGCTAATTCCTTTACATAGCTATTCACCCCCATTTGCTGCAACATGGAAAATGGAGTAAGTTTCTGAAGAAATAATAATGACAACAATAACAATGTCAAACATTTATGTGATTTTTAATGTTTGTAGAGTGCTTTATAAATATTTTCAAATTTATAAGAAGAACAAAACATCCAGTCATTTCTCCAGATACCTCAGGTATACAGCAAGGTCTTTGGGGAGAGCGGGCTTGAACTCAACTCAGTTCCTGCGTAGTATCTTCCAGATGTAACATCACTTCTGGAAGAGTCATTGTCTTAGATACCTGTGATTTATATCATAAAAATTCTCCTACAAGAAGAATCTTTAGCTTTTTGCATCAAAAAGGGAATTTGCATCAAATGAATAGACTAATGCAT
The DNA here is from genome assembly GCA_023553655.1 of Myrmecobius fasciatus. NCBI lineage: Eukaryota > Metazoa > Chordata > Mammalia > Dasyuromorphia > Myrmecobiidae > Myrmecobius > Myrmecobius fasciatus. Next base: position 320,541 of record JAJPUD010001047.1, read on the forward strand.
TTTGCATGTAGGGATATTCCCTTTTCCACAGTATCATTATGAGATAAATAACTTTGAGAGACTTAAGAATTCTGGTCAATATAATGATCAAATGTGATGCTATAGGCTTCATGATGAAGCAAGCTACTGATCTACTGACAGAGGATTCATGGGTTAAAGGAATAGAATAAGACATAGATTTTTAGACATGAGCAATGATGGATTCATTATGTTTGAATTTGAATATTTGTTACAAAGATTTTGCTTTTACTTTTTTATTGGACTAGGCTAGGGTGAGGGAAGGTAGTACTAGTATTACAAAAAATGGCAGAAAAAAAAAGTTCATTGAAGCGCTTTTTAAAAATACACTTGAGAGGAGAGGAAAATGTAAATGGGACAAATTTGAGAATAATACATTAAATTTATTATATATTTTCAATTTAAAAGGCTATGTATAAGAGAGATTCAGGGATTCACAAATAATTCTCTTTTTTAAAATTTCATTTTGTATATGGGTATGTAATCAATATTTCTCTTTCCCTGTATCTTTTCTCTGCCTTTTTCTCAATTCCTCTTTCTCTCTAGTGTTCAATGAATTATGATTTAAAAGAAACAATGGAATCAGTTGAACTAGATGATATCTAGGTTTATTTCTAGCCCTAGTTCCATAAAGCTATGAATTTCTTTTAGTTAACTTTTATAGTGCCTCATCTCAATTTTGAACCTGAAATCTATTTTAAATTACCTAGTATGAAGCCTAAAAGAGTCCTCTCAGTATAGTATCTCAAGGTGTCATTGTGAGATAGACATGAAAAAGTTTATTTGATAACATATCTACAAAATTTACAGTGTAAATGAAGAGTAACTATGGTTTAGTACAATGTTCAAAATGTGGACAAGGGGCCTCCCAGCTGACCTTTCATGCATTCTGTGAAATCAAAACACTTTTCATAATGATACCAAGGTGGAGGTGGAGCCAAGATTGCAGATTAAAAGCTGAGACTAGCCTGAGCTCTCCCACAAATCGTTCCAAATACTTTTAAATAGTGATTGTAAACAGATTTTAGAGCATTAGAACACACAAAAAGGCAGAGTGGAACAATTTTCCAGCTGAAGACAACTTAGGAAGTCAACAAGAGAGGGTGAGAGTCCAGTGCAGGCCCAGCACAGGCTGGCCCAGCATAGCCCCTGTTGCAGCCCCAACAAACAAGGAGTGGACCTTGAGGCCTCTGAATTAGTGCTAGCACTGGCAGTTTCTAGATTGCTCAATCCAGAGACACCAAAGATGACTTGGAAGGTCAGCAGAAAAGGTTTGTCACATGAGGGTGAAATGGTGTTGGGAAACCATCAGCAGTTACAGTGGAGGTGGCATTTTCTGGAAGTCTCAGTCCATAGATGGTAAGGGGGTCAAACAGCTGGTCAAAAGGACGTCTTTCTACTAGTGCTGAGGAAGACTCTGATGCTTTAGCACACTAGAACTTATAGCCACAGTGGAGGAGGTATCCTTCTCATAGTTCCAGGTTGGAAAAGAGTGCTTGTGGTCATTCAAGCATTCTTCTCCTTGGATCATAACATTTTAAAAGAACTGAAAATTTACATGTCCTAGAAGGATCTCTGAAAACAGCTGCATAAAACCTCTGAAGTTTGGGACATTACAGCTTCTAGCTGCAAACAGAGTCCTACTTTAACAAAGAATTAAAAGCCAAGTAATAGGCTAGGGAAATGAGCAAAGAACAGAAAAAGATTTTGATTAAAGAAAGTTACTGTGATAACAAGGAAGATCAAAATACACATCCAGAAGAAGATAATAAAGTCAAAGATTACTGCTTTTAGACCAGGAGCTTAAAAGGAATTTTGAAAATCTAGAGAGATAGAGGAAAAACTGGAAACAGAAGTGAGAGTGATACAAAAAGTTTACAAGGAGAAGAATACCTTAAAAAGCAAAACTGGCCAAATGGGAAAGGAGGTACAAAAGTTCACTGAGGAAAATAATCCCTTAAAAATAGAATTGAGCAAATGAAAGCTAATGACTTTATGAGAAGTCATGAAAAAGATGAAGCAAGACCAAAAGAATGGGAAAAATAGAAAACAATGTGAATTATCTCATTGGAAAAACAACTGACATGGAAAATAGATACAGGAGAAATAATTTTAAAATTATTGGTCTACCTGAAAACCATGATAAAAAAGAGTCTACACATCATCTTTCAAGAAATTATCAAGGAAAATTGTTCTGATATACTAAAACCAGAGTAAAACAGAAATTGAAAGAATCCACTGATCACCTCCTAAAAGAGATCCTAAGATGAAAGCTCCCAGAAATATTATAGCCAAATTCTGGAATTTCAGGTTAAAGAAAAAATATTGCAGACATCCAGAAAGAAATAACTGAAGTGTAGTGGAGCCACAGTTAGGATAACACAAGATTTAGCCACTTCTATATTAGAGGACTGGAGGACTTGAGATATGATATTTTGGAAAGTAATAGAGTTAGGATTACAACCAAGAATCACCTTCCCTGCAAAACTAAGTATAATCTTTCAGGGGAAAAAGTGGAAATTCAGGTCAATAGAGGGTTTTCAAGTATTCATGATGAAAAGACCAGAGCTGAATAGAAAATTTGATTTTCAAATATAGGACTTAAGAGAAGCACAAGTTGATAACCAAGAAGAGGAAATCACAGGGAGCTTAATAATGTTTATCTGTTTACATTCCTACATGGGAGGATGATACTTGTAACTCATAAAAACTTTCTCATTATTAGGGCAGTTAAAAGGAGTATAAAATAGACAGAGGAAACAGGTGTGAGTTAAATATTGAAGAATAATATCTAAAAAATAAAATTCAGGGAGAGAAAATAATATATTGGGAGAAAGGGAAATGGAGAGTTGGAATGGTGTAAATGATCTGCCATAAAAGAGACAAGAAAAAGCTTTTACAGTGCAAGCGTTGGGGAGGGTAAAGGGTGAATGAGAGAATCTTACTCTTATAAGAATTGACTCAAAAAAGAAATAATATACATAGTCAATATGAGTATAGAAATCCATCTTAACCTGCAGGGAAGTCAGAGGTGAAGGCAATACAGAAGGAAGGAGTTTGATAAAAGGGAGGGCATATGGTCAGAGGGTGATGGTCAAAGGAAAAACCCTTAATATGTGACCACCTAATGAGGGGCCATTTTCATTATTTAATGCCTGGAAAGTACTTTGGAAATGAAAGGTCTAGGGATTATCAGAAGTTTTAGTTGGCACCATATTGCTACTCTGCTTGTTGGCTTGGTTGTACTTTCTGAGAAATGCTGCCTTTGAGAATGTGATTTTTTTTTTTGAAATGACATTATGGTACTCAAGATTAAGGATTAATTCACCTTCAGTCACACTATAAGTCTAGTGGGAATTCTACCTGTCCAGGGAGATGCCATGCTGTTTTAAAAAGCTCAAAGTTTAGATAGTTGGATGACATTGCTCTGCATGTGCAAGCTATTTTTCTAATCCATCTACAAAATTGATAGACAATAGACATTCATTCCATTATTCCATTGCACATCCATGCCTTAAACATTTAACATGTTCTTAGAAATATTCCTCCAAGATCATTATATATGGCAACAACAATACTATATGACAATCAATTCTGATGGACATGGCTCCTTTCAACAATGAAATGTTTCAAACCACTTCCAATTGTTCACTGAAGAAAGCCATATACAACCAGAGAGAGAGAGGTGAAATGTGGACCACAACATAACATTCTCATACTCTTGATTGATGTTTGCTTACATTGTGTTTCTTTTATCTGATATGTCTTTTGTGTAGATAAGATTTTTCTTGCACAACAATGATAAGTTTGGAAATATGTATACATATATTCGATTTGCCAATATTTTAACATAATTAACATGTAGTGGATATCCTGCCATCTAGGGGAGGGGTGGGGAGTTGGGGGGAAAATTTGTAACAGAAAGCTATGTAAGGGTTAATGTTGAAGAATTACCCACACATATGTTATGCAAATAAAATAAAATTAAAAAAAAAAAAGAAACGGAGACCCACGGAGGTGATATTCCTTAACCACAATCTCACAGGTTGTAAGGGGCAAAGCTTAGAGATGAACCCAGAGTTCTCTTCAGTGCCCCAGTGCCTCCTTTTCTGGGATCAGTGGAGGACCTGCCACTATTGAGAAGATGAGGATCCAGTAGGAAATTGAAGTTAGCAGAGATAATAACTGTTTTAAGACTTTATACTCACTAGATCATTATACACGGCAACTACAAGACTACATGATGATCAGTTCTGATGGACATGGCTCTTTTCAACAATGAAATGTTTCAAATCAGTTCCAATTGTTCAGTGAAGAAAGCCATATACTCCCAGAGAGAGGGATGTGAAATGTGGACCACAACATGACATTTTCATGATCTCTATTGATGTTTGCTTGCATTGTGTTTCCTTTCTCAGATTTTTTTTTCTTGTAGATACAATTGTTCTTGCACAACAATGATAAGTGTGGAAATATGTATACATATATGAGACTTGTCAAGTATTTTAACATAATTAACATGTAGTGGATATCCTGCCATCTAGGGGAGGGGTGGGGACTGGGGGGAAAATTTGTAACAGAAAGCTTTGTAAGGGTCAATGCTGAGGAATTACCCATACATGTGTTTTGCAAATAAAAAGCTTTAATAAAAACAAAACAAAACAAAATAAAAAACCAAACAAACAAACAAAAAAAGGAATATTCCTCCAAGCACTTGTTCTTTAACCAAATATAAAAGCATTATTATGTCTCAAGTGAGGCAGTACCTTACACTGGAAGCTTTTAGTTCTTTATCATACAAGTTACTCTACTGAGAAGGAAGGAATCCATAAACATAAGATTTGAAATGTATTTTGCTCTGCAAAACATGTCCAAGAAGAAGTAAATTTCTTTCAAAGAGTGATCTGATTATATAAATGTTCAATGAAGCAAGAATCCATTGAGGCTTAAAAACAGGGTGAATTACAATGGCATTTAAAGTCAAAGAGGATTTTATTGTGCCTCTGGGGGGAAAACATGCGTGACTACTTGTGTTACTCTTTTTTTGATGTTTTTGCTGATTCTGAAGAACAATCTAGAACTATGCCTAAAAGGCTACACTACTGTCCATGTCCTTTGACCCACAGTGTCACTACTGGGTCCGTATCTCAAGAAAATTGTAAAGGAGGGAAAAAGATCCACATGTGCAAAAATATTTGTAACAGCTCTTTTTGTGGTAATAAAGAATTGGAAAATGAGTAGAACCCATCAAATGGGGAATGGCTAAATAAGATGTAGTATATGAAGGTAATGGAATAGTATCATTCTGTAAAAAAAATGATGAGCTAGCTGATTTTAGAAAGGCCTGGAAATATTTACATGAACAAATGCTGTGAAACAAATAGAACCAGGAATACATTGTACATACTAACAGCAAGAATGTGCAACGATCGACTATGAAAGACTTGGTTCTTCTCAGTGGTTCAGTGATCCAAAGAAATTCCAACAGACTTTGGACAGAAAAAGCCATCTGCATTCAGAAAAATGAATGTAGAGCAACAAGCTATGTTCACTGTTTTGTCTGTTTTTTTTTTTCTTTTCCATGGTTTTTCCATTTTGTTCTAATTTTTCTCTTCCCACATGATTCATAAAGCAATGTGTATTAAAATAAATAGATAAATTTTTAAAAATCCAATATAGACTGTACAACACAGGAGAGAAGAATATTGATATTGTCTAGTAATACTCAAGGCAGATGGTACAAATCTATGGAAGTAATATGTACTACACAGAAATATATAATGCTTGCCTTGATTTATTCATTCTTTTAAAATGAATTGAGTTCTTTCTTTTATTAATTTGATATGCATTTAATTGGATATATTAAGCAATTATTTTGTAGAACATGGGGGCAGCTTGTTATTGTGAATAGAGTAAACTAGTGAACCTGGGTTCAAATTCTGCTTTGACATACATGGTTACATGATCTCAGACTTAACTTTTGAGTTCCCTAGATAACTCTCAAATTAAAGATTGCAGTTACAGAAGTGGTAGAGGGAACTTCTTCCTTGAGAATTAATAATACCAACAAAATCATTGAACTGATCTGGCCTGTGCTATCGGTAATGCATTATTATTGTGGCCTAAATCCAGCAATACTTATATGCATGAAGACCATGTATTCTATAATCTTGTTGTTTGATCATTGACAATGCCAAGCATAAATGTACTCAAACAGTATAAATTGGAATGGACAATATTTCAAAATACAGTTTAAAAATTGATGTGAAAAATACATGCTCTCAGCTTCATTGATATTTTATTCTAAATTTTAATGAGATTAGATTTAATCATTTAGACTATACTCTTTCAGTTCATGATTGATTGATTTGAGAAATTTTACTTACCTTTTACTGTTTCCTTTGACCCTGAGCTAAAAATTATTTTCTGCCTTCTCACGTGGTATTTAACTGAAGAATTATCTGCACAACTTAATGTAGCTTGATAAGTGCATGATTTTTGCTTCTAAATCATGAAATTCTCAATTATATTATATATATATACATAAGTAATATGCATACATGTACTTTATGAAATAAGACATTCAGTAAAGCTAAATTCAATTGTTTAGATTCCCTCCTCAATTAGAATGTAAATAAATTAAATCTATAAATCTTTATATTAGATTACAAGTAAAATAAAAGAAAAAAGTTTATTTAAAATGATTTACTCTTCAAAATTGGTATTGAAATATATTTATGGGGTGAGATTTTCAGACAGTACATATTTAATACAAATTCTCATTTATTCCATATGTGCATTATTCTATAATGCTGTTATGAAATTATGTCTTGTTGAACTTGTGTAAACATCAAAAGACTGAATTATGTTCAGTATGCAAAGACAGCAAAATCAATAATAGCATTTTAGAAATATTTTCAGAGATCAAGAATTTAAAAAAAAAGTTTTCTGCAAAACTTATCTAACCAGAAAATTCAATTTACCATTGTGCCCCATTACTTAATTTTATTAGCAAGAATAAAAAAGAAAGAAAATAAGTTATACTCATATAATTATTAGCAGCTAGTTAATAAAGTATATAGAACATTAGACCTGAAATAAGGTAGACCACTTCAAATCCAGTGATGGACACTTTTTAATTGTATACTCCTGAACATTTAAATTCTGCCTTTGTTTCCTCAAGTATAAAATGATAATGATGGTACTACTTCCCAGTATGATTATGAGGATGAAATAAGATAATATTTATAAGGTGCTTTGTAAACCTCAAATTATTATACAAATGCTATCATTGTTGTTATTATTATGTGAAAAGTTATCTTCCACAAAAGTCCTTTTCTTGGCTCAGGGCATTTGCATATTTGAAAACTATGCAATTAAATATCAAGCCTATTCAGGTTCTATCAGCCTGAAAAAAAAAAAGAATAACATTCCTTTTATATTAAATTTGGATAGCAAAGCAAAACAAGATTCCACACTAGTTATGTCTCATTCTGAAATCAGAATCCTGAATTGAGCTCGGTGGAGCCATGGTGGCGGAGATCAGACAGGATTCTCTGTAACCTCCTCTAACCTCCCCTCAAACCAACAAAATATGAAGCCTCTAGACTGATTCTGAAGCAAAAAAATCCACAATATCCGGAGAACAACACGATTCTAGAAGAAGATACTCTGGAAGAACCTCAAAACAGGTCTGATAAGCACCAGAAATAATTCAATCAGCGGAGCTGCCCAGCCCTGACATAATTCAATCAGCAGAACTGCCCAGCCCTGACATAATTCAATCAGCAGAACTGCCCAGTTCCTGAAATAACTCAATCAGCAGAACTGCCCCAGGGCAAATTAAAGCAGCTGTCCCACCTTTGCCCTAAACAGACCTCACACCTTTAAAAAAAATGAATAAAAAACCAAAAAGAGCTCTCACCATAGACAACTTTTATGGAGAGAGGGAAGAACAGACCTCAAATCCTGAGGCCCCTAAAGGTAAAGCAACTCCAGAAAAAGCCCCAAAGAGAGACATAAATTGGTCTCCATGTCACAAGGCTTTCTTTGAAGATTGCATAAAAAATCTTAAAAGAGAGTTAGAAGAAACATGGGGAAACGAAATGAGATCACTGCAAAATAAAATAGAAAAAATGGAAAAAGAATGCAGTGAACAAAAAAATGTAATTGGTCAATTGCAAAAGGAACTAAAAACAGTAACTGAAGAAAATAAGACATTAAAAATTAGAATCGAACAATTGGAAATTAATGACTCATCAAGACTTCAAGAATCAGTTGAACAAAAACGAAAAAATGAAAAGATAGAGAAAAACATGAAATATCTCCTAGGAAAAACAACTGACCTGGAAAATAGATCTAGGAGAGACAATCTAAGGATTATAGGGCTTCCTGAAAGACATGATGAAAAAAAGAACCTGGACACTATCTTCCAGGAAATCATAAAAGAAAACTGCCCTGATATTTTACACCCAGAAGGCAAAATACTCCTTGAAACAATCCACCGATCACCTCCTGAAAGAAACCCAAAAATTAAGTCCCCCAGAAATATCGTGGCTAAATTCCAGAACTATCATACCAAGGAAAAGATATTACAAGAAGCCAGAAAGAAACAATTTAAATATCGGGGAGCTACAATTAGGATCACACAGGACCTAGCAGCTTCTACTTTGAAGGATCGAAGGGCCTGGAATCAGATATTCCGAAGGGCAAAGGAACTTGGATTACTGCCAAGAATAAGTTACCCAGCTAGAATGAGCATTATCTTCCAGGGAAGAAGATGGTCTTTCAATGATATAGGAGAATTTCACCTATTTCTACTGAAAAGACCAGAACTGAACAAAAAATTTGATCTACAAACACAGAACACAAGAGAAACATAAAAAGGTAACAAGAAAAAATAACTCTTGAGAACTATATTTATGTTATAGATACTTATAGAATAAGGGTTGATTTTATGAATTGATTATTACATTATGATTATGATATGATTACTATGATTTTATGATTATTATCATATGATTACTGTGATTTTATGATTATTATTATATGTTTATTGTAATTTTATGAATCTTTTGATATGATAAACTGAAAAAGAAATTAGAGGTAGAAAAGGGATAACACTGGAAGAAGAGGAAAAGGAGGTAAAATAAGGGAAATTACATCACATGTAGAGGCAAAGAAAACCTATAATGATTGCGGGGAGAAAAGGGAGGGGAATGAGAATTGGGTTAATCTCCATCTCATCAGATTTGGCTCAGAGGGAATAATAGACTTACTTATAAGGAAACTGGAGGGAAAGGGGGGGAAAAGGGGGTGGGTGGGGCTCTAAAGAGGAAGGATTGTTTGAAGGAAATGGTTTTCAAAAGCAAAATAGTAGGGAGGAGGGAAAGGGGATAAGAAAGAGAAAAGCATAAGCTAGGGTAAATAAGATGACAGGAAATACAGAATTAGTTATTTTAACTGTGAATGTGAATGGAATGAACTCTCCCTTAAAGCAGAAGCAGATAGCAGAGTGGATTAAAAACCAGAATCCAACAATATGTTGTATACAAGAAACACATCTAAAACATAGAGATACATACAGGGTGAAGGTAAAAGGCTGGAGCAGAATCTATTATGCTTCAGGTGAACAAAAAAAAGCAGGGGTAGCAATCCTGATCTCAGACCAAGTAAAAGCAAAGATAGACTTAATTAAAAGAGACAAAGAAGGAAATTATATCTTCCTAAAGGGTACCATAGATGATGAAGCAATATCAATATTAAACATATATGCACCAAGTGGTATAGCATGGAAATTCCTAGAGGAAAAGTTCAGACAGATGCAAGAAGAAATAGACAGCAAAACTATAATAGTGGGGGATCTCAACCTCCCTCTCTCAGAACTTGATAAATCAAACCACAAAATAAATAAGAAAGAAGTTAAGGAGGTAAACAAAATGTTAGAAAAGTTAGGTATGATAGATCTTTGGAGGAAATTAAATGGAGACAGAAAGGAGTTTACTTTTTTCTCAGCAGTCCATGGAACTTATACAAAAATTGACCATGTGCTAGGACACAAAAACCTCAAAATCAAATGCAGGAAGGCAGAAATAATAAATGCATTTTTTTCAGATCATGACGGAATAAAAATCACATGCAATATAAGGCCAGGAGAAAATAGACCAAAAACCAATTGGAAATTAATAATTTTATCCTAAAGAATGAATGGGTGAAACAGCAAATTACAGACACAATTACTAATTTCATTCAAGAGAACGACAATAATGAGACCACATACCAAAATTTGTGGGATACAGCCAAAGCGGTAATAAGGGGAAATTTTATATCTCTAGATGCTTATTTGCATAAAATAGAAAAAGAGAAAATCAATGAATTGGGCTTGCAACTAAAAAAGCTAGAGAAAGAACAAATTAAAAACCCCCAATCAAATACCAAACTTGAAATCCTAAAAATAAAAGGAGAGATTAGTAAAATTGAAAGTAAAAAACTATTGAATTAATAAATATAACTAAAAGTTGGTTTTATGAAAAAAACAACAAAATAGGTAAACCTCTAGTTAATTTAATTAGAAAAAGGAAAGAGGAAAATCAAATTGTTAGTCTCAAAAATGAAAAGGGAGAACTTTCCACCAATGAAGAGGAAATTAGAGCAATAATCAGGAGTTACTTTGCCCAACTGTATGCTAATAAATTTGATAACCTAAGTGAAATGGAGGAATATCTATAAAAATATAGATTGCCCAGATTAACAGAAGAGGAAATAAATTACTTAAATAGTTCCATTTCAGAAAAAGAAATAGAACAAGTCATTAATCAACTCCCTAAGAAAAAATCCCCAGGACCAGATGGATTTACATGTGAATTCTACCAAACATTTAAAGAACAGTTAACTCCAATATTATATAAACTATTCGAAAAAATAGGAAATGAAGGACTCCTACCAAACTCTTTTTATGATACAGACACGGTACTGATACCTAAACCAGGTAAAACAAAAACAGAGAAAGAAAATTATAGACCAATCTCCTTAATGAATATTGATGCAAAAATCTTAAATAAAATATTAGCAAAGAGATTACAGAAAATCATTCCCA
>JAJPUD010001047.1:337446-395011 GCA_023553655.1 Myrmecobius fasciatus
TTACCTGTCATCTAGGGGTGGGGGGCGGGGGGAGGGAAAGGAAAAGCTTGGGAAAAAAAGTTTTTTTGCAAAGGTCAATGTTGAAAGGTCACTCATATGTTTTGCAAATTAAAAGCTTTATTAAAAAAATCAGAATCCTTAGAAATTATGGTTTGTTATTTGTTATTTCATTGATCAGTTATAAAGTTTTTCAGTGTTATTTATTTTTTACAATCAATGTTTTTACATACATCAATAGAAATATTTCTACTGATGTCATTCACTTAACTGCATAAGTTAATATAAGCAAATCTTCTAAGTTTTATTGAAGCCATCTTTTTCATAATTTCTTAGGGATTCCATTACAGTCAAATACCAATGTGTAAGTCATTACATAATTTATGGATATGCTCTTAGCTTTCAGTTCTTTGAATATGCTTTCTAGTGATATCTTTGGGTCAAAGGGCAATTTTAGTTTAATAATGTTTTGGGCATTGTTTCAAATTGCTTTCCATACTAGTTGGATCAATTCATAATTCTACCAACAGTTAGTTCATTAACATGCCTTTCCACTCATAGACTCTCAAAGAGTTATCTTTTTTCAGTTTTTGTCAACTTTGTCAATCTTCATTCTGTTGTTAGCTTAAACGGAATTTCTCTATCTTTTCCTGCTGGATTTTCTTGGTAACACACAAAAAATACTGATGTTAAATTTTATATCTTGCATCTTTGCTAATTAATTTTATTGGGTATTCTAGGGCTCTTTTAGTAAATGATCCTATCATTTTCAAAAGCATAATTTTATTTTTATGTCTATAGTCTATCATCAATAATCAAAAAAATAATTGCTATTGAAAACTTTTCTAGAATGACACAAAAAAGTAGCAGTGATAATGGACATTCTAGCTTTCCCCCTGATCTTTCTGATCTGGAAGGCAAAGGAACTAGGACTACAATGAAGAATCATTTATCAAGTAAAATTAAGCATAATATTTCATGTAAAAATGGTCATTCAATGGAATAGAAGAATTTCAAAAAGACCAGACCTAAACCAAAAATTTGATTTCATATATGTGTGTGTACATGTGGGTACATATAGGATACATATGTATATATGTACCCATAGGATATATATATCCTATAGATACCCAAGAGAAGCATAAAAAGGAAAAAAGAGAAAAGAAACCATAAGACATTCAATAGAGCTGAACTGTTTGCATACCTATGTGGGAAAATACTTGTAAATCTTAAAAACTGTATCTCCAATAGTACAATTAGAAGGAATATAAATATATTATATAAATATAAAAATATATAAAGAAATATAAATATATAAATATGGGTATATAATGAATTTGAGGGAATGACAAAAAATAAATGGATGAGAAAAAGGAATATACTGTATGCAGAAGGAAGGGAAAGGTAGAATGGAGTAAAAATGTATAATCCTTAATGAATTATCAATGAAAAAATTTTGAACAAAATACTAGTAAGATGATTACAGCTATTTATCACAAGGATTATTTACTATGACCCACTGGGATTTATACCAGGAATGCAGGATTGGTTCAAGATTAGGATGTTTATCAACCTATAACTATATCAATAACAAAATCAACAGAAATAATACAATAATTTCTATAGATGCTGAGAAAACTTTCGACAAAATACAGTATTCATTCCTATAAAAACACTAGAGGGCATAGAAATAAAAGGATAATTCCTTAAAATGGTAAGCAGTATCTATATACAACCATCACCATACATTATTTGTAATGGGGATAAACTAAAAGCCTTCCCAATACAATCAGGGGTGAAGCAAAGATTTCCATTAACAACACTATTAATCAATATTTTACTAGAAATGTTAACTATAGTAGTAAGAAAAGAAAAAGAAACTAAAGGAATTAGAAGAGCCTAAGAGGAAATAAGCCTATCACTATTTGCAGATGATATGTTGGAATACCTGGAAAACCCTAGAGAATCAACTAAAAAGCTACTTGAAAAAATTAACTTTTGTCAAATTAAAGGATATATGATAAACTCACATGAATCATAGGGATTTCTTTATGTGACCAAGAAAGCCCAGTAGCACAAAGTAAAAAGGAAAATTCCATTGAAAATAATTATAAACAGTATAAAACACTTGGATATCTACTGGCCAAGAGAAACCCAAAAACTATTTGGACACAATTACAAAATACTTTTCACACAAATAAAGTTAGATCTAAACAATTGAAAAAATTTTAGTTGCTCATGGGTAGGTTCAACCATTTAAATACAAACTAATTTGCTTATTCAGTGCTCCACCAATCAAACTACCAAAAAACTACCTGGCAAAGCTAGAAAAAATAACCATAAAATCCATCTGGAAGGAAAAAAAGCCATGAGTATCAAAGGAATTAATAAAAAAACCCCAGAAAACAAAACAAAGGAAGGTGATGTCACAAAAACAGATATAAAACTATATTATAAAGCAGTAATCACCAATATCATCTGTCATAAGCTAAGAAATAGAATGGTGATAAGTAGAATAAAGTAAGCACATAAAACATGTAAGACAAGTAAGTAACAAATGACCATAGTAACCTTGTGTTTGATAAATCTAAAGATCCTAGCTTCTGATTTAAGAACTCACCATCTAACAAAAACTTTTGGGAAAACTGGAAAACAATAGGACACAAACCATGCACAAAACATCATCTCATACCATATACTAAAATAAGGTCAAAATGGATACATGATTTTGACAAAAAGGGTGGCATGATTAGCAAATTAGAAGAGCAAGGAATAGTTTACCTGTCAGATCTATGAGAAGGGGAAGAATTCAAGAGAAAATAAAAGAGAGAATTAGAAAATGCAAAAATAATAGTAAAGATTATATTAAAATAAAAATCATTTGTACAAACAAAAAAGCAATGCAACCAAAATTTGAAGGAAAGCAGAAAGCTAGGAAATAATCTTTACAGCAGGTGTTTCTGTTAAGGCTCCATTTCTCAAATACGTAGAGGATTCTGTCCAGTTTATAAAAATACAGCTCAATTTATAAAAATCATTCAGTTGATAAATGTGCAAAGTATATGAACAGGTAGTTTTAAAATGAAGAAAAAAAGCTATCTATGGGCATTCCTTTTGATTAGAGAAATGAAAATTAAACCAACTCTTGAGATACCACTTAACATATGAAATCAGCTAATATGATAAAAAAGAAAAATAATAAATGTTGGGGAGGACGTGGGAAAACTGGGACAGTAATGCACTGTTGGTGGAATTGTAAACTGATTCAACTGTTCAAGAGAACAATTTGGAACTATACCCAAGGGCAACAAACTGTATACACTTGGATCTAGCAATACCACTCAGGTCTGTATCACAAAGAGATCATTGAAAAGGGAAAAGGACCCTTTTCAAGGATTCAAAGCATTGGAAATTCAGGGAATGCCCATCAATTGGGGAATGGCTGAGCAAGTTGTGCTATATGGAATACTACTGTGCAATAAGAAATGATGAGCAGGCAGATTTCAGGAAAACCTGGCAAAACTTGTATGAATTGATTCAAAGTGAAATGAGCAGAATGAGGAAAACATTTTACATAGTAACCGCAGCATTGTATGATAATGAGCAGTGAATGACCTAGCTGTTCTCACAATGCAATGATCCAAGGCAAGTACAATGGACCCATGATGAAAAATGCTATTCACAGCCAGATAAAGAACTGGTGGACTCTGAATACACATTGAAGCATACTTTTTTTCACTTTATTTTTTCCATGTTTTATTCCTTTTATCTGTTTCTTCTTTCACAACATGTGATTAATGTGGAAATATGTTTTCCATAATTGCATATATATTACTTTTATCAAATTGCTTACCATTTGAGCAAGAGAGATAAGGAAAAAGGAAAGGGGAAGGAAAGAGGGAGAAAAACCTGGGACTTAAAATCGTTTCAAAATGAATGCTAAAAATTGTCTTGATATAGAATTGGGAGAAAAATACTATTAATATAAAATAAATAAATACAGTGAACTATCAAAAATAATATAAATGTTGACTTAAATACCAGAAAAAAAGTAGATGAGTTGATTATATAGTAGTTTGGTAGAAGAAAAAATATTGGAAAAGGAATCATAGGACCTGGGTTCATATATGCCATGACTTTGACCTTGGGCTTCAACTTTCTCATTTGTATGTAAGGAAGTTGGTCTTCTACAAACCTAATCACTGAAAACAAGTTGTTACAGCTATACCAGGTGATTTTTTTTATGAAGTGTGAATGAGTTCCTTAATGAATCATAACAGAAGCAATACTATTCAGTGACCTCTGGATGACCTTTAAAATCAATTCAGTGAGTCCAGGAGATTGACTTAAAGAGAAATCTGGCTTCTGATATAATGAGTACTAGACACATGGATCTGGAGAAAGGGAAGCTGTCAGAAGCCATGTGGAATATACAGGGTATAAGCAGTCACCTGCCACAAAGAAAGGATCCAGGACTTTTGAGTTTGAAGTGTTACATCAGTCAAAATAGATACTATGTTGGTAAAATCTTTACAGACTACACTCCGCGGTGGTAATCCGGTATCTTTTTTTTTTTCTTCTCTTGAGCTTCTTCAGGAGAGTCTAAAAGTTTAAATGTTTATTTTGTCTTTATATTATCTATTATCTATTGTTACTGTTATCTATTAGCTTTTGCTAGTCAAGGTGGCAATACTGTTGGGAGCTTGCAACTTTGGAGGAAATACCTCCCCCGCTCTCTCCCCCCCAAAAGCTAGATATCTCTAATATTGGTAACAGAAAGATAAAGAAAAGTATAGATTTTTTGCCATTTCAGAATGGAAAAGGAGCATTTATCCTGGGAAAAATCATCCAAGCAGCTAGTCAGTAGTTGGATAGGGGACAAAACATTTAAAAATGTTAATGTGTTATACAAATGCTAATTATTATTTTTAACAATAGATGAGGTTGAACAATCTGAGCACTACTCTATCAGTGCTATATGTACAATTGAGAGGTTTGACTTGATGACTACTGATGTTCTTAATTCATGATCCTAGAATCATGATAAACTGTACACGTCCTTCATTTATATGCAAATAATTATTCCGAATTTTATTTTAATGGTATATTTTTCTATTTACAAGTAAAGATGGTTTTTGATATTTATTTTTGTAATAATTTTAGTTCCAATTTTTATACAAACATCATATTAAAAAAGAAAAAGACCCTTAATGTATTGTAAGGACCCTCAAGTAGAGAATTTAAGGAAGGATATGAATAAGAATCTTTAACATAAAAATGCATAGAGAGCCATATTCTTGGAAGGAGTACTCATATCAGTGACATCTTAGATCTATCAGAGTATTAAGTATGAAAAAATCAATTGCTTTTAATAAGATGATATTTACTGCATAATTATATTATATGTGGTAAGCAATATAGGATGAAAGAAAAAAAAGATTTTGGAGTTTATGCTTAAATCCTTTCTCTGTTAGATATTGTGTGAACTTGGGCCAGTCATTTAACCTCTTTGGGCCTCAGTTTCTTCATCTACAAAGTGAGAAGTAGGACCTATGAGATTTCTGTCACCTCTATGTCTATGATAAAAAGATAATGATTATTAAGTAATCTCCCATAGTTTTTTAAGTCTTAACTTTGAGAATCATGGAAGATTAGGGCTTCTAAGAGGTCTTAGATATCAACTAGTCTAATCTATTTTATAAATGAGGAAACTAAAAAGCAGAAATAGGGGATGAACAGTCTCCAAGAAAAGCAATTATGTCTCTGAACTACAGGAAAAAAAAAACACAATCATTTTAATATTAATGAGTCTAGGTTTATTTAGTGGAGCAATATGGATATAGTGATAAAAGCAGGTATTAATATGGAATTTTAAATGAACAACAACTTCTATTAAGCATAATACTTCCTTGTAATAAAGATTATTTTTAGCACAAATAATTTCTTTCTCCATTTTGTGACTCTCAGTTCTCTGGAAAATTAAATCAAAGGCTGTGTTGAACATGTACCTCATTTGCTACATAGGTAGCAAGAATTAGGGTGAGACCGAAATCATGTAATGTGAAAATCACCTTTGTAATAACCTTCTAGTTGATTGAAATCAAATATGTGTAAAATCATATTAGCTCCTTCTTTGTGATCCTATCTCCCATATGTATAGGATTTCCCCCAATAATAAAAAAATCTTGTCTAAGGACACATAGTACAACATTCAGTGATTCTGGTATATCACCATTCTCTATAGTGCTTCCAAAAAAAAAAAGTTCAGAAAGACAGGAATTGGAATATGCCAAAGACAGATTATGAGAGCATATTCTTCCTTATTACTTTGTTTTCTTATATTTTGTCCTCTTGGCACCTCAAAATATTCCAGCATACTCAATGAAAATATTAGCAAGAAATTTCCATTTATCCTAAAACTCTGAAGTAGCTGATTGCTGTGCCTGTTATTATTTTCTTTTGTTCTTGTTTTTCTTCTTTATGCCTATTTGACTTCATTTTCCTGATATGGCCTGTTCCCCTGGAACCAAAGGCTGTCTATATTTGGAAAGTCTGTGCCACCAGGAGGTAGAGCTTTGCTACACAAGTTTTGGCTCCCCAGAGCTTAGCTATTTGTAAATACTGGGATGAATGAAAACAATTTAGACAAACTATAAAAATTGGCTTTTCAGCTTCTCTGTAGGCCTAACATTTTATAAAGAATTATGAAATTCCCTAGAATTAAAAAAAAGCCTGCCTAGCTTTCATTACAGAACCCAATCTCAAGATGGTTGAGGTATAACTCTAAATTAGGTAATTTTTGAGAATGATAATTTGTCCACCACATGGAATTCTTACTCTTTGACCAGTTCTCACAAATATCAATTCCTTCAAAAGTTTCACAAAATGATTGATTTTCTCTTGGTCTTCCAGGTTCTAAAAAGGAAACCAAATATTTCATGAGTAACAATTAGTAAAAATTTGTTAAATGCCTACTAGGTACAGTGGAGAAAGAAATGGCAAACCATCCTAGTATCTTTGCCAATAAACCCTCACAGGGGGGTCATAAAGAGTCAGATATATCTGAATGACTGAATGACAAGTGTACTAGGTACTAGGTAAAAGAAAAGAAATGTGAAATTTAACCTCACTGAACTTGGATTTTATTGGGAGAGATAAGGATATTGGAAAAATATCTTGTACGTAAAAGTAAGTACAAGATAATATTTCTCTTTGTGATGGGAATGAAAGAAAAGGCTGGTTGGATCAGGAAAAACTTTAAGTACAGAATATCAGTTGATCAGTGTTTTGAAGGGAACAGGGAATTCTTAGTGGTGAAGACAAGAAAGAAGTTCATGGCAGACATAAATGCAAAAGCATGGAAATAGGAGATAAAATTTTGAATGTGGAGAAAAAGAAAAAAAAGCCAATTTGCCTGGATCATTGAGGGTATAATGAGAAGTAATGAATGTGTAACAGGCTACTTTGGCCATACCACATGATGGCCAGGTGTGTTAGATTTCACTCCAATTCCAGGTTCTCCTTAAGGATAAGTCTATTATTTTTGCAAATGGCTCTAGCTCCCATTTATGTTTTTCCCTCAGTTGTAGGACTTGGTCTTCCAATTACATTAATCTCTAACAATCAGGCTAACTTTTATACAGAAATATTTATTTCTAAATACATAATCATAAATGTATAAACTTACTTTCCCAAAATGTAGGAGGCATAATCCTCCTTTTCCCTTTACTCCCTTCCCCTAATACCATCTCAATCTCTAGAGAGGGGAAGAAGATTAAATTCATAGTTTAGGTTGGTTTTCATTAAGCATTGTCTCAGTTTTAAATTCAAAATCCAACCTGGGCTTGAGTCTCAGGAAGAATGGCTTTTCAAGGGTTCCATACTGGGTTAGCTGAATGTACCATTCCCACAGTAATCCTGACTCTATGGCAAGGTGAACGTCGGAGTCCCTAGGGATGGTATCCAACACCTGAAAAAGAGGAGAACAGGAACAGAAACAAATATGCTGAGGTCCATTTCTTGGAGTGGGGTAGGGGGAAAAGAGCTGGAGCAGGGGAAGGAAAATCCTCCCTCTTTCCAGTTAATGGCATATTTATTCTCTGTAGATGAACTGGGATCTTCACCCTCTGGACATAAAAGTTAAAAGCTGTCAAAAGAGAACACAGCAAAATAAGAGTGGCAGATATGGAGAGGCAAAAACAAAAACAAAACATCAATCTTGCCAGTTATAAAGACAAGGGTAGTCAATCCAAAGAGTCAGTTCCCATCTGCATGACAGGAGATGCAGAGACATAGAAGGCAATCAAGATATGTTTCAAATGTCCCTTAAAGGTGCCTCCATGTTACTCAACTTATGCTTGAATAGATGTGCCTTATTTATTCCTAATAGGATAGGATCCTAGTAAGATTTTGATAGTAAGTGTCCAAATCACCAAGTTAGTATTGACTGAATACCTGCTCTTATCAGGTAGCAATAGAGACCACCTATGTTTCATTGATATAGGGAAATCTCTTGGTTGAGAAAACCAATCAATGCAGGTTAGTAATTCTCTTCAATTTATTGTCTTTGAAAGTTTCCTAGAGGACTAAGAGGTTAAGTGGCTTGCCCAGAGTCATACAGATAGTAAGTTTTAGAAAAGTACTTGAGTATAATTCTTTCTAGTACCCAGACCAGCTCTTTACCTACCAGACTATATTGTCTCTTTCTCCTGTCAGAAGAGATGGGAAATTGATTGAAGAAGTCATGGTTCTGTTTAGAGAAACTGTGGAATCATGAACACTGGCAAAAAAGACGTAATTACATATACCAACTTCTGAGAATTAACAAAAAAAGCTTTGCTATAATTTCAACTTTAAAATTTTATTTCGGTAATTTGATCTCTCTGTTTAAAGTTGTTTTTTGAAAATTTTGTTAAAGGTCCAGTACTTGTTTGGGCTTATATCCCAAAGAAATCAAAAAAGAAGGAAAGGGCCCTACATGTGCAAGAATGTTTGTGGCAGCTCTTTTTGTAGTGGCTAGAAACTGGAAACTGAATGGATGCCCATCAATTGGAGAGTGGCTGAATAAGTTGTGGTATATGAATGTTATGGAATATTATTGCTCTGTAAGAAACGACCAGCAGGATGATTTCAGAGAGGCCTGGAGAGACTTGCATGAACTGATGCTGAGTGAAGTGAACAGAACCAGGAGATCATTATTCACGGCAACAACAATACTATATGATGATCAGTTCTGATGGACATGACTCTCTTCAACAATGAAATGCTTCAAACCAGTTCCAATTGTTCGTGAAGAGAGCCATATACACCCAGAGAGAGGGATGTGAAATGTGGACCACAACATAACATTTTCATGTTCTCTCTTGATGTTTGCTTGCATTGTATTTCCTTTATCAGATTATTCTGTAGATACGATTTCTCCTGCACAAAAAAAAAATGATGTGTGGAAATAACTATACATATATTCCATTTCTTAAGTATTCTAACATAATTAACATGTGGTGGATATCCTGCAATCTAGGGGAGGGGTGGGGAGTAGGGGGGAAAATTTGTAACAGAAGGCTTTGCAAGGGTTAATGTTGAGGAATTACCCATACATATGTTTTGCAAATAAAAAGTATTAATAAAATAAAATAAAAAAGGTCCAGTACTTGTAATTAAAATAGCTCTTATGTTTTTCTTTTCCCTTATTATTCCTAAAATGTTCCAAATGTCTTTTTTTGTGCTTCTTTTGGATTGATTTTAGTTCCTAAAAGTTGAAGGCTCAGTTTATTAATTTTCTGTTTTGCTTATGTATATTTTGAAAGATTAACAGAACATACCATTTTTTGCTTTTTATTTCTTTTATTATTCTTTCATTCATTGTAATGCTAACTTTTTTACAATATAATTTCTAAATTTTCTCCCGCCTTCCAGTCCCTTACTCATCCACTGAGAAAGTAATACATAAGATATCAATTATACATATGAACTTAAACAAAACATATTTCCATGTTCCAAGAAAAATAAAGTAAGAAAATATTGAAAAAGAATCATGCTTCAATTTGCACACATAGTTCTTCAATTCTTTTTTCCAATGGTGATTAGGAGAAAAAACATTTTTAAATCACTTGCTATGTGCCAGGCATTGAGATTCAAAAACAAAAGTGTCTTCAGTTTTGTTGTTCAGTTGTTTCACTAATGTTAGGTTGTTTGTAATGAACATATTCCAATAAGGGAAATTAATACTTATAGGGAACTGGTGCCTGGGGAGGAATATTTTGGTTTGGAAATTACCAGGTTGGTGACTGGAGATATAGGGAGTAGTATGATACTTCCTCCTCTTAACACCCCTCCCAAACCCCCACTTAATAATGAAAATATTGATTTGATCATGGTTCAAGAACTGAAAAGGGGGAGAATATTTACACAGTAGCATGCTATTTTGTGAGAGGATGACTGGCGACTTCCAGTGGATTCCAGATCTGGTAGATTGTTTCAGGCTAGAAAACTATGGAATGGGTGTTTGGAGATGTTTCATATCTTGTCCAAAGACCAGCCTTTAGCTTTTTTGTGATGCATTATTTGCCAATAACATTTCATATCTACATACATTACATCTCCTAAAACATAGAAAAATTTGAATTATTATAGGCATATAATTTCATCACATTGATGAAATCTTCAATTGTTTAAATACTAATGAACAAAAAATTTAATGAAGATATATTTCTTCATGTAATACTTTTCAAAAAAATGGATGTTCATATGTCTACGATATTTGGGGAACTTGATGTATGGGATAGCCTTATTGTCCTTTTAAAATTCCCTTGTGGGGCAGCTAGGTGGCGCAGTGGATAGAGCATCAGCCCTGAAATCAGGAGGATCTGAGTTCAAATTTGGTCTCAGACACTTAACACTTCCTAGCTGTGTGACCCTGGGCAAGTCACTTAACCCCAATTTGCCTCAGCAAAATAAATAAATAAATAAATAAATAAAATTCCCTTGTAATCCTGCAATTTTTGTGTACTTACACTGGGATCTGTAATATTGTCACTGAATATGCTGAGTAATCATAAATCAGGTACATTTAACAAGCCTTAAATATAATTTCTATTTTTAAACTTTTACAATCTATCCTCTCTCTCATTATATACTGCAATCCAAAAATATAGCCTATTCATTATTAATCCTTTGATATATCTACCTTTCATTTTCTATAATATTCAAAAAGAATTAAAAAGCATTAATGAATAAAACAACTTTAATGGATTAAATACATTAAGAAACAATAATATAATACTGAGCATACACATTAGACTACAGCAAACATACATAAATAATTTCCAGTCATTTTACTACACTAATTATTTTTCCATGAAATAGAGAACCCACTGAAATATAGGCCATAGAAAAATGTAGCATCTTTATTGCTACAATATGCTACAGTCATAGAACATAAGCTACAACACTCCATTTTCAGATTTTCATATATCAAATAACTAAAGAGAAATATTTTTTAAGCCTTGTACATTACATTTTAAAAAATAACTTCTGTCAATCTTATTTCAAACAGATTCAGCCACATCAGACTGAGTAGTTTCTTTATTTTTCCCCCTGCAGCAATGCTAAAACCCCTATTATAACACACCAATTGTATAAGGTAACTGAATAGTATTCCCATCTGATTGATGAGGAAATAGTAGACAAAGTGATTTTTCCCAAGCTATACTTTTAAATATTGAAAGTTCTAGTAAAATCCTACATCAAAGGTTGTCTGTCTTTAAGAATTGCCATTGCCAAGGTTCTAATCACTTTTATCTACTATGTAGAGAGGCACTGATGTTTTATGCAGGCAAATGTCTATATAGGGAAGAATGTAGGGAAAAGTCTCTGCCCTAACAATCTGCTGTATTATACCTAGTATTCTTAAAACTAACAAAAATGTGACAAGTGAGAAATTTATTTCATTTTATGTTTCCCTTTTGGAGTAAAAATACTATAGGATGGTGGAGGTGTCATGGTACAATTGAAAGAATGCTAAACTTGGAATCATAAGACCTTCATTCAAATGCTGTCATCTCCTTTGTCACCTTGGATAATCTTTCTGGTTCAGTTTCCTAGTATATACATTTTAATGGTTGAAATTGTTGACCTCTAAGGTTCTATTTAACTCTATATCTTACATTATTATAACCTGGGTTCAAATCCTGATTTTATTACTCTGGGACTTTGAAAAAGTTACTCAACTGTTTTGTCCAGTTTTCAAATAAAATGATAGGTTTAGCCTCAGTGGTTCTTAAAGTGTTTGGATTCGGAAGTCATTTGTATTTTTAAAAATGACCAAGGAACTCAAGGGGCTTTTATTTATGTAGGTTGTTATTATTGTTGCTGTTGATTTGGTTCAGTCAAGTATGACTCTTTTTTAAAACTATTTTTGTGTTTTCTTGTCAAGATACAGGAATGGTTTGCCATTTCCTTTTCCATCTCATTTTACACATAAGGAAACAGAGGCAAAAAAAGAATTAAGGAACTTTTCTAGGGTCTCACAATTAAGCCTCTGAGACCAGAGCTGAACTCAGAAAGATAAATCTTCCTATCTATAGGGCCAGCACTCTATGCACTGTCACCTAGATGCACATTTATGAGTTATATCTATTAATATTTAATTTATTGGAAATTAAAATGGATAATTTGGGAAGTATTTGTTCTTTAAAATAATAGCAAACCTATTAAATACTAATAGAAAAAAGTTTTTTTGTTAAAAAAGATTATTTTTCAAAATATAAGGTTTAGTGAGAGGCATTATTTTACATATTTTTCCAAACCTCTTTAATGATTTACTTATTAGAAGATAGGTGGATTCTCATAACTGTTCTGTATTCAATATTACGTACTTTTGAAGTATATAAAAAAAATCTTGGCCTCATGCAAATAAGGAGTTGGAAATTATGTTTTCATGTTATTGTGATAATAATTTTGACCTGATTTGCCTTCTGAAAAAAGGGGAGAATTGATAGATTAGATAAACTCTCCCATCCTTTATCTTTCACAAATTCTGTGACCTATGCAGTTATACCTTTGAGTAATAAGATCACTCTCTTTACTTAGCAAGATCATGGAACTATAGCAATAGGGACTTTGTTCCATATAGAGAGCAGAGGAAAGGTAATTTTGAAAAATGAGATATTGCAAAGTAGAGTAGGTTCGAAGTAGAATTGAAGTGAAACCTCTAAACAGGGAGCAAAAAGAAGGAATAGATCATTCAGAAGCTTAAAGAGAGAAGCAAAAAGGGAAATAGACAAAAAATAGGACAAA
The DNA here is from genome assembly GCA_023553655.1 of Myrmecobius fasciatus. Taxonomy (NCBI): domain Eukaryota; kingdom Metazoa; phylum Chordata; class Mammalia; order Dasyuromorphia; family Myrmecobiidae; genus Myrmecobius; species Myrmecobius fasciatus. The sequence continues at coordinate 350,740 of JAJPUD010001047.1, forward strand.
GACCTGCTTACTTGGAATTTTTCCTAGAGCTAGCACTTCAAGGGAGAGGTAGGCATCAACTAAATAGAGGTAGGGCAGTGACTCTTACACTTGGAAGTCAGGGGCATCCTTGAAAATACCACTGAAAGGACTTCCGGGGGTGGAGCCAAGATGGTGGAGATCAGATAAGACTCTCTGTAACCTCCTCTAACCTTCCCTCATACCAACAGCAGTTGAAGCCTCTAGACTGGCTTTGAAGTTAAAGAATCCACAATATCTTGAGTATAACACATTTCTAGAAGAAGTTACCCTGGAAGAACTTCAAAACAGATCTGTTTCAGTCAGGCAGGTGGGTGGTCTGCTGGTCTGCTGAACCCAGACTGCAGCACAGGGAGACCAGGGTAGGGAGCCGGAGCGGGAGTTGGAGCATTGTGGCTTCCACACACCTAGGGGATCTTCTGAAGGCCTCTTGAGCCAATCTATCCTGATTATAAGGAAGTAGTTTGGCAGATCTGCCTTCTGTGGGGTGTAGGTTGTGAACCACTAAACCCCTAAAGAGCACCTGACCTAGCTGCCATTACACAGCACCCGAAAGCAATCAATCAATCAGCAGAACTGCCCAGGACTGAAAATCAATCACTCAATCAGCAAAACTGCCCAGCACCTGAAATAACCCAATCAGCAGAATTGCCCCAGGGCAAATTAAAGCAGCTGTCCCTTCTTTGCTTTGAACAGACCTAAGGCTTTAAAAAATGAATAAAAACCCCCAAAGAACTCTCACCATAGACAGCTTTTATGGAGAGAGGGAAGAGCAGACCTCAAATATTGAGGTCCCTAAAGGTAAAGCAACTCCAGAAAAAGCCCCAAAGAAAGACATAAACTGGAACCCATGTCACAAGACTTTCTTTGAAGATTGCATAAAGGATCTTTAGGTGAACAAAAAAAAAAGTAGGGGGTAGCAATTCTGATCTCAGATCAAGTAAAAGCAAAGATATATCTAATCAAAAGAGACAAGGAAGGAAACTATATCTTACTAAAGGGTACCATAGATAATGAAGCAATATCAATACTAAACATATATGCACCAAATGTTATAGCATGGAAATTCCTAGAGGAAAAGTTCAGAGAGATGCAAGAAGAAATAGACAACAAAACTGTAATAGTGGGGGAATCTCAACCTCGCTCTCAGAATTAGATAAATCGAACCACAAAATAAACAAGAAAGAAATTAAGGATGTAAACAAAATCTTAGAAAAGTTGGGTATGATAGATCTTTGGAGGAAATTAAATGGAGACAGAAAGGAGTTTACTTTTTTCTCAGCAGTCCATGGAACTTATACAAAAATTGACCATGTGTTAGGACACAAAAACCTCAAAATCAAATGCAGGAAGGCAGAAGAACTAGAGAACCTTATGAAATGCAAAAAGGATGATTTTGATTATATCAAATTAAAAGGCTTTGTACAAACAAAACCAATGGAGACAGGATTACAAGGGAAGCAGAAAACTGGAAAAAAATTTTTATAACCAAGGATTTTGATGAAGTTCTTATTTCTAAGCTATATAAAGAATTGACTCAAATTTATAAGAATACAAGCCATTCTTCAATGGTGATCAAAGGACATAAGCATAATGTTCAGAAAAAGAAATTAAAACCATTTCTGTTCACATGAAAAAATGCTCTAAGTCACTATTGATCAGAGAAATGTAGATTGGGACAAGTCTAAGATACCACTACACACCTCTCAGATTGGCTAAGATCACAGGAAAAGATAATGATAAATGTTGAAGGGGATGTGGGAAAACTGGGATACTAACACATTATTGGTCCAAACATTTTTGGAGGGCAATTTGGAGCTATACCCAAAGAGCTATCAAACTGTTAATACCTCTTGATCTAGCAGTGTCTCTAATGGGTCTGTATCTCCAAGAAATCATAAAAAGGAAAAAAAAGATCACATATATGCAAAAATATTTTTAGCAGCCCTTTTTGTAATGGCGAAGACCTGGAAACTGAGTGGATGACCATCAGTTGGGGAATGGCTGAATATGTTATAATATATGAATAATATGGAATATTATTTTTGTATAAGAAACTATCAGCAAGATCATTTCAGAAAGGCCTGGAGAGACTTACATGAACTGATGCTAAGAAAAATGAGTATAACTAAAAGAATATTGTATACAACAGGATTATGTGATGATCAACTCTGATAGACATGGCTCTTTTCAACAACGAGATGATTCAAGTCATTTCCAATAGGAGACATGCATTTAAAACAATATTTATATGGTTGGCCTATAATGTAAATTTATTTCTTCAGTTTTTAAGTTTGACTTTATTTGAAATCAATGATTACTAGCCCTATTTTTTTCTAATAAATTCTACTCCTAATCTTTGTTATAGTTTTTGTGTTTATCTCTTATTTACTAACCCTGCTAACTGTCCACTTCAATTTTATGGGATAATTCATCCCATTCACATTCACAGTTGTGCTTGTTCTCTATCTCTTTTCATTAGTTCCCTCTTTGATAGTATTTTGCTTCTCTCTATTAACTCACCAGTCTGTCCTCTCTTCTACTATTCTCTCCCTACCCTTTTACTAAATTTCTTCCCCTCCTGCTTTCCTGTTTGGTAAGACCGATTTCTATATTCAACTATGATGTCATTCCTTCTTTGAGCCAATACTGATGAGAGATTTGAACAATGACCATTGCCTACTCTCCCTTCTTTTCCTCTCTTATAATATATTCTTGAACCTCTTCATGCAAACTAATTTACCCGATTTGACTTTTTCCCTTCCTTCTGCATCCATTGTTAATCCTTTTCTAATCCATATTATTTTTATTCCATTCCTTTAAATTCATCTTGTACTTGTACTTTCCATCTATGTATATTCCTTCTAGCTGCGATATTGGTGATACAATTTTTAAAAATTACAAGTATCATTTCCCTACATAAGGATACAAACATTTCTTGAAAAAATGCTGTTGAGGTCCTTTTTAACTATAGCTTTTACATAGTTCAGTGATTTAACATTGTCTCCCCTGGATCAATTTTCCAGGTCAGTTGTTTTACCCATGAAGTATTTTACATTTCCTTATATATTTTTTCCATTCTTTTGAATTTGTTCAATCAATTTTTGAGGTCTCATTAGTTTCCACTTGTCCAATTCTACCTTTAAGATATTGTTTTCTTTAATTGGCTTCTATACCTCCTTTTTTATTTAACCGACTGTACTTTTTAAGAATTTATTTCTTTCAATGGATTTTGTATCTTCTTTTCCATTTGATCAAGTCCACTTTTTAGTAGTTTTTTTTCTTTTTTAAATCTTTTGAGTCTTTTTTTTTCATAACTCTCTTGCATCATTCTCATTTCTTTTCCCAATTTTTCTTCTACCTCTCTCATATGATTTTAAAGTTCTTTTTTTGAGCTTTTCCATGAGTTTTTTTTTCCTGGGCTTGAGATCCCTTCCCATTTTTTTTCATGGGGTTTTGTCCATAGATGTTTTGACATTGTTGTTCTCTTCTGAAATTGTGTCTTGATCTTCCCTGCCATCATAATAACTTTCTTTGGTCAGATTCTTTTTTTGTTGTTTTTTGAACATCTTTTTTGGATTTTTTTCTTTCCTTTTATATTTGAGCTCTTCTCTTGGAGGGGGAGGGGAATTATATCAAAATTTTCTTCCAGAAACTTCAAGCCCTGGTAGTTTATTTGGTGCTGCACTGATATTGCCCTGAAGTCCATGGGGAACCCTTTTTCTGATGCTGTGCTGAGGGGATAGAATGGGGAGTAACTGGCACTTGAAATCTATAGGTGTGTGGCAGCTTATCTGGTGCTGAGCCAGGGTCCTACTCCTAGTGTCTGGTATGTTTTGAGACAGGTGGGAAGTTTGTTTCGCTGGGGCTATACTGAAACACATGACTCTCTGGACAATGGAAGCAGTTTGTTTATGGTTATGCTGAAAAAAGTGGCAGTTCTTGGAACTAGAGTCTGCTAATTTCACTGGCCATATTGAGGCACATGGGGGTCTTGGCCTTTAATTGCTCTCCCACACGGAGGCTCATGATCTATCACTGATTTTCCAAGGTGGACCTTGCTGCTGGCTTATTGACATAATTCCTGTCCTGAAATATGTTCCCCTATGAGTGAGACAGACTTTTTGGGCCCTATCTCCCAAATTTGTCAGACTAAATGACTGCTTCATTCAGGCTTTTTGCTGATTCTTCTGTTTCAGAAGAAATTACTTGGTTCTTTTTTGATTTTGAAATGTCTCATTGGAAGAAAAAAAGTAAGAAGTAGTATTCAGTGAATAAATAGATTTTTTTGTGTTTTAAATATACTTATATTTAACTTTCTCCATTGATATTTGATTGACAAATTAATTTCAAATTAACCAGTGCTATTTGCTTTACCTTTTGAGTTTTTGAAACCATATTTCCTAGAGCCTCCAAGTTTTTTTATTACATAGAAGCTCCTATTTCTATTCAGCAGATCAGACATCTTACCTAAGGAGATTTAATAGTCTCTAATGAATACCAATATCACATGTCCAACTACCTTTCAGACATCTCAAGCCAGATGCCCAGTAGGCAAACAGAACTTAATTTCTTCCCCCTTCTTCATCACTATTAATGTAGTCACGCAGACTTTCAAAGTAGTAGTTATTGTGGACTCCTCACTATCTCCCTCTATCTCGTCCAGGTCTACTGATTTCACCTTTGCAATATCTCTCAAATAGCTCCCCTTCCCTTCTGTTAAACAGTTACCACTCTACACAGGCCCCCATCACCTCACACTTGAATTATTGTATTAGCTTGCTGGTGAATCTTTTTACTTTGAGTCCCTTCCAACTCTATTCTATCTTCTATTCACTCACTAAAGTGATTTTTCTAAAGAGCATAGGTCCACTCATGTCATATACCTCCCATCCTTACCTCTCTCAATAAACACTAATGGCTCCCTATTGCCTCCAGGAGTAATCCACAAAATGCTCAGTTTGACACTCCAAATCATAGTATTCTCCTCCCTTCCAATCTTTTATACCTACCAATTTCCAGGCTTTTTCATTGGCTCTGCACATTTCTTTTGGCTATCTCACATAGCTGGAATAGTCTCTCTTCCACTTTATCTACTGACCTACCTAGCTTCCTTTAAATTTCAACTTAAGTCCTATTTTTATTGGAAGCTTTCTCCAACTCCTCTTATTTTAGGACCTTTCCTTTGTTAATTATTTCCCATTTATCTTCTATGTAAATTGCTTTGTATATATGTTTTGCCTGTCATGTCCCCAATTCTTGAAGGCAGGAACTGTCTTTTGCCTCTTTTTAAATTTCTGCCACTTTGCACAGTGCCTGGGACCCAATGGATGCTTAATATTTGTTTACTGGTTCATTGATTGAAGTAACTAGGGAGCTAGAAGTTTCTGGCAAGAAAAATTTCAGATATGGGAATGGTTTCAAAGAACTGGAAGAAGGCATAATGTTTATAGTAGAGACATATAATCTGTTACCAGAAAGACTAGTGTCCAGTGCATCATCTATCCCCCCCCCCCGATATCAGAGATTTTTCTGGATTATTATACCTGCCTTGTTTATTTGGACCTATATGTGTTAGTGTTTATCTTGAATGGTAAAATATCAATTGCTTGATGGTCAACATGGGGTAGTGGAAGAAGAGGAAAAATCATGTAGGAAGTATTATAGAAGAAAACTTGGTAAATTATTGCATATAATGGCGCATGTGTGGTAGGATTACAGAGGTGAAAGAGACCTTGGGGATCATCTACTACAGTCTATTAATTTAAAGATGATGAATTTAAAGCCCAGGCAAATGAACTGATTTGCTCAAGTCCTCGCAGGTAGTGTCAGAGACAGGAATTGAAGCCCTATCCTCTGAATCAATATTTAGTCTTTTTTTTCCATTGCACCACACTGATGGAGAAGAGTTTTTATTTTAATGTAGAAAGTTTGGTTTTAAAGTGAACAATGTAGTGAATACCAGTGCAACAGAAGAAAACAATGAAGTTATAAGAAAAAATAGACTTAAAAGGGGGAGGATAACAAGTAAGCATAATTTAGAGTATTGTTGACTTTGAGGCGTGAGGAGATATGTTGAGTTGTCCTGCAGGCAGTGAATAGTAAGTTGAAGTTTGAGAGCTCAGAAGATACAAATTTGTAAATCATCTATAAACAAGTGGTGCTGAAGATGTGGGATTGGTTGAAACAGAAAAATAAGAGTGTGGTGAGTAGAGAGATAGTAATTTGGTAAGCAGATACATTAAGGAATGATCTTAAGAACCAATGAATGAAATAGAAAAGTAGTCCAAGGAGATAATAAGGAGAGAATATCCAGGAAAAAAGGCATGATCTCTAAGGTTCCTGGCAGCTATGACTATATTACCCTATGATAACCTGCTTTATAGAACTACTTCCCCCAACTCCTACTAATACTAAAATATTAAGCCCCAGAAGGTGACAACTTTCATCCTCAATGTTTGTTCTATGGATCTCTGGCACTGCTGCTCACAATGCCACATGCAGAGTGTCCATAAACATTAATCAACAGCTTATATTAATTAGCTTTTATAAAGCTAATTTTATATACATTTGATAAGATACCATTCCAAATCCTCTCTTCCTTTCTCAAATCTCCCATAATACCTTCTACCCCACTGGCTGATGACCTTATCTTATAATTTACCAGGAAATTGGAAACCATTAGAGATGAACTCTCTTTTTTCTTTATCTCTCAATAGTCCTTAAGTCCATCCCCCATTTTTTCTTATTTTTTCCTAATATCTATTGAAGATGTATCCTTAGCAAAACCAACATGAATCTTTATTCCCTAACTTTCCAAGTTATTTAGTAAATTTCTTCCATGATAATTTCTCTCTGCTTCTTTTCCTATCTTCCTCTTCTCTTCTATTAATACAACTAAGTTTCCCTCATCCTTAAACCTCCCCATTCCAAAAAAACAATTCTCACTGGGCCCAATAATCCTTTTCAAAAAGTTCTATATGACTACTTTACAAGTGTCAGTTAACTCTTGACTTTTCCTTACCCCTTTTGTGAAAAATGATTTCCTAAAAGAGTATGACCATGTTACTATAATATTAGCAAACCCCAATAACTTTATTACTTCCAAAATGAAAAATCAATTCTTCTATTTAGTAATTTGAAATTCATTATAACCTAGTCTATTGATATGTTTGCAAAACTCATGGTGCTCTATATCTAGAAGGAACAAATCAAGTCTTATCTAAACACCAGGGATTGCAGATATAAACACAAAAAATGAAATCATTCCTGCTTTCTTGTAAGGTTGCTATCTCTCTTTTCCATTAATTCTTAAAATCTCTGACTTCTTTCAATATAGTTCATGGGACATTTTTCTGCAGAAAGTCTTCCTTGGTTCTTCCAGAAAATAGTGCCCTCTTCTTTAAGATTATGTTGTATATACTATATCTATATATCTATATCTATATATATATCTTGTATATACCTATTTGTGTAGATGTTATCTTTCCCATTAAAATGAAAACTCATTGGGGGCAAAATGCTGCTTTTTTTGGGGGGATATTCTCATATTGTAGTGCCAGTCACATAATAAATGACTGATTTATACTTTTGCATTTAAAATTCTTCCAAAATTTTCCTGAACTTATCTTTTATGCCTTATTACACATTTTTTGAATTTCATTTTTCTTCATGCAGTGTAAGGTCCAGATGAACTGGCCTTCCCCCCTCTCTGAGATAAGTACTGTTATTATTCCCAATTTACTCAGTTAATTGAATCCAACCCAGGTTAAGTATCTTGCTCAGGATGAGATAGCTTGTAGGGGTCTGAAGCAGTATTTGAACTCGGGTCTACATTTCATACTTTAATCATTATTCAGTTCAAATACCACTTTCTACAAGAAATTTTACTGGATCTTTTAGGTATTACTGCCTAAAAATTACTTCATATTTATTTTTTGATAATTTACAATGTAAATTATATCTCTCTTCTTCCCCCTCCATGTAAGTTCCTTAAGGGCTGTTGCTATTTTATTTTTGCTTGTTTATCTCTAGGCAATTAATTCATGTTCCTTTTAATGAAATGACTGATTGACCTATGATTTCAACCCTACTGAGATGCCCTTAGGAAACTATCTGCAAGAAAACTCACTCTACTGATGAAGGGATGTAACTTGTCTTCATTTTGTAGCTTTAAAGAGTTTTCTTGAGAATTGGGACATTAGGTGACTTGTTCAAATTCACCCAGCCAGATGCCTACCTGGTAACTAGCCATTTTTGCTTGTCTCATGTTATGAGGGAAGGAAGAAAAGAAGTAACAAGGGAAGGAGGAGGGGAGGAACAAAAGAAGCAATGAAGGAGGAAAAGAAGGAATGGAAGAAAAGAGGAAGGAAGGAATAATGGATGGGTAGAAAGAAGGGGAAAGCAAAAGAAGGAAGGAGGGAGGAAAAAAGGATGAAAGGAAGAAAAGAAAGAAGGAAGAAATTAAGGGAAGAAGAAAGGAAGGGAAGGAAGGAAGAAGAAAGAAATGATGAATGGATAGAAGGAAGGAAGAATGCAAAAGAAAGAAGTCATGAAAGAAGTATGGATGAAAGGAAGAAAAAAGGAATAAAGGAAGAGAAGAAGGAAGGAAGGGATGGCAAGAAGGATAGAAAGATGTTAAAAGAAAAGAAAGACTAAGTTGGAAGAAGAAAAAGAAGTTACTAAGTTATTTCATTTTATCCTTACAACAATCCTTAAGGCAGAGGCTGTTATATCTATTTTATGTGGAGGAAACAGAGACAAGTAGATTATTTGTTTAGGGTCATACACTAGTAAGTGTCTGAGACTGGATTTGAACTCATTTCCTCTTAACTACATAGTTTAGCAGCTGCATCACCTAGGTACTTATAGGCAATTGCTAATGCTTATTAATACTCTAGAAATATGGAAAAATGCACATTGTTAGATAAAGATACACACATGCAGAAAATGCATTTTTATAATAAAATTCATTTGAATGAATTTTTTTTTGTAGAGGCAATTGGAGTTAAGTGACTTGCTTAAGGTCACACAGCTAGGAAATGTGATTAGATTTGAACTCAGGTCCTCCTGATTTCAGGGCTGGTGCTGTATCCATAGCTGCCCTAGCTGCCCCATTTGAATTAATTTTTAAAGGAAACTAAAAAGAGAGTAATGTAAAAGAGAAAGAAATCTGATAACAATGACAAAAAGAGACTATATTAAAATATGCCTAGCTAAAAAAGATATAATAATTTTACAATTGCAATACTTTATGATTTAAAATAATTAATACTAGAGAATTAAAAAAACCCAAAATTTTCCAATTAAAAAATATGCTTTAATAAGAGACATGTTAGCTTTAGATAGTGAACATGAAGTAATAAAACCTGTCAGAAATTGATCTATCCTAGGGTCATTTCAATTCAGTTAATATCTATTATGCACTGAATATATGTAAAAATCCATACTAGTTACTTGGGGATAAAAACATAAATTTGATGTTGTGAAGTTTGCAGTTTAGTAAAGGGACATGACTATGATATGTGTGTATGTGTGTGTGTTTAATGAAACACAAAAATGAATGGCAAGTTCATTAAAACAGAACTTAACTAAATGCCTGATAAAATTTGAAGATCAAAGATTGTATACCAACTATGGGGATTGGGGTATATAATCAGAGAGGGAGGATTAAGAAAATTTTCATGGAGAATGTGACATGTAAATTGGGCTGTTGGAATTTCACAGACAAATGGGCTATCAGAAAATTCCAGGAGCTGGGAAGAGTGTGAACAAAAGGAGAGGTGGGAAAGCATTATGATGTCCAGAGGCTGTCAGTCTGTGAAAGTCAGTAGAGTAAGTGAGAGAGAAGAAGAGGTATGGATAGCAAAGTAGGGTGACTGATTGTCAAGATCCCTGAATAACAAGTAAAGGTGTTTAAATATTAATCATAAGGTGATAATGAGCTACAGAATAGTTCCCCCCCTTTTTTAAAGTAAAAGAAACAATTCTTATTCTAAGCACAAGGAATATAGTTGCAGAAAAGTTATAAAGGACAAATTTGAGGGGAGAAAAGTGGAAGGGGAGGGAACAAGTAGTATAAGACAGACACCTGACTGCAATCAAAAAACCATGTGTAACAAGCCCTCACACTGCTCAAGTCATTTGAACTTTATATGCTCTAGACAACTGCTGATGACTATAAGGTACAGAATAATTGTTATTTGCATTTGTAGGAGGAATTTTCTCATTGGCAATTCCCTATAAAATCAGAGATCTGGATCAAAAACGCTTCGTACTATTGTTGTTCAGTTATTTTAGTCGTCCAACTTTTCATTCATTGTGACCTCATTTGAGGAATTTTTGGCAAAGATTGGAGTGGTTTGCAATTTCCTTCTCTAGCCCATTTTACAGATAGGGCTACTAGGGCAAACAGGATTGAGTGACTTGCTCAGAGTCACACAGCTAGTAAGTGTCTGATGTCAGATTTGAAATCAGGAAGATAAGTCTGACTTCAAACCTGGAACTCTATCCAGTAGTTCTAACTACTTCCAGGTTGGACCTGAACTCAAATCCTGCCTCTAAGACTTTCCATCTGATTTATCTTGGGCAAATCACTTAACCTCCTTGAAATCAGGTTCTTTATCTGTAAAATGATTCAACTAGGCTATGAGATCCCTTCAATATTTAGGTATTATGACATTCTGGTTATTGTTTTTGATTTCTCTTTAATTTATTGCCTGCTCTTTCTGTCTGGTCAGGTTAACTCTATTACAAAATATTTTTGCAGTGTGCCTCTCCCTCTTTACTTCCTTCTTCTGATCTTGGCTAGGCTTTAATTTACTTAGAAGTGATGAGATAGGGCAGCAAGTGAGAAGAGCTTCTCTCCCTAGGTCTAGGAAAAATTATATTTGGGTCCAACCCACCAGAGGATTAGCTATGGATGGGGTCATGAGCTTCCTGATGGAAAATAGCTTTTATTTGATATTCCTCAAGTTCTGAGAGCTTAGTAAAATGACTTGCAGCAAAATACCCAGAATACTATTTAAGTTGATCAGGCACATATTAAAAACATCAGGAAAACATTGCAAGTAGGAAGAGAGGAGAAACATGAAGTCATTATAATCAAATAGGAGGAAAATATCACAATGCAGTGATGTTAAATTGTAAAGTTTGAGGAAGTACAAAAGGCTGCAATTATTCCTGTGATAGAATAATAGAGAATGATTCTTGCACAAAGTAGAGCTGGATGAAATCTTGGTTGCACAAATCTAGAAAAGATATGGTTTTACATGTTCCCACTCTAGGAAAAAGTGGGTTTTCCCAAGTTCAATTCACCCATTTACTATGTGTTCTCCATCATCTCATTTGAAATGAGTTTAAAAAGTATACCTGAGAATTAAGGACTCTTCTTAAAAGTTTACAATTATGATGAAGCTTTTAATATGTGATAAGGCCAACTGGCTAACAGAAATCCCAAGTTATATGTCTTATTCCATTTATTTTTTGTTTGTTTACTTAATGCTTATAGATATGGAGTGGTAAGTAGGAGGATGGAGAGATATCTGCCAAGCTGGGCTGTGTATGGGCTTGCAGTTATTATAGCAAAATGCATGGGTTTTTTGGAGAGGAGATGGGGAGGAAGAGTTTGTGTTGCTTTATTATAACCCTGGCAAAAGGATCTGAAATCAAATATATACCTAGATGCATTTCCTTATTCATATGAATCCAGACAATTCCAGTCTGAACAAGGTGAGGAACTGTTGTCTTTCCCATGAAAATAAGGGTTTTAAAGGGAAATCACACTTCAAAAAGGGAGGGAGCTGTCAGAGAAGATCCTTCTACTTTAAGGGAAAAGTAACTTCAGAAGTCTCTGGACTCAGGCATGTTTGGCAGCTTAGCCTTCTTTGCCTTCCAGAACACCCTGGTAGTTACACATACATACATATTATATATATATATATATATATATATATATATATATATATATAACCTATTGTTTTCTTTTCTTGCCTATAATCAATGAGTAAAATAACTATATAAAGTATCCAATTATCTCTGTTCATTCCTATGGGGAATGAACTTCTTAAGGTTAAATGAATTAGGACTCAGTTAAGAAAACAACACTCATATAATGCTTTAAAGGTCGTAAAATGGGGCAGGTAGATGGTGCAATGGATAGAGAGCACTAACCCTGGAATCAAAAGGAACTGAATTTAAATCTGACCTTAGACACTTAACACATATTAGGTGTGTGACACTGGGCAAGTCACTTAATCCCAATTGCCCCCTTCCTTCCCCCCCCCAAAATGTTAAAAGTTGTAAAAATAATTTATGCACATATATATATATATATAATATACACTGATAAATATATGCATGCACAATATATCTATAAATTCTCATGTGAAATTCACAATGACCTTGTGACATTGGTGCTATTATTATTCTCTAACCCTCTGGACTAGAGGTGATTATATAATAATTTAGTACAAATATAAAAAAATGAGTAAGCAAAAAAGAAAAAATCCAAAAATAGAAAGTTGCTTCAGGAATAAAGAAAACTGAGGCTCATTTTCAGAGAAGGATACTGAAGTTAATAAAAGTCTTTCTTAACACTGAAGAAAAAAAAGTCTTTCTTAATCCTGAAGAATCTGGTCATATGCTCAAAAAGAATTCATAGAAGAACTCAAAAAAAGACTTTAAAATCAAATAAGAGAGATTAACAGAACTAAAAAAAATCCAAGAAAAGCAAGATTATAAAAATAAAAGTCAATGAATTAGAAAAAGATATCCAGTGTCCTAAGAAAGAAAATGACTCCTTGAAAATTAGAATTGAGTAAGGGGAAGCCAGCAAAATTATTTTTTTTAATTTTTATTTTATTTGCATAACATATGTGTGGGTAATTCTTCAACAATAACCCTTACATAGCTTTCCGTTACAAATTTTTCCCCCCAACTCCCCACCCCTCCCCTAGATGGCAGGATATCCACTACATGTTAATTATGTTAAAATATTGGCAAATCGAATATATGTATACATATTTCCAAACTTATCATTGGTGTGCAAGAAAAATCTTATCTACACAAACGATATATCAGATAAAGGAAACACAATGTAAGCAAACATCAATCAAGGAGTATGAGAATGTTATGTTGTGGTCCACATTTCGCATCCCTCTCTCTGGGTGTATATGGCTTTCTTCAGTGAACAATTGGAGGTGGTTTGAAACATTTCATTGTTGAAGAGAGCCATGTCCATCAGAATTGATCGTCATATAGTACTGTTGTTGCCGTGTATAATGATCTCCTGGTTCTGCTCATTTCACTCAGCATCAGTTCATGTAAGTCTCTCCAGGCCTCTCTGAAATCATCTTGCTGGTCATTTCTTACAGAACAATAATATTCCATAGCATTCATATACCATAATTTATTCAGCCATTCTCCAATTGAAGGGCATCTATTCAATTTCCAGTTTCTAGCCACTACAAAAAGGGCTGCCACAAACATTCTTGCACATGTGGGGCCTTTTCCTTCCTTTATGATTTCTTTGGGATATAAGCCCAATAGAAATGCTGCTGGGTCAAAGGGTATGCACAGTTTGATAACTTTTTGAGCATAGCTCCAAATTGTTCTCCAGAATGGCTGTATCCGTTCACAGCTCCACCAACAATGCATCAATGTCCCAGCCCTCCCACAACCCCTCCAACATTCATCATTAACTTTTCCTGTCATTTTAGCCAATCTGACAGGAAGCCAGCAAAATTATAAGAGACCAAGAAACAATTAAGTGAAATATAAAGAATGAAAAATAGAAGAGAATGTGACACCTCATCTATAGATCTGGAGAAGAGATCAAAAAGAGAAAACAAAAGAATAATTGCACTACCTGAAAGCTACTATCAGGAAAAGGGTCTTGATACAATAATACAAGAATTAATTTTAAAATATTATTCTGAAGTATTAGAAGAAAATGGGAAATTAGAAAAGTTAAACAATCTGCTCACCACTTAAAAGATATCCTACAAGGAAAACCTTCAGGAGCATCATAGCCAAATTACTGAACCCTCAACTCAAGGAGAAAATATTGAAAATAATAAGAGCAGTAAGAATAACAAAATAAAACACTACAAGTATGACAGAGACAGAAGTAGAATTATACAAGACCTAGCAGTGACTACACTAAAAGATTACAGGTATTGGAACACTACATATATAAATATATAAATATATAAATATATATATAATTAAAGATTTTATTTGCAAAAATATGTATAGGCAATTTTTCAACAGTGACCCTTGCAAAGCTTTCCATTACAAATTCCCCCCCCCAGTCACTACCCCTTCCTAGATGGTAGGAAGTCTTCTACATGTTAGTTATGTTAAAATACTTGACAAATCGAATATGTGTATACATATTTTTACAGTTATCTTGCTGTGCAAGAAAAGTCGTATCTACAAGAAGAAAAATCTGAGAAGGCAAACATAATGCAAGCAAACATCAATAGAGAGCATGAAAATGTTATGTTGTGGTCCACATTTCATATCCTTCTCTTTGGGTGTATATGGCTTTCTTCACTGAACAATTGGAACTGGTTTGAAACATTTCATTGTTGGAGAGAGCCATGTCCATCAGAATTGAGCATCATATAGTCTTGTTGTTGCTGTGTATAATGATCTCCTGGTTCTGCTCATTTCACTTAGCATCAGTTCATGCAAATCTCTCCAAGCTTCTCTGAAATTGTCCTGCTGGTCATTTCTTACAGAACAATAATATTCCATGACATCCATATACCATAATTTATTCAGCCATTCTCCAATTGATGGGCATGCATTCAGTTTCCAGTTTCTAGCCACTACAAAAAGGGCTGCCACAAACATTCTTGTACATGCGGGTCCCTTTCCTTCCTTTAAGATCTCTTTGGGATATAAGCCCAATAGAAACACTGTTGGGTCAAAGGGTATGCACGGTTTGATAACTTTTTGAGCATAGTTCCCAATTGCTCTCCAGAATGGTAGGATCTGTTCTCAGTTTTGCCAACAATGTATCACTATATATTGAAGAGCCAAAAGGCTAAGTTGTAGCCAAAAATATCCCAGAAAAGTTAAGCATAATCCTGAATAGAAAAAATAACATTCACTGAATTGCTACACTTTCAAGATTTTGTTGCAAAAGTAACCTGAACTTAATAGAAAAATTGACAGATACAATCCTTAAGAAATACATGGTAGACATCAAAGAGTAATTTCAAGGGATTCAATAAGGACAAATTGTTAATGTTTTATATGTGGAAATGTAAATAATATGCCCAAGATTGTCATTGGTAATTGGGTAGTTCAAAGGAAAGATTGGATTAGAGCTGGATATGATATGATTCTAAAAAGTAGCTCATGTAGGAAAAGGTAAAAACAGTAATTATGTTATATGAATGGGGGTGCAAGAACAATTGACACAGTGGTTAGATGGGGGAGGAGTGCTGGTAGTTCTGGAATCTTACTCTCATGGGGAATGGATTGAAGAGGGAACTGATCATATTTATACATATATATAAAAGTCTTCTAAATTTATAAAGAAATAAGAGGGGAAAGGAATAAGTAGATTTTAGCAGACTTTGTAGATTAATGGGATAAAGTGTATAGATTAATAGGAATGGGATAAAGAGGGAAGGAAAAGGTGAGAGGAGAGGATAAGGAGAGGATAACCCTTGAAGGTGGAGTAATTTAAGTAGTAGCAAAGCAAGATAGTAAAGCAGAAGAGGTAGCAGGGATAGGAAATAAGAGATATACACAAATGTAACAGTAGTGATCAGGAGTAGAATTTATTAGGAAAAAAACAGGAACAATCATTGATCTGAGACAAAGTTAAAGTTAAAATAGATTTGATACAAAGGGAAAAAAGAGAAAGCATAGTATATGTCAGCAATGCTAATCAATATTTTTAGAGTATTTAAAATCACTACATAGTATAAGTTTGGAATATTGTTGTGGTGTAGGAAATGAGTTGATGGGATTTAGAAAAATAAGGACTTATGGAGGATGATGCTGTTTACCTTCAGAGAAATAGAAAACAAACATAGTATGGTCTTACACATGAAACTATTTGTGTATATATGTGTTTAATTATAGATATGTCTAGTCATGTGTATATATGTATGTGAAAAATATGTACATATGTATAAATATATACATATGTGTGTACACATATATATGTCTTCATTCTAGTATTATTTGGGGGGAAGAAAAGGGAAAATAAGAATAAAATAAAAAGTACACAGGAGAAAACAAGAAAAACTATAAGGAAGCAAAGAAAGACAAATTGTTCCTGAACATAATATATAGTATTTATTATATAGGCTTTCTTGAAATAGGAATTTATTGTTTTATATTTTAAATCCTCTCATTTTCTGCTGTGAACATGACAATTGTTTTCTTTCTTTGTTCTTTTCCTATTTTTTATTTGAGTTTAAAGTAAGTAAATAAATTTTAAAAAAGAAGCACTGGGTGTGAAGGATTATTATTTCTGTGATCATGAGCAGATTATTTATTCTATCAATCTTTCAACAATCTCTACTTTATATGGAGAGGAGTAGACCAACTGGTCTGTGACTCTTCCAAGTTTCCATCTACACAAACATGATACTTAGACTTACCTTGCATCTTATAGAGTCTTCTTGTGGAAAAGAATCAGGATCTTGACTAGAAGTGACAACTGATTATTAAACATAATTAAATCTCTTTAATTCAATAGTTTCTCCAAACCAAATATATTCACCCCTGAAGTTTCAAGAGTGGAATTATAACATACATTTATAATTTATAATTTCTATTTTATTTATAATTTATTTTAATTATTTATTTTTAAATTATTATTTATTATTTTTAATAATATATCTATTATTTATCAAATTATTAATAATTTATTTTATTTATTATTTTATTTATTTATATTTTATATATTTTTAATATATAATCTATTTATATATAACATATATAAATATAATATATATTATATAAAAATATATATATTTATATATTATTTATTATAATATAATTTATAAAAAGATTTATTAAGTATATCCCAAATTTTTGTCACAGTATCAGATATAGTTATGCTCTATTGTCTTATTTTTATTAATCAATTAATTATTTATTTTTATTAAAGCTTTTTATTTGCAGAACATATGCATCAGTAATTTTTCAACATTTACCCTTGCAAAGTTTTCTGTTACAAATGCTTCCCTCCTTCCTCCCATCCCCCTTCCGTAGATTGCAGGAGTCTAATACATGTTAATTATATTTAAATACGTAACAAATTGAATATATGTATACATATTTATACAGTTATTTTGTTGTACAAGAAAAATTGGATCTACAAGAAAAAAAACTGAAAAGCAAAACAAAATGCAAGCAAACATCAATGGAGAGAGTGAAAATTCTATGTTGTGGTCCACATTCAGATTCCACAGGGCTCTCCCTGGGTGTATATGGCTTTCTTCATCACTGAACAATTGGAACTGGTTTGAAACATCTCATTGCTGAAGAGAACCATGTCCATCAGAATTGAGCATCATATAATCTTGCTCTTACCATGTATAATGATCTTCACTCAGCATCAGTTCATGCAAGTCTCTCCAGGACTCTCTGAAATCATCCTGTTGGTCATTTCCTATAGAACAATAATATTTGATGACATTCATATACCATAATTTATTCAGCCATTCTCCAATTGATGGGCATCCATTCAGTTTCCAGTTTCTTGCCACTACAAAAAGGGCTGCCACAAACATTTTTGCACATGTGGGGCCCTTTCCTTCCTTTAAGATCTCTTTGGGATATAGGCCCAATAGAAACTGCTGGGTCAAAGGGTATGCACAGTTTGATAACTTTTTGAGCATAGTTCCAAGTTGTTTTCCAGAATGGTTGGATCTGTTCACAGTTCCACCAACAATGTATCAGTGTCCCAGTTTTCCCACATCCCCTCCAACATTCATCATTATCTTTTCCTGTTATCTTAGCCAATCTGAGAGGAGTGTAGTGGTACCTCAGAGTTGTCTTATTTGCATTTCTATGTTCAATAGTGATTTGGAGCACCTTTTCATATGATTAGAAATGGTTATAATTTCAACATCTGAAAATTGTCTGTTCATATCCTTTGATCATCTATTGATTGGAGAGTGGCTTGAATTCTTATAATTATGAGGCAATTCTCTCCATATTTTAGAAATGAGGCCTTTATCAGAGTCTTAAATGTAAAGATAATTTTCAAATTTATTGCTTCCCTCCTAATCTTGTCTGCATTAATTTTGTTTGTAGAAAAACTTTTTAACATAATAAATTCAAAATTATTTATCTGGTGTTCAATTAAGAGTTGCATTTCTTTGGACACAAATTCCTTCCTTCTCCACAAGTCTGAGAGGTAAACTATCCTATGTTCCTCTCATTAGCTTGTAATATCACTTTTTATGTCTAAATCACAAACCCATTTCGATCTTATCTTGGTGTATGGTGTTAGGTGTAGGTCAAGCCCTAATTTCTTCCATACTAGTTTCCAATTTTCCCAGAAGTATTTTGTCAAATAATGAGTTCTTATCCCAAATGCTGGTGTCTTTGGGTTTGTCAAATAGTATATTACTATAGTCATTGACTATTTTGTCATGTGATCCTATCCTATTCCACTGATCAACTACTCTATTTCTTAGCCAGTACCAAATGGTTTTGATAACCACTGCTTTATAATATAGTTTTAGATTTGGCACAGCTAAACCATATTCATCAGCATTTTTTTTTTCATTAATTCCCTTGAAATTCTTGACCTTTTGTTCTTCCAGATGAACTTTGCTACTATTTTTTCTAGATATGTAAAGTAATTTCTTGGGAGTTTGATTGGTATGGCACTAAATAAGTAAATTAGTTTGGGTAAAATTGCCATTTTTATTATATTCACTTGGCCTATCCAGGAGCACTTGATATTTTTTTCCAACTGATTAGGTCTGATTTTATTTGTGTGAAAAGTATTTTGTAGTTTTGCTTATATAGATCCTGACTTTCCCTTGGCAGATAGATTCCCAAATATTTTATACTATCAACAGTTATTTTGAATGGAATTCCTTTTTGTATCTCTTGCTGCTGAACTTTGTTGGTAATATATAAAAATGCTGATTATTTATGTGGATTTATTTTGTATCTTGCAACTTTGCCAAAGTTGTGAACTAGTTTTTTAGTTGGGTCTCTAGGGTTCTCTAAGTATACCATCATATCATCTGCAAAGAGTGATAATTTGGTTTCCTCATTACCTACTCTAATTCCCTTAATCTCTTTTTCTTCTCTTGTTGACAAAGCTAACATTTCTAATACCATATTGAATAGTAATGGGGACAGTGAGCAGCCTTGTTTCCCTCTTGATCTTATTGGGAATGGTTCCACTTTGTTGCCATTACATATGATGCTTGTTGATGGTTTTAAATACTGATCATTTTGAGGAAAAGCCCATTTATTCCTATACTCTAGTGTTTTTAATTGTAATGGGTGTTGGATTTTATCAAAAGTTTTTTTTTGCATCTAATGAGATAATCAAATATTTTTTGTTAGTTTCGTTATTGATATAGTCAATTATGCTAATAGTTTTCCTAATATTGAACCATCCCTGCATTCTTGGTATAAATCCTACTTGGTCATAGTGTATTATCCTGGGGATGACTTTCTGTAATCTTATTGCCAATATCTTATTTAAGATTTTTGCATAAATATTCATTAGGGAAATTGGTCTATAGTTTTCTTTCTCTGTTTTCACCCTACCTGGTTTAGCTGTCAGCACCATATCTCTATCATAAAAGGAATTTGGTAGAACACCTTCCTTCCCTATTTTTAAAAATTGTTTATGTACTATTGAAGTTAATTGTTCTTTAAATGTTTGGTAGAATTCACATGTAAATCCATCTGGCCCTGAAGACTTTTTTTTTTAGGGAGTTGATTAATAGCTTGTTCTATTTCTTCTTCTAAAATGGGGCTACTTAAAAAATTTATTTCCTCTTCTGTTAACCTGGATAATCTATATTTTTATAGATATTACTCCATTTCATTTATATTATCAAATTTATTGGCATAAAGTTGGGCAAAGTAACTCCTAATTATTGCTCTAATTTCCTCTTCATTGGTGGAAAGTTCTCCCTTTTCATTTTTGAAACTAACAATTTGATTTTCTTCTTTCCTTTTTCTAATTAAATTAACTAAAGGCTTATCTATTTTGTTGTTTTTTTCATAAAACCAACTCAGTTTTATTTATTAATTCAAAAGTTTTCTTATTTTCAATTTTATTAATCTCCCCATTTATTTTCAGAATTTTCAATTTTGTATTTAATTGAGGGTTTTTAATTTGTTCTTTTTCTAACTTTTTTAATTGTAAGCCCATTTCATTTTTTTTACCTCCTTGACTTCTTTATTATTTATTTTGGGTTTGATTTTTCTAATTCTGAAAGAGCAAGGTTGAGATACCCCACTATTACAGTTTTATTGTCTATTTCTTCTTGCATCTCTCTTAACTTCTCCTCTAGGAATTTGGATGCTATACCATTTGGTGCATATCTGTTCAGTATTGATATTGCTTCATTATCTATGGTACCCTTTAGTAAAATATAGTTTCCTCTGTTATCTCTTTTAATTAGATCTATCTTTACTTTTACTTGATCTGAGATCAGAATTGCTATCCCTGATTTTTTTTTGTTCACCTGAAGTATAATAGATTATGCTTCAGCCCTTTACCTTCACTCTGTATCTATCACTATGCTTTAGATGTATTTCTTGTAAACAACATATTGTAGGATGCTGGCTTTTGATCCAGTCTGCTGTCCACTTCCATTTTATGGGAGAGTTCCTCCTATTCACATTCACAGTTAAAATAACTATTTCTGTATTTCCTGCCATCTTTTTTATCCAAAGTTATGTTTTTCTCTTTCCTTTCCCCTTCCTCCCTTCCCCCCTCCCCAGTATTTTGCTTCCTCAAACAGTCCTCCCCCCTTTACAACTCCTCCCCCTGTTTTACACCTTTCCCCAAATTCTTCTATTTTCCCTTCTATTAGTCTTTTCTTTTCTTTTCCTCCTTCCCCTCCCACTTCCCTATAAGGAGGGACAAGTTTCTCTGTGAAACTGAATGTGTCTGATATACTATTTTAGAGCCCAATCTGATGAGAGTAAGATTCACACAATGCTCATCTCCCTCCCTTTTTTCCCCTCGATTATATTAGGTTTTCTTTGCCTCTTCATGAGATTTTACCTTATTTTTACCTCCTTTTTTACCTTATTTTACCTCCTTTTCCCTCTTTTTCAAGTATGATCTCCCTTCCACCTCTAGTTTCTTTTTTATATTATCAAAGTAAAATCAAATTATATCCCCATTCTCTAAGTATACCCATAATAGAAATATAGTTCTCAAGAGTTCTTTCCTTTTTATTTTTTATGCTTCTCTTGATTTTTGTGTTTGGAGGTCAAATTTTTTGTTCAGATCTGGTCTTTTCCTTAGAAATAGTTGAAATTCACCTATATCATTAACTATCCATCTTCTTCCCTAGAAGATAATGTTCATTTTATCTGGATAGCTTATTCTTGGCTATAATCCAAGTCCTTTGCCTTTTGGAATATCTGATTCCAGGGCTTTTGATCTTTTAAGGTAGAAGCTGACAGATCCTGGGTGATTCTAATTATAGATCCTCGATATTTGAATTGTTTCTTTCTAGCTGCTTGCAATATCTTTTCCTAGGTGAGATAGTCTTGAGATTCAGCCACTATATTCCTTGGGGATTTAATCTTGGGATCTCTTTCAGGAGGTGATTGGTGAATTCTTTCAATGGCTACTTTACCTTCTGATTCTTAAACATTGGGGCAGTTTTATGATTTCCTATAAGATAATGTCTAGGTTCTTTTTTTCATCATGGCTTTTCAGGAAGTCCAATAATCCTTGAATTGTCTCTCCTAGATCTATTTTCCAGGTCAGTTGTTTTTCCTAGAAGATATTTCATATTTTCTTCTATTTTTTTCATTTTTTTGCTTTTGTTTGACTATTCTTGAAGTTTTATTGATTCATTCACTTCCATTTGTTCAATTCTAATTTTTAGTGTGTTATTTTCTTCATTTCCCTTTTTTAGCTCCTTTTGTAATTGGCTAAACAAATTTTTTATTCATTGCAGTCTTTTCCATTTCACCAATTTTGTTTTTCAGTGAAATAATGTCTTTTTCATACCTCTTTTGTAGAGCACTATATCCTTCTTGCAATGATCTCATTTCATTTCCCTATTTTTCTTCTAACTCTCTTTTGTGATTTTTTATGAAATGGGGACTAGCTTATGTCTCCCTTTATGGCTTCCTCTGGAGTTGCTTTACCTTTATGAACTTTGTGATCTGAGGTCTGTTCTTCTCTCTCTCCATAAAAGCTGCCTATAATGAGAGTTCTTTTTTTGTTTTTTTTTTATTCATTTTTTACAGCTTGAGGTATGTTCAAAGCAAAGGAGGGACAGTTCCTTTAACTTGCCCTGGGGCAGTTCAGCTGATTGAATTCTGGTTCTGGGCAACTGGGGCTAGGTCTGGGGTTCTCAGTGGTTTGCAATCTATCTTTTACAAAAGGCAGATCTGCCAAAGTACCTGCCTGCAACTAGGGCAGAGTGGCCCAAGAAGCTCACAGAAACTTCCCATGTGCTTAGAAACTTCCATGCTCTGAGTCCTGGCCCGGCTGCCTGCCTTGTCTCCTGGAGCTGCTGTCTGCACTTGGCAAACTGTCCCCCTGCCTGACTGAAACAGACCTGTTCTGAAGCTTTTCTGGGAATGTGTTATACTCAAATATTTGGGGGTGCGTTGACTCCAAAGTCAGTTCAGAGGCTTAACCTGCTGTTGATTTGAGAGGTCAGAGGAGGTCACTGAGAGTTTTGTCTGCACTCTGCCATCTTGGATCTACCCCCTATACTCTATTGTTTTGTGACAACAAAGGAAAAAAAAGAAACGTCTTACCTATTAAAACAGAAGTATCACTATTTCTATGATGTGTTTCTTGTTTTCAGTAAATTCAACTAAAACTCTTTCATTGCTTGTATCTCTTATCTAAGGCAGGAATCTGGCCAACACATTAGCAACATTTCAGCCAAATAGATGGAATTGAGGCTAGCAAGCTGAAATGTAATATATATGCCTTGGAAATATATGAAAAAAACATCTAGACCTTGCATGCCAGCTGGTAGTGATATGACATTTTGAACTTATAACTGTTAGTTATTAACTTTTGCACACTATAATTTCAAAAACTTTTGCATCAACTATTATTTTCCACTCTTCTGTCCTATTGTATTGATTGATTGATAATTTCCCCACTCTATCCAATATTGCAGACAGGCCCCCATTATGCTTCGCTACATTTTCTACTTTCTGATCATCTTTTTACCTTACCTCTACCCTCATATCCTAGACCCTTCTCTGTCCTTCTCCCTCTCTTTTACCCAGCCTGTTTTGCTTTCCAGTTTTAGAACCACAATTATATCAATTGTGCTCTAAGACCTAAAAGAAGTATGTCAATGTCAATATATTTCCTTATAATTCCATTCACCATTCCTGTAAATTTGCAGGAACAAATTGTCCCTTCTTGGTTTCTTCTTTCCTAGGTATGCTGTGTCTGTTAGAATATATATCTTTAATTTTTTATTTGTAACTCCAACTCAATTCAGTGCTTGAGATATTATAAGCTGTTAATAAGTATATTTTTCTTATTCATTCACTGTAAATATCCACATTTATTTAAGCATATATCCATGACATCCAACAATAGGTGAAATATCTGAAATCAGTATGGGATTAATTTAGGGTGGCAGCAGCAGCCAAAGGAATTAATTCTCATATATACAAGGCCTATCTCCATGGCCATTGACTTAGTCCTAACTCTTTGCCAGTTATCATTTTCCCTTAACATCTCTTTCCTTTGACTTTTGGATTAAGTATGGTCATGTAGTTGAAATATAGGTATAAATAGTAGTTAGATGGAGAGAGTTCTGACTTGGAATCAGGAAGATCCTAGAACTTGGCCCCTTTAAGTATCACAGCTTGCTAGTTTTCCAATGTCACCAGCTCTCATATCATTTATCATCTACCCATCTCAAGCATAGAGAAAAATGAACATACCTTAGATACTTTCACCCCATTTCCAGCCCCACTTAAGTGAAATTTCTACCAAGTGCCAGTTTCTTTTTTTAATATGATGCTGCATACTTTTGATAGAATGTTGAAAAAAAGAACAAAAAAACCACAAGATGTTCAACAATGAAGTATTTACTGTAAAATTGGCCTATTTTTTACATTCCCCAATCAATAAATTCTCTTCATTGTACCATCCTTGCATATCTATGTTAAAATAGTGTAAGATCACTTATTTCTTGGGTCTTGAACTCACTGAATATCAAGGTTAATAGTAGGTACTCTGTGGTGACATCATCTTTGCTCAGTAACCTTTGAATAATTTCTCATGGTTAGATCAATGGAAAATTAAACCAGATCATTATCAACATGAATTTTACACTCTTGTGGCAGGAGGAAATGGAAAGAAAGGATAAATTATACTCTTAAGAATTTGTTCTGTGAAGTAGTCTTAAATATGAGACAAATATCTAAACTATTGTAAAGGGATCATATTTTAAAAAGTAGAAAACAAAACATATCTAATTTCATTGAATTAGCTTAGACCAACTCCTAAGAATTAGTGTGTATTAAAAATAATTTCCACTTTTCATACCAATGAATTTGTTTGTACTTCAAGTTGCTGTTATCCTCTTTGGATGGCATCACTTTTTTATCCAAAGATCATGTTTTTTTTTGGGGGTAAGACAGTTTCTGGACTCTTTTGATCTTTTCATTGTGTTTTATGTAAGATTCTGTAAGAAGTGGTTGTAATAAAAACCAATGCCTATACATATACATATGCCTACTTTTTCATGTATATATAATATTTTCACAAAACAATCAGTACACACATCAAGAACAACAAAAGAACAGACAAATTTTTGAAGGACATTTTCTAATGACTTTTTTTGGGTGAAGCTACACAAATGAATGAATTGTGTGGAGAATAGAAGATCCTGAGGGATTATTTCTTGCTTACAAGAATATTTAACTCTCTAAATTCTAAAAGCTTCTCTTTAGCAAGGTAGCATATGAAGGGATGAGTAAAAAAAGCAGTTGTTATTGCTGTGGGCAAAGCCCTGTGCTAAATCTGGGAATAAAAATGGAAAAGCAACATATTCCCTGAGCTCAAGGAGTTCATTATCTCATGAAAGGAACCCCTACACACCAGAGGTTTCAGCTACAATTAAGATGGAAAGTCCTTGGGATACAGTAGTAAAGCAGATAGTAATGTATCATTTTAAATTCACTAATAAAATCATAATTATTTTTTATGTTAAAACATTTTACATCACAAAAGAACTTTGATGGTGAGCACTTTCTTTTCCAGGACTTCAGCAGTTATGGCTACTAATAAGGCAGGAGCTATAGCATCAAAAAATAAAACTGCTGGGTCACTCCTCCTCATAAGAACTGTTTGCTAGGGCTGGACTAGAAACAGAGTTGGTAGTTGGGGAATGGTGGATGATAGAAAGCTGCCTTTCCCAAGGGTCTTGGGCTTATCATTCCATTAATGGTAGTGGGTCATCAGTTTCTGCTGGTATTGATGAGAATGGCAAGCTCCTTCTACAGAGGGGTTGCTTCCATATGATGGCTTTGAGTACTAGGCTGGAAACCAGCCTGATAATCAGAAAAGCAATGCTGTTCTCAAAGCTTTAGTACTCAGGGTACTGTGATGGTTTGATTCACTGGAACCTATGACCTTCCCTCTTTCCCTCAGGATACCTGGCTTCTTCAGCTATATAGACTTGCCTGCCTTAGTGGCTGAATTTGGCAAGCATATGTATAAATGGATGAAGTATTTACTATGTCAAATTTACTATATTACTATGTCAAGTTGAAGCAACATTTATTGTTAGAGGTAATCATAATATCACTGTTCAATGATCCTCTAGCTATAATACCAATACCTCAAGAACACTTTTTTTTGTTATGAATACTCCTTTGACCAATTTAAATGATGTATAATGAGACTATCATGAGAATTTCTTTTCCTTCCTTCCTTCCTTCCTTCGTTCCTTTGTTCCTTCCTTCGTTCCTTCGTTCCTTCCTTCCTTCCTTCCTTCCTTCCTTCCTTCCTTCCTTCCTTCCTTCCTTCCTTTCTTCTTTCCTTCTTTCTTTCCTTCCTTCCTTCTTTCCTTCCTTCCTTCTTTCTTTCCTTCCTTCCTTCCTTCATTCCTTCGTTCCTTCATTCCTTTCTTCCTTCCTTCTTTGCTTCCTTCCTTCCTTCCTTCCTTCCTTCCTTCCTTTCTTCTTTCCTTCTTTCCTTCCTTTCTTCTTTCCTTCCTTCCATCTTTTTTTCTTCTTTTCATTGTTCCTTCCTTCTTTCTTCTTTTCTTCCTCCCTCACAATGTTTCCATTCCATAGAAAATGTCTAATTCCTACTTTATCAGACTTGCTTTTCCCCCAAAATGCTCATTCCACACTCTTTCACTGACTATCCCAGACATAATAAGAAATTAAAGATAATACAACTCATTTTCCTCTTGAAAGATGTGAACACACAAAATCCTTGTCCTTTTTTCTCCTTTTATCATTCTAAAAGATTTTACTCTATCATAATTTCCCCAAATATTTATTTATTGATTAGGGAACAATAGTTTGGGTCCAAGAAATATTAGTTAAACTCTTCTCTTGTCTCTCCTGATTTTTTTTATCTCTATGAAAAGTTTCCCATAGATTCTTTCAATTGATTCAGTGATCCACAAAAATGTTAGAGGATTAAAAAGCAACGGCCATTTCTAGTCCTAGCAAATATTGATTACATTGAGTAGTCTTTTTTGATAGTTGTATTTGTTGAACTTTTTTTTTATTAAAGATTTTTTATTTGCAAAACATACGCATGGGTAATTTTTCAACATTGACTCTTGTAAAGCTTTCTTTTACAAAATTTTCCCTCCTTCCCCACATCCCCCTCCCCTAGATGGCAGGAAGTCTAATACACATTAATTATGTTTAAATACACAACAAATCGAATATATATATATATACATATATATACATATTTATGAAGTTATCTTGCTGTACAAGAAAAATTGGATCTACAAGAAAAACGAAACCTAAGAAGGAAAACAAAATGCAAGCAAACATCAATAGAGAGCATGAAAATGCTATGTTGTGGTCCACACTCAGATCCCACAAGCCTCTCCCTGGGTATATATGGCTTTCTTCATCATTGAACAATTAGAACTGGTTTGAAACATGTCCTTGTTGAAGAGAACCATGTCCATCAGAACTGATCATCATGTAGTCTTCTTGTTGCCATGTATAATGTTCTCCTGGTTCTGCTCATGTCACTTAGCATCAGTTCATGTGGGTCTCTCCAGGCCTCTCTGAAATCCTCCTGCTGGTCATTTCTTATAGAACAATAATATTCCATGAAATTCATATACCGTAATTTATTCAGCCATTCTCCAATTGATGGGCATCCATTCAGTTTCCAGTTTCTAGCTACTACAAAAAGGGCTGCCACAAACATTTTTGCACATATGGGTCCCTTTCCCTCCTTTAAGATCTCTTTGGGATATAGGCTCAATAAAAACACTGCTGGGTCAAAGGGTATGCACAGTTTGACAACTCTTTAAGCATAGTTCCAAATTGCTCTCCAGAATGGTTGGATCCATTCACAGTTCCACCAACAATGTATCAGTGTGCCAGTTTTCCCACATCCCCTCCAACATTCATCATTATCTTTTCCTGTCATCTTAGCCAATCTGACAAGTGCGTAGTGGTATCTCAGAGTTCTTTTAACTTGCATTTCTCTGATCAATAGTGATTTGTAGTACATTTTCATATGACTAGAAAAAGTTTTAATTTCATCATCTGAAAATTGTCTGTTCATATCCTGTGACCATTTATTGATTGGAAAGTAGCTTTTATAAATAAGAGTCAATTCTCTATATATTTTAGAAATTAGGCCTTTATCAGAACCCTTAAATGTAAGGATGATTTCCCAATGTATTGCTTCCCTCCTAATCTTGTCTGCATTAGTTTTGTTTGTACAAAAACTTTTTAACTTAATATAGTCAAAATTATCTATCTGGTGTTCAATTTAGAGTTCCAGTTCTTCTTTGGATATAAATTTATTCCATCTCCACAGGTCTGAGAGGTAAACTATCCTATGTTCCTCTAATCTGCTTATAATATCACTCTTTATGTCTAAATCTTGAACTTATTTGGATCTTATCTTGGTATGTGGTGTTAGGTGTGGGTCAAGCCCTAATTTCTTCCATACTGATTTCTAATTTCCTCAGCAATTTTTGGCAAATAGTGAGTTCTTATCCGAAAAGCTGGGGTTCCTTGGGTTTGTCAAATATTAGATTGCTATAGTTATTGCCTAGTTTGTCCTTTGATCCTATCCTATTCCACTGATCGACTACTCTATTTCCTAGCCAGTACTAAATTGTTTTGATGACTGCTGCTTTATAATATTGTTTTAGATCTGGCACAGCTAGGTCACCTTTATCAGCAATTTTTTTCATTAGTTCCTTTGAAATTCTTGACCTTTTCTTCTTCCAGATAAACTTTGCTAATATTTTTTCTAGATCTGTAAAATAATTTCTTGGCAGTTTTATTGGTATGGCACTAAATTAATAAATTAATTTGGGTAGCATTGTCATTTTTATTATATTTGATTGGTCTACCCATGAACATTTGTTGAACTTTCTATTCTTGAGTTTAATGTAAAAGAAACTGTTCATATCTGATTTACTTTGAAGGAATGATTAATTTTTTTCTTTTTTGCTGAATTTCATATCTTTATATTTTTGACCAAATTTACCTTTTTAAAGAATATATTATTTTGGGAAATACAAATTGATCCTGTCTTTTCAAAATATTTTAGTATAATTCTTATTTTGATTTTTCTAAATGAGTAATATTAAGTGGTTTTAGATGTTTTTATTTGGTATGTGAAAAGTGTTCTCTTATCTGCTTTCAATATTTGTTGTTAGATGAATTTTGGCAATGACATGTTTTGTTGAGTTGAATTTTGCTTTTTTGTCAGAATTCTAAGGATAAAATTGATAAACCTTTTGTCCCATGTTTTCACTGCTCGGGGTAGAGGTAATTTCTTTCATGATTACTTGACTTAAATTATTCAAGTTTTAAATTTCATTCTATTTTTCTGGAAGAGCCAAACCCAGGTGGTTTTATTCATGTGCAGTTTTCAAGTTCAATTTATTTGGCTTCTTATGTAGTAAGTTTCCAACACTGCTATTTTAAAATTTCACTTTTGAGATACAATTCATTTTTCCATTTTCTTTTTCAGAGGATCCATTGTTTTGAATTTTTTAATTGTGATTCATTTTAAATTTTTTAAATATTGTATTTACCTTTTAATTTCTTCTTTGGGAGTTTTTACCATCTCATTATTTCTTTCTTTTTTCTTTTTCTTTTTCTTTTTCTTTTTCTTTTTTTTCCTTTTTTTTATTTTTTTTTTTTTTTTTGCTGAGGCAATTGGGGTTAAGTGACTTGCCCAGGGTCACACAGCTAGGAAGTGTCTGAGCTCAAATTTTAACTCAGGTCTTCCTGACTTCAGGGCTGGTGCTCTATCCACTGTGCAATCTAGCTGCCCCATATCATTATTTATTTTAAAATTCTTTCATCATTCTTTTAAATCATCCTGGAAATCATTATTATTGTTTTTTAAAAAAATTATTTGTTGGGCCTGATGTAGAATTTATTGAAACAAATTTTCATAGGCAGAGATTTTCTGTTGATCTTTATTCTTTTGTTTTTATATATTGTATGAATTAATATCTTTTATCTTTTTCCTTCTTTATAATTCTTTCTCCTAAGTTTTCTGTTATTTTTTGTAGTGATTATTATGATGTTTTTCATGTTTTTATCATTTCCCCCTCTACTTATCACATTTCTTGCTATTTTTATGTGGCAAGAGAGTTGAATTTAAATGTGACTTCCCACTTAGCCATCATTTAGGAAAACTCCAGTACTCTTTCCATGGCACTAGTACATTAAGCCCTTTAAATATGTGCTTGTTTTTATGCTCCTGTAATGATTGCAACATGCCTTGGATATGAGACCTAAAGCACTTACATAAATTGATTGGAACTAATATGGAGAGTTTATGGGGTGGCAGCTAAGTGATGCAGTGAATCAAGCATTATCCCTGAAATCAGGAAGACCTGAGTTCACATTTGACCTTAGATGCTTAACATTTCCTGGCTGTGTGACCCTGGGCAAGTCACTTAACCCTCATTGCCTCAGCAAGAGAGAGAGACACAGAGAGAGACACACAGAGAGAGAGAGAGAGAGAGAGAGAGAGAGACAGAGAGAGAGAGAGAGAGACAGAGAGAGAGACAGAGAGAGAGAGAGAGAGACAGAGAGAGAGACAGAGAGAGAGACAGAGAGAGAGACAGAGAGAGAGAGACAGAGACAGAGAGAGAGAGAGAGAGAGAGAGAGAGAGAGAGAGAGAGGGTTAGAGTTTATGGGAAGACATGGACAAAAAATTAGGTCCTGATAAGATGCCAATTAATGCACCATTGGAAGGGAATAGTCACATTAGTAAAATCAATCAAAATCTTACACTGTGTCCTTCATAACATTTAAACATCTAAATAGTTATATCCTTTATTTTACTCATATTCTTTCTCAACCACTTTAAAAACATGGTACACTGGATTATCCCTTACTAAATCTGTAAACTTGGGGGAGTTATTGAACTTCTCTGCTTTCAGTGTGCTCACTGGTAAAATAAGAACGGGGGACTTTAATCCCATAGAATAAGTTTCATCTCTAGCCCAGGAGGCTATCAACTTGTGACTGCTATTGGCACAATTGTATCATCATCATCATCATCATCATCATCATCATCATCATCATCATCACCATCACCATTACTATCACCATTACCACCATCATCATCATCATAATTACCATTGAAAAGTTGAAATTATGAAGCACTAACATGTTATACTAGATGACAAAAATGATGTCATAGAAAATGACTCAGCCCCTTCCCTACATTTCTTTATTTTATTAGGTCATAATATTGTACTAATGTAAAGCTTTTTCTGGCCATGAAAGACTTTACCATTGTAGTGCCAAAATATGTCCACACAATGTTTGAGTCAGACTTTAAAAGGACTTCACAAATCCTCCTTAGAATGTCTCAGGAGTTTATACTGTGTAAATATTTCAAAACAAATCTCTCTAAATATATAAACACTGTCTTATTCTTTTTTTTACATAGATAAACCCAAACACATCAGCAGGGTCAGGGAAAAGTCAGCTCTCTTTGTTCAGATGTGCGTTAGCATATCCCCAGATGCAGAAAAACTTTGGGTGTTATTTCTTTCTTTTCATCACACTTTTCATCATGGTTTAATGTTTCAAAATGTGAAGCTGTAATCCAGCTCCTAATCTTGGTTAATGGAAAATGTGTCTAATTAAAATCTCATCAGTATAAAAATGTGTTTTCCTCATAGCACACATTAAAATTTTTTAAAGGCTTTCTATAATTTCAGACACAATTTTTGGGGGTGTTTAATTACACTTTACTTCAATTAAATATCATATTGAACTTACAAAATGTCTTAAATATTGTCTAGAGGTAGAATGAAAATTTCTTATCTCAGCTCTCAGCTCAGATGTTCTGAGAAAATTTTAAAGTAAGAGTTAACACCTAATAATAAAAGAGGTTTTAATCCCAAACAACTTTACATCTACTAGAGTGCTGAACTGTGTTCACCACCTCTAGGTAATATATAATTACTAACTCAGAATCAGACAATCCCAACAAGGAGTGAAGATTAATTTTATCCATTCAGAAACATAGAGGACAGACTGGAGATGACAACAAGCTGGGAAGGATAGTTAACACACTAGATGAAAGGATCAGGATTCAAAAAAAAATCTTGTCAGTTTAGAACAGTGGACAAACAGAGAGTAAGATGAAAATTAATTGGGATATATTTAAACCTTTAAACCTGGATTTTAAAAATAATCACTTTCATAAGAATATGATAGTAAGATATGACTAAACAGCAGGTTTTCTGAGAAAGATCAGTAGTTTTTAGTGGTTTTCATGCTTAAAATGGGTCAATAGGACAATGTAATAATTAATGCAAATTGACAGAAGACAACTAAGAGCAGCATAGCTTTTAGAAATGAGATGATAATTTTGTTAAATTCTGGTCTTGCTAGACCATATCATTCTAGACCTATATATTAGGAAGGACATAGATAAACTGGCCAGTGTCCAGGGGAAGACAACAAGGATGGCAAATGGTCTTAAGTTTATACTTTAGGAGGGTTGAAGTGGTGGTTGAAGGAAATGGAGACTATATTGAAGGGTGAGGTGGTTATGACAGTAGACTTCCAGTACTTGATGGAAAGAAAGATTATTCTTTGTTTTACTTGGTTTGGAGGAAACAACTAGGATTTAAGAAGGAAAAAAGTTACAAAAAAGCAAATACAGACTTAGTATAAAGAAAAATTTCCTAATAGTTAAGAGTCATTCCAAAGTAAGATAAGCTGGCTTAGGCTATGTACTACATTCATAGTTCACTGAGGTTTTTCAAGTAAAGGTTGGATGCATATTCTTTAGCTATATTGTTAAATGGATTTTTGGTTGCATATGGTTTGGACCAGATGGTCACTAAAATAACTTCTGATTGAAATTTTGTCATTCTATAATTCTCTGACTGTTGTTACTACTAAGATTCCATTGCTATAATAATCATGTTGTTAATTTCATCATGTCATTATAAATTCTGTATATTTTTTGGGGGGGGAAGAGGTAGACTGGACTTGAAATTTCATTAGCATATGAAGTCCTTAATAAAAAAAACTTCTTCTATATCCTGTTTTTTGTAACTTAATATTAGGGGTTATCTATAGCAACCAGCATTTAAGTGACTTATCTAAAGTTACATTGCCAGTGTGTGTTCAATAGGTCAGTGTACTTGTACAACAGATCTACTGTATTTCATGTCAACTAGTAAATAATAACAGTAATTAGACTTAGTCTTTTCAAAGCAAGGTCAGCTGAGACAACAAATTTTCCAGAGGAAATTATCCTGGATCTCCCCCCAACTATTCATTTTCATAAGCTGACTTGAGAACCTTAATTTAAAAAAATAAAACAACAACAACAACAACAAGAGAAGCCTGAATCTCAGGACTATTTAGTGATTTTGAGATATTCAACAATCTTGTTTATGGTCTGACTATAAAAATGTAGGAAATATACTTGTTAGCTATCACAGGTTATTTGGGGAGACTTAGACATGCTCAGGAGGTGACAGATGTCAAAATTCTGAGAAGAAACTTATGATGCTTTTAGGTTAAACTCTCTGTTTGCTCTTCATATAAGAGCAAAGCAATAATTTGATCAAAACTTGTAATTGCATGAGAAACTGGAGGTAGTGGAAATTGTAATTGTTCATTAGTAAATAAGTCCAAGGGAGTCTAGCAGATTGACCCATCTCTAGATGTCATTCTGTGAGCAAGCCTAATTGAGCTACTTGTCCATAAGAGACACACTGGTTTAGGAAGAATAAACCCAGCCAGCAGAAATTCTTTGCTAAATGGCACACTTACAAAGGTTGCAACAAAGAGAAGAATAACATCTTGGTCCTGCAGTTCCATAGTTATCACATCTGTTCCAGTTATGTATACCTTATTATCACCATTGCATCTTTATGCTTAGGTTCTTTCTTTCCACAGAAGTAGTGTATTTTTGTGAGAAAATGTACACCAGGTTTATGGGAGAAAGGAAAGTTTTATAACTACTTTGCTTATGATGGTACTTAAACAAATTTATTTGTTGAGCTAGTTGAGTTGACTAGCTTATTGTTGATAAGAAGCATTTATGTGGGGGCTTGTAAGCTATAATTTTGGAAAAACTGCTACCATTTAGTATACCACTCAGCACTGATTTTATTCTAACCTTATCAATATCGTACCTTTGGATATCCAGCCCTGAAATGTGAGTGCAAGTTTGAAGAGTATCTTAGGAGGGGTGATACACTGGGGACTGGCATTATTATTTTTTTCTGACTGTGTCTTGAACAATTAACCTTAAATTTTTCCTTTACAAATCAGATCAATTGATTTAAAACAACTTTAGCATGGTTGAATGTTTAAATACTAATATCTGGCATTATTGCTTTACTGCATTCAAATCAAGTATAGATGCTGGTATAGGTAAAATAGGTTCTATAGCCAGAAAATTTCTACCTTGCAATGTAGCCCAAAACTGAGACTTTCTAAACAAGAATATTGAGAAAAAATTTCAAGATATACGATAATTAGTGAATACTCATTAATCATTATGAGGAGAAAGATAAAATGCCATATATTTCTTGTCTGAGAATATGGACCTTTCTAAAATTCCTGATTAAGAATGGATTTTAGGAAGTATCAGAAGACTGATTCTTTGGCTCCTCACAGAGGATGAATACATACTAGTATTAATAATGCTATACAACTAGTTGATTTCATTCTGGGAGTCAATATAATGGTCCCTAAGGTGTACTTGCTTCCAACTTCTTTGACTATAGGAAGGTTACTTTAAATGAAAAGTTCTGAGTTCAATCAGTTTTTCTGAGCTTCCAGTTAGGAAAATTTCTAATTCCTAGGCAGAAGTTGGGCTCTCTGTTTAACCTCACATTTGTATATCTAATTAACCCCTGGCCTCTTTCTTTGTGGTTGAGGAATTCAGTTTACTGGAAATGTTTGAGTAATGAAACAGGAGATTATATTATAATATCTGTATAGAGACAGAGATCATCAGGGGAAAGAGCTGAACTTTTCTTGAAGATTCTCATAGTATGGATCCTCTCTTTTTTTTTAAAGCATAGAAATAGTGAATCTTCCTTGATTTCTTCCTTCTGTTGCCAAAACTTAGACCTCAAATGTGCAAATGTGGACTGAAAAATACTATGTTTTTGCTTCAAATTCTGGAATCTCAAAATGACACTCAGAATCACTCATTTTTTCCTCCTGCTTTATTGGATCTTCCTCCCTTTCTATAA
The DNA here is from genome assembly GCA_023553655.1 of Myrmecobius fasciatus. NCBI lineage: Eukaryota > Metazoa > Chordata > Mammalia > Dasyuromorphia > Myrmecobiidae > Myrmecobius > Myrmecobius fasciatus. The sequence goes on from JAJPUD010001047.1 coordinate 385,882, forward strand.
ATTTCTTAGGTAGTGACCTAAGTACTCATTTAATGGATTTAATTTATTTAAGAAGATATGTAGGCTTTGTTTACATTGTTTGTTTGACTTATTCAAAAGTATTCTTCTCTACTTAAGCCTTGAGAGTTAACATTGGCTGGTTTCAAAATCTCTCTTGTACCACATAGGGTTAAAACTCTTAATCAATGAAGAAATATCTGGAGACAGATGATCAAGACGACTTGGAAGAAAAAATAATGTGAAGGGCCAGGCTCAACTTTAAATGTCAATAGGTCATACAGAATCACATACTGTGTTGTACCAGAACAGAAACTTTGTCCTTATGGGGGAATTTTCTCAGGGAAAGATATAGCTGTCCTGGTGAACAAAAAAAAGGATATTAGGGTCAGAAGGTTGATTGTAACACTAGAGTATTGGCACATGTCTGAAACTTAAAAAAAAGTGGTTGTGGTAGTACCATATTTCTAGAAAATCTTAAAGGAACCACTTTTGTAATTATACTGAATATAAACACTCAAAAATCTAGAGTCATATGACAAGAATGTTATAGAGGCTTGTGAGGTAGTTTGGGAGGAAAGTATGTAAGCACATATTAATTAAATTTCTTCAATCTATCACTTAGTTTGAAGGGGAAACATCCTCCGAGTTTGTAACTTGAGTGCATGGTCAACTACAAAGATCAGCAGGAGATGTAATAAAATCCAAAGAAGTAAATGAGATCAGACTGAAGAAAGTGTGCAGATGTATCCCATATTATATCCCTGAGATTTAAAGGCACCTGATTATCCTTGAGTTAAAACTAAAGCAACCAGATTTTGTTAAAAATTGCTAAATTTTTGCTAAAAATGCTAAAAAATAGATCAGTTTAAAAATCCTTTCTAATGGACAAAGAATAATTGAAGTAGGGAAAACTTAATTCCACCTTTCTCCTTATTTTTGGATCACTGAAGTAAAAGATCATCTCTGGACACTCAAGATTCAAGGACAAGAGCTTGCAGAACACCTGCTGAGAGATGGAAATGCACACAAGACTGTTCTATTTGCAGAAACCAGTGTCCAAGAGACCAGAGATCATAATCAGTTGATACAAAGATACTTGTAAGAGCAAGGTGACAAATATACAAATGGCCTGGATGGATGGATCAATGACATGTGTACCTAAGAAAGAAATGCATAAAAAACTAAATCAATTGACTTTCATCCATTCTGCTTGCCCACCTTTTGATATTCTGAAGTATATCAATGAACTCCATAAACCCAGGACTGAACACAGTCCTAGGCACTGAGATCCGATGAAGGCGGATTACCATGGGCCATTACTTCCCCATTCCTGGAAGTCCATGTCTTTCTTTTTTTTCTTTGCTTTTTGCTGAGGCAATTGAGGTTAAGTGACTTGCCCAGGGTCACACAGCTAGGGAATGTTAAGTGTCTGAGAACAGATTTGAACTCAGGTCCTTCTGACTTCAGGACTGGTGCTCTATCCATTGAGCCACCTAGCTGTCCCAGTCCATGTCTTTCTTAATGCAGTCCAAGTATACATTAGCTTTGATGGCTGCTGTACTACATTGTTGACTCATATTGATCTTTTAGAGCACTTAAATACTTGGATTTATTTTTTTCAGAAGTACTACCTATCTATGTATCCCTTGCCTTATACTTGTGAAGCTGACTTTTTTTATTTTGTAGAAGACATTTCATTTATTTCTGTTGAATGTCATTAGATGCAGTCCAATGCTTATTTTGTCAACATCTTTTTGCATTCTGACTCTATAATCTGGAGGTTACCTAATCCTCCCAGCTTTGTGTCATCTGCAATTTTTACCTTCTGTCTTTATTCAAATAAAATAGGACTACAGTGAGGTATTCCTTTAGAGACCTCCTGCCACTTTCACATTGACCCACTAATAACTACTCCTTGTTTATAGTCATTTGATCAGGTCTGAATATGCTATTTACTCACCCCCTTTCACCTGTCTTTTTTATTTCAAATAAAGTATATTAATTAGATCCATTTCTGTCATGAAGTTCACCCCAATAAGCCTCAATGATATCTTTGAGGTTAATTTTGTTTCCTTATTTCAGGTGCTCTATTTTTTGTTGCCTAACTTTTGGGCATTTGTGCAAAGATATTTGAAGTCTTGGATTTTGTCTTTTCTGATTTTGTGACTACACCTTTCTCTCCCTTTTTGTGGCTACTATCTATCTCAAAGCATCTTAAACTGTGAATTGTGATCCCATATGGAGCTGTGTAACTGAATGTTGAGGTCATGAAATTAAGACTTGTTATCAGCAAATGTTTGATTTGTATATCTATTTGATATGCATATATATCAGGGGTCATATAAAAATTTCTCTGCTGAAAAGCGATCACAATTAGAAAAAATGTAAGAAGCTGTGCTCTATAGTACATAGTTTCAGAAATATACATAGATGATAGATAATATTCTTCTTTTCTAACCACTTTTTAGCTTAAAATAATTTAAATTATACTTTTAAGACAGGTAGTATATACATATATATAAATTTATGTATATATATATGTATACATACATATACATATACAGAGGCATGCACAAACACACACACATACACACACACACACACACACACACACACACACACACACACAAATCTTTGTTAGGTATACTCCATTTCTGGCCTGGAATTTATCAACCTTGTATCTTCTGTAGCTCAGAAATCCAAATCCCATTCTCTGATGCCATTGTGTTAACCTCCTAATTCCTTTTCAAATTAAATTTTTTCTTCTGTATCCCTGGTCTTCAGAGGTCAAATGAGAGCAAGGCCCACTCCATGCCTTTATATTTATCAATTTCTACACTAAGCAGAAGGTTCATAAGACTCAAAGCTGAAGAAAGTTCATTCATCAATTTGCCCTGGGGTCTGAGAGAGAGAAAAATTATGTCCTCTGATCTTTTTTTGCTTATTCTTGTTATATCTTTGAATTAAATATTACTTGTTAAAATCAGTTGTAAAGTGGGTAGATGGATCTGTGGTACTTGGATCCCTAAAAACTAGGTGAACACAATCAGTGGGTGACTTTAACCAAGAGAGTTTAGGAGGGAAGAATGAAATGTGGCAGACCTGACCTTCCATCATTATAGATGATATAAATTTATGCAAGATTTGGGGATAAATCTTGTGATTGGAAGCATCTAAAATTTTCAGCATTAACTTGAAACTTGTCAATGCTTACATTATAATTCCTCTTTTTTTGATTAAAAAATCCCTAAATCTGGATTCTATCCAGAGGGATACTTTTTACCACTCAGAAGAGCACACCAGGAGCTTCTATGTGGGCAGATAGACAGTTAAGGCCATATGCTCAATGTGCTAAAAAACTATGAAACCTGCCTCAGTGTTTTCCTGCCAACCTTAATAACAAAACCTCCAATGTGACATCAGAATATGTGACCTTTCTTAATAAGATGGTGGGTTCTATAGTTATGTGGGAAGAGCCTGGGAGTAAAACAAACTATTTAATGTTCTATTCTATCTCACTACACTAGAGATAAAAAAGCCTTGCAAGTACCAGTGGGAAGTTGATTTGACAACTCTGAAAATGGATGAAATACATTCCACTGATAGTGATATCATGAAAGGGCTTGAAAATGGACTGGGAAAATCAGGGAGAAGGAGAATAAACAAAGGCTAGGAAATAGGAGGAGCTCTTGATTGCAGCTATCCAATGTAGAATTTATACTCTCTATGGTAGTTAGAAGGACTGATGGCAAAGATAAGAGATATTGACTATCTTCCTGACCTTTGACATCCTGACATTTAGCACCTGAGCACCAAGGCATTTTATTCTAATGAGAATGATATAAAAAGTGGCTAGATATGTACTAGATACCCTTCAGGATAAGTCTATAGGTTGCTATCCATAATCCACTATTTCTTTTATGTGCATAAAAATCTGCTTGGCTATAGAAGCAAAATTGACTATAACAGAACGACCACTTCTAAAACCATGATGCCTAAATTCAAATCTATAATGTTCTGTAGATAATTTGTTATGGACACTACCATGGAGGAGACAGAGATCACCTTGAAGGCAAAAAAAGGTAGAATAAATATCCAAAGACTGAAGCAGATTTAAAGATCAGGTAGTAGGCACTGAGTAGGCACTGATACAAAAACTTCAAATATTATACCAGTTAATATCATCTCTCCCCCTCCTATTTACATTCTGTCTTTAAGACAAAGCCTCAAAGTGGCATAGTATTGTTAAGACATATATCACAGGATCACACTAGCTTCTAATTTCTTTGCCTCAAATTTATCATATGTGAAAGTGGGAACAATACCATGACCTGGACTTTTGGAAATCATAAGGGTGCCTTGAGATAATGTTAAAGTTTATAGAGAGAATAGAATTATTTGGGGAGAAGATACTCCATAAGTACAGGGAATTATGTCCTGATGTCTTGCTATATTTTTCTTTAAGTCACTCCTTTTTTGTTTAAAGTGCTATGTGGGAGGGTTTAAAAACATTCCATTCTGACTCTCTTACTCTGTTCCCACAGCTACCATCTGGTATAGATGGAGAGCCCTACTAATTGACACTAATGACTGGGAGATCCATTACAAATTACTAAATTTTTCAGATTAGCAAACATGATTAGAACAATCAAAGACTTTGCATCAAAGTAATGTATTTTATTGAGAACAATGGAAAATATATTTGAACAAGATATTAGGAGATAACATAATAATGTAGCAATTTACTTTTCTACTAAGGAAATTAGCATGTAATGTCCTATGAAAAACATTAGTCTTAATTTAGAAAGATATACTTGCATATTATGCTTTTCTGAATTATGCAGCAATATATATATATGGACACATACTGAACGTGAAATGTACCTATAAAGTAATGGAAATGATTTTTTCCCTTGTGGTTTTGGAATCATGATTTGGCCTTATCATTAATCACAGATGAAGGGTGGTGTAATAAACTTTGACTTTGGAGTCAAAAGTCTCAGAAGACCTTGATTCCAGTACCATCTCCACCATTTGTTAGCTCTGTAATCTCAAACAAATCACTCAACCTCTAATAGTGGTCAATAGTCACAGGTTCAGACCAAAAATATTAACTAAGAATGATCACAGAATCACAGAACTGCAAAGGATCTCCATATAATTAATTCTAACTAGCATTACTTTTTAATGAATTCTTTCTCTACAAAATTGTTTAACAAGTGGTCATCCTGACTCTACTTAAAATAGAGGGGAGGACCTTGCCAGCTCCTAGAGAATCCCCTTTAAATTTTGAACAATTTTAACTTTTTAGGTTTGCCCCCCTTTCTTCTCCTTCTCTCACCCCAAATATTCATCTTGAATATGAAACTATGTTTGTACAACTTGTCTCTTGTTAGTTCTGTGCTATGGGGTCAAACAGAACAAATCTGATCCCTATTTTATATGACTAACCTTGAAATATGTAAAGGCAGTTTTCAAGATAAATACTACCACCAACCAATCATCAAGCAACCAAACCTTTCCAAGCTAAACATCCAAAGGTCCTTCAGAGAATCCCATAAACACGACAATTTCTCTCCTTGACATATCATGCAGCAAGCATTCAGAATTTTTGTATTTGTCTTATTATTTTTGGTGATCTTTACTAGCTTCTATACTTCAGCAAATTTTATGTTTATGTCAACTCCCTCTTCATTTGAGCCAATAGTAAATATTTTGGAAAATTAAAGTCAGTGACAGATCCTTGAAGTCAGTACCCTAGAGCCTTCCCTTTAATTTGATGCCAACAATTCACTAATAACTAGTCTTTGGATCCTGCCATTCCATTAATCCTGAACCTATTAACTATATTATTATCAAGTATATATCTCTTCCTCTAATCTCCAAGGATATTATGAATGATAGTCATATAATATGCTGCAACAGGTATAGTATGCATATAGGAATCCCCCAATATATCACTTGAATAATATTTTTAAAAATGGAAATGGGATCATCATCATCTCTCTTTCTCTGTCTCTGGAAAATTAGGATAGTATCTGTTTTATCTCCTGCCTCAGGTTATGTGATTTTCTTTTGGGACTCTGGAATTAAAAGTTTGTATGAGTCATGTGAATTAGGCTCATTGCAGGTGATTCTTTACCATATCTTCAAAGATTTTTAATCTTTATTGACTTTTTAAATCTATTCTTTCTGTTCTTAAAACCATTGTTTTTGTTTTTTAAGGAGAAAATAGAATCTAAATACAAGTTGTATAACCCAGACTTCTCTCCATTGTCCATTATTATAATTTCTTCCAACTTGAGTAGCATGCCCAGCTTTCTCTGCTATTCCTTCCTTACTCCTCTTACAGCTTTAATATGCCCCTCCCCCTTTTGTCATTAGGCATTCATCCCCAGGATTTCTTCATTATAAGCTTTACTGGTCTTGATGCCATTCAAATTATACTGCATTCATGTCCATTTATATATATATATATATATATGCATACCTATATCATTTTCCATATTACTTTGTTTCTTTATCTTTTTATTATTATCAGACAACAGAATATATATGTGTATATGTATATATACATATATATATATATTTAGAAAAGCTTCTCTACATATCTTTTTTATTACAATTTGATCAATGACTTCCTTATATATCTATTTCAGTCTTGGTAGACCTCTTTTCTTTTTATCTGGAATCACATGCAGTTATGCTTTTAGAATTTCATTCTCAAGAGTATTCCTATCCTTTTGGGTTAATAGCTCTTGTAGAATTTTTATGCCACAATATCTTAAATTTTCTTGACCTCTTCAAAATTTGTTCTCTCAAAAAATAGGATGTATGTTCAATTATTATTGACTTTTCTCTCCTTCAATATTAACTCTAAGAATGAATGGTGACTTTCTCATGTGTCTTATCATTTCTACTACAGCAATAATTTCCTCTTTGTCAGTCAGAATTGGATCAGATTAACAGAACCCTTACCACTTTTTCTACTTTTTGAAAAATGAAATCTTCATTAAAGCAAGTTAAGAAGATATGCTATTTCCCAATGATAAATGGTCAAAGGATATAACTAGGAAATTTTCAAAGGAAGACATCAAAGCTATCAGTAGCCATATAAAAACATGCTCCAAGTCATTAATAATTAAAGAAATGTAAATTAAAAAAAAACTCTGAGAATGCTCACTATCAGATTGGCAAAGATGACAAAAAAAGAAAATTACAAATGTTGGAGGAGCTACAGGAAAACAGGTATATGTGAGGAGTTAGTTAATTGATTTATACATTCTATAAATTAATTTGTAATAATGTTGTTCAAATTATTAAAATGTACATACTCTTTGATCCAGTGATAGCACTACTTGTTCTATAACTTAATGAAATTAAAGAAAGAAGAAAAGAACTCAAATGTACATAAATACTTAGAGAAATTCTTTTGGAGTATCAAAGAAGTGAAAACTATAGGAATGTCATCAGTTGGGGAATGACTGAACAAATTATTATTGTTATTATTGTTAATAAATTATAATTGTTATAATTATTGTTATTATATTAAATATTATTATGTAATGTAACAGACTACTGTCGTGGTATAAGAAATGTTGAAAGGACAGTTTCAGAGAAAATTGGGAATACTTGTATGAACTAATACAGAAAAAAATAGAATAACATTGCAAAGACAAATAACTTTGAAAGACTGAAGAATTCTCAATGCAATGACAAAAAAATTCCCTTTACTTTTCACAGAAGAGAATGGTTCCACACATGTATGAATATCCTCCTGTCAGTTTTTTCCCTTCCTCTAACTAGGCAATCTAGAAGCTATAATAGTCAATATCTGGTATAATATTGCATTCATTTTTCCCTTCATTGATTTTTACCCTAAGTTTTGTATATTTTTAATATGCAAACTTTTACCCACACACATTTCATGTATTCAGTTATTTTTAAAGACATATTTTATAGCCATACTTGTTATGAGTTCTATTCTGCTAAATATTTCTGTTAAATATGTATGCACATATGTATATATGTACATGTATACATATTTATTTATACAAATTTATCTCTTTTAATATTCTGAACTTATCTTGTGTATTGTTTGCTCTCCTTATAGACACACACAAACACACATTCTCTTATGTATTACTGGTAACTCTTCTTGTCTTATAATTACTATTCTCTAGGGCCCAGCTTATTAAAATATGGTTTGTGACCCCATATGAGATCTTATAATATGAGTTGCTGTCCTGAAATTATAATTTGTTATCAGTGAATGTTTGATTTGTATATTTTATATTTTTATATTTTATATACCTATATATCTGGGGGTCACATAGAAATTTCTCAGATGAAAAGGGATTGCAATGGGAAAAAAATTGAGAAAACTAGCTCTAGGGTATGTGGCTTGTTAGTTATAGGTGCACAGTTTTCTCCTTCACCCTCTATTTTTGGCCTAGAATTTTCTCAAATATGTTCACAAGTTCTCAGGTATGTATACATACATACACATATGTATATATGTGTGTAAATATAAATATAAATATATGTGTATATATATGTTGTTGTTTTTTTAAACACACTTGGGGTTAAGTGACTTGCCTAGGGTCAAACAGCTAGGAAGTGTTAAGTGTCTGAGGTCAAATTTGAATTCAGGTCCTTCTGACTTCAGGGCTGGTGCTCTATCCACTGAGCCACCTAGCTGCCCCAGGTAGATATGTTTTTACAGGTACACTTTATCTGTGAGTAACAATTCTACTTTTAAACTGTGACTATACATTCATCTTGTATTTTCACATATAATCTTTTAATATAGTCATTTCAAGAATCCTATATTTTCTAGGAAGATAGCGTTTCCCCAGAAAAAGTTGGTATAAAAACCTTAAAATCCCTCATAGAGAGTCATTATGTAAAAATCATATCAGTACTGGATGACTTTTTTCCTAATGGCCCATATGGATGTTTCTTCTTTCTTCTTCTTCTTCTTCTTCTTCTTCTTCTTCTTCTTCTTCTTCTTCTTCTTCTTCTTCTTCTTCTTCTTCTTCTTCTTCTTCTTCTTCTTCTTCTTCTTCTTCTTCTTCTTCTTCTTCTTCTTCTTGCCAGCTTGATATCCATGGGAAGAGCCTCATATCTA
>JAJPUD010001047.1:395111-456857 GCA_023553655.1 Myrmecobius fasciatus
TTCTTCTTCTTGCCAGCTTGATATCCATGGGAAGAGCCTCATATCTATTATGAAGTTCCAAATACTCTTCTTTTTGTGTTATACTCTTTCACCTTCTAAAACATTATTATTCTCTCTGAGAAATTAGATTTTTTTAATTTTTGTTTTTCCTCCAGAACCTTTTTCCCATGCTTCCAAAGAACACAGTATTATTTCTGATCACTTGGAGAGATGCATTTCTACCATAGTAGGCATCTATGACAGAGAGGATAGAGGGCCAGATTTATACTCTATAGGATCTGAGTTTGAATATGGACTCACATACTTAGTAGTTGTATAAACACAGGAAGGTAGTTTATCCTTTCATCATCAGTTTCCTCATTTGTAAAATGTGGAAAATCTCACCCTCACAGATTCTGAAGATTCAACACACACATAGATATGATATGTAGAAAAAGTATATATATGCACATAATAGCATTCAGATATGTATGAATTCATGTGTATATATGCATACATATATTACTTTCCATATTTTAGAGAATTATATGAGTAATAAATATTATTACCATCCTTTCACCTTCTTTTCCAGAAGGGAGACCAACCTATACCTTGTGTTATTTCATACAAACATAATGTGCTCTCTTTTGGTTATTAAAAATGACCTTTTCTTTCTGTTAGTTACTTGGAACTGGGCTCCTCGGTTCTCTGACATTCTTGTTGGTATGCCTCATTGTTTATAACCTTCAAACCCTATTACTTTGTTTCTTTAGCTTTTTATTATTATCAGACAACAGAATCTCTCATTTCCACACACTAGCATAAATTGTTTTAATATGTGCCTAACCCTTGTGCATGTGACTTCCCTACATTAAAGTGACTGTTCCTGTAATAGTGTTCTGGAGTTCAAATATATTTTATTTTGCCACCTTGGCTCCCAGAAGTTGATATCTCTTTAAAGTTTTTTTAAATCTATGGATGTAAATAAGACAAAATGCCTGTCATCTTACCACTTTGCTTTGAGCAGTATGCCCTGGGACCTTCACCAAATTGCTTTTTGGGTCTTGCATTTGTGATTTTGACTTATCCCTCAGATCAAACTAAGGACTGAAGAAATTTGATAGATAAATGAAGGGAGGAACCTTGAAAAGTAGGGCTACTCAAAGAAGTAAAGTCATCCTCCTTGCAGTGATAAATCAATGTCACCTCTACAAAATCACAGATCTTATTGAATTCACCCCAAGGATCTAAAAGAACACATAACATTATCTCAAGGCTATCTCAAACAAATAGAAAAAGAATGAGGGTAAGAATCATCATTATTCCAAGAACCTTGAATGATGGAGGGTTAGAGTTCATGAGGAGGACAAAAGCTATAGATGGTACTGTGATGAAGGAAAATAAAAAGATATAAATCATAAAGTATTATAATCAGATGAAGGAATTTAATAGTTCATAAACATGGAAATAGAACACATGTGGATGATAGCAAAATATGAAGAGCATTTCTCTGTGTGTGTGTGTGTGTGTGTGTGTGTGAGTGCTTTGCACTTGTTTTGGATCATGGTGTTGTTGAGAAGAGCTGTCCTCCACAGTTGATCATCACACAATGTTCAATGTTGCTGATACTTTGTGTGTATATATATACATATATATATATATTTATATATATATATATGTATATATATATTTGGTTCTACTCATTTACTTTGCTTCAGTTTGTACAAGTCTTTCCAAAAAAAGCAAAATGATAAATGCTGGAGAGGGTGTGGAAAAATTGGGACTGATTCCAAATTCTTATTGTACCACCATCACTGAGTAACCTTATCTCCTTTGAGTTTCTTTAATCAATATTCATTGCCCAATCAAGATTCTGGTGTCTACTATCTACTGACATCCAGGTTATTCTCCTTATATCCTCAAGAGCCTTAGTGTCTGGTTTACAGTTTTACCCTCTCTGTCCCACCCAGTACTATATTTAGGGATTTCGCCATACATATTGATACAGTGATATATTCTAACTTCCTGATTCCTTATTTTACTCATTTACACAAACTCAACTACATAGTTTGGAATCAACAAGAATCATTCTGTTTCCTCTTTCCCTGTCACCAATAAAGTCATGGAACCATACACCCTCAACCCCCATTGAAAGTCCAACTGGTGAAAACCCTCAATTAAGTTCCAAATTAGAAATTCTGAAAATTAAAGGAGAGATTAATACAAAATGAAAGAAAATCTTTGAACTAATAAAATAAATAAATATAAAAAATAAATAAAACTAACAAATAAATAAATAAATAAATTATAAAGAGTTGCTTTTATGAACAAACCAACAAAAAAGATAAACCTTTTGTTAAATTGATTTAAAGAAAAGAAGAAAACCAAATTACTAGCATCAAAAATGAAAACTGAACTTACTACCAAGAAGAAAATAAATCAATAATTAGAAGCTATTTTGCCCAACTGTATACTTCCAAATCTGACCTAATTGAAATGGATGAATATTTACAAAAGTACAAATTGCTCAGATTAACAGAAGAAATAAAATATTTAAATAACCCCATTTTAGAAAAACAAATAGAATAAACCACCAATCAACTTCCTAAGAAAAAAATCTCCAGGACCAGATGGATTTTCAAGTGAATTCTACCAAATATTTAAATAATTATTAATTCCAATACTATATAAATTATTTGGAAAAATATACAAAGGAGTCCTGCCAAATTTCTCTTTTGACATAAATATGGTGCTGATAACATAAACCAGGAAGAGCCAAAACAGAGAAAAAAATTATAGACCAATTTCCCTAATGAATATTGATGAAAAATTTTAAAATAAAATATTAGCAAAGAGATTACAACAACTTATCACCAGGATAATATAGCAACCATCATATGTATATAATAATGAGAACCTAGAAGTACTCCCAATTAAGTCATGGGTGAAATAAGAATGCCTATTATCACCACTCTTAGTCAGTATTGTACTAGAAATGTTAGTTTTAGCAATAAGAGAGGAGAAATGAATTGAAGGAATTAGAGTAGGCAATGAAGAAATAAAATGATTATCACTCTTTGGAGATGATGTAATGATATACTTTGAGAATCAACTAAGAAATTACTTAAAGCAGTTGAGAACTTTATATCTACAGAATATAAAATAATCCCACATAAATCATGAACATATATACATACACACACACATATATATATTTATAAAACCAACAGAATTCAGCAATAAGATAGAAAGAGAAATTCCATCTAAAATAACTGTAGACAATATAAAATATCTGAGAATTTAGCTGTGAAGATAGGACCTATATGAACACAAATACAAAACACTTCTTATAGAAATAAAGTCAGATCTAAACAATTGGAAAAATATAATTTGCTCAAGGGCAAGCCAAGCTAATGTAACAAAATGACAATTCTATCACCATTAGTCTACTTATTTAGGTCATACCAGTCAAACTGACAAAATTATTTGAGAGAGCTAGAAAAATAATAGCAAAATTCATTTGGGAAAAGAAAAGGTCAAGAATATAAAGGGAGTTAATGAAAAAAAAAGCAAAGGAAGGTGTCCTAGTGGTATCAGACGTAAAACTATATTATAAAACAGAAATCATCAAAGGTACTAGTTAAGAACCAAAGTGGTGGACCAATAGAATAAATTAGACAAAATGATCATTAACTATAATAATCTAACTATAATAATCTACTGTTTGATAAACGTAAATACTTCAGCTTCTGGGATAAGAACTCACTATTTGACAAAAAAGTCTTTAGTTTCTTTTTAAAAATACGTATTAAATATATACCTATATGTATATGTTTAAGCATATGTATATGTACATAAATATATGTGTATGTTTATGTTTATATGCATATGTGTGTGTTTGTGTGTGTATGTGTGTAAATTCACTCACCCTTTTCTCTGTACACTCTAGAATGCCCGTTCCATATTTAATAAACTCACTTTTATTTTAAACGTATTTTTTCTTATGCCTTCAATTTTTTCGTACTCCCTAAAATTTAGTTCTCTTTTGCTATTTCATCCTCTCTGGCAACATTTTCCAATACAAATTGGACATTTTCATTTTTTTCTTAATTTTATTTTTTTAGGTTACACATATACATTTCTTTTTACACATTTCCATATGAATCAAGTTGAGAGAAAAAAATTAGAAGAAAAGGAGAAAACTATAAGAAAGGGGGAAAAAAGAAGAAGAAAAGTGAAACTAGTATATACTTTGATCCACCTTCAGTCTCCAAAGCTCTGTCTTTGTATGTGAATGGCATTTTCCATCCAAAGTTTAATGGAATTGCCTTGGATCATTGAATTGCTAGAAGAGCTAAATCTATTATAGCTGAACATCACACAATTTTGCTATTGCATTATACAATGTTTTTCTGGTCCTGCTGGATTCATCCAACATCAGTTCATGTAAGTTTTACAGGTCTTTCTGAAATCACCCTGTTCATCATTTCTTATAGAACAATAATATTCCATTATTTTCATATGCCACAACTTATTCAGTCATTCCTCAACTGAGAAGCACTCATTCATTTTCCAATTCTTTGGAAAATAGAGCTGCTGAAAACTTTTTTATATATGGGTCCTTTGGGAAAAAAAAATCTAATAGTAGCTGTGCTGAATCAAAGAGTATCCACATCCTCTCCTTTATTTATTATAATCTTTCCCTGTCATCTTGAACAATCTGAGAGGTGTGAAGTGGTACCTCAGAGTTGTTTTAATTTGCATTTCTCCAAGTGATTTAGATAATTTTTTCATATGACTATAGATGGCTTTAATTTCTTCATCTGTAAATTGTCTATACATATCATTTGAATTACTTATCAGTTGAAGAATGACTTGTATTCTTATAACTTCTTATAAATTAAGTTCTCTACATATTTTAGAAATGATACATTTATCAGAAAAACTGGATGTAAAAATTATTTCCCAGCTTTCTCCTTCACTTCCAATCTTAACTGCATTGGTTTTGTATGTGCAAAAACTGTTTAATTGAATGTAATCAAAAGTATTCATTTTGCATTTCATAATGTTCTCTAGTTCTTATTTGTCTATAAATTCCTCCCTTCTCCAAAGATCTGACAGGTAAACTCTCCTTTGTTCTCCTAATTTGCTTATAATAGTACCCTTTACACCTAAATCATGTACCCATCTCTATCTTATCATGGTATCAAATGTTAGATATTGGTCAATGCCTAGTTTATCATTTTGACTGTGATAATTCCCAAGAAAATGTGATCTCTTACTAGCCAACCCAATATGTGCCCAGGGTAACATTTCAAGAAAGGTCCTAACTTTGATGCACTTCATTATCTGGAATTATTCTTTTCCTCCTGCTATTTACCTTGACACTCAAATAACTTATTCCTTGCTCTTATGTGTTTTTCCCCACATTAGGTTTAAAGGTTTAGATTTAATATAAAAGTCAATATATAAGATGAGAGTTGGAATTAACCAAGAAGGGGAATTATGGGAATCATGGACTCAAAAGATTACAAGGAATTAAAGCTAGAAGGAACCTTAGGGATCTAGTCCAAATCCTCAATTTTACAGTTAGGAAACAGGCCCAGTAAGATGACCTAAAAACTGAATTCATCTGCTCAGTTGAAGGTGAATGAAGTATTCATTTTGTAACTTTATTAACAAAGGTTTATATTATACTACAAATCAGATCTTACTATTCTGTTTCAAAATGCCATAGCAAACCTTGACATGGCTATTCAATATGGCTATGTTATGCTGACTAGCTTGGACCCACCCTTTAGGTTTACCTATCTTCTCTGCATCTCCATGATTTAAACCTCCATGGTTCCACCAAAGAAACCCCAGTTAGAAAAAAGACATGACTATTTTAGGTTTTCACTTTCAACTTTTAAAATTATTTTCTTTGTCCTTAAAATTGAAACTGCCTGTTGCTACTAGGTAGCGGTGGCTTTGTCAATCACTCAATCACACTGGGATGAAATAGGAAGATTTTAATAATTATGTGTAATTGTGATGAAAATGAGAACAATTTTCCTCATTTGGAAATGTTAAAAATAATTTTCCTGTAATTAATCATATTAAAATGTTATGCTGAAATAGATGCCAAAGAACAAATAAATAGGCAGATTCATAGAAAATAGACAGACAGTTAGATAATTAAGAACATTCATTAGGTACTTCATACATTCTGGGTATTGTACTCCACAGAGGGTATATAAAAAGAAACAGAACAGTCCCTACCCTTGAGGAACTTAAAACCTAACATGGGGGAAAAACATATAAGAAGAGTGAGGAGGAAGTTCCCTGGGTGTCAAGGTAAATAGCAAGGAGGAGAAAAACAATTCCAGTTAGTGAAGTGCATCAAAGTTAGGATCTTCCTTGAAATGATATCCTAGGGGCATCTAGGTGGCACAGTGAAGTCAGCCCTGAAGTCAGGAAGACCTGAGTTCAAATCTGAACTCAGACACTTAACACATCCTAGCTGTGTGACCTTGACCAAGTCACCTAACCCCTAACCCCAATTGCCTCAGCAAAAAAAAAAAAAAGAAAGAAAGAAAGAAAGAAAGAAAGAAAGAAAGAAAGAAAGAAAGAAAGAAAGAAAGAAAGAAAGAAAGAAATGGTATCCCAGGCAAACAATCACCAATCAGTAGAGCAGGACCTCAGAACTGAGGATGATCTAAGGTGGAAAGGAGGCTAAGAAAGAAAAAAAAGTCCAGGGAGAAAATATTTAAAAAGCTTTTAAATCATTCAATTAATCAACTTATAAATATTGTTAAATACCTACTGTGGGTCAGGTATATGACACCAGCGATGCAAATATAAAAAGGACAATTCCTGCCCTCAAGAAGATTATGATCTTATGAGAAATTAATAATTTAATGCAAGATAATTATTTCAAATCCAATTTAGAACTCTGTGAATTAGTGGACAGAGTATTGTATTTGGAATTCAGAGACCTAGCTTCAAATCTCAGCTTTGTCATTTTTTAAAAACTATCTTAGGAAAACCATTTTATCTTAATGGGCCT
This sequence comes from Myrmecobius fasciatus, assembly GCA_023553655.1. Classification (NCBI taxonomy): domain Eukaryota; kingdom Metazoa; phylum Chordata; class Mammalia; order Dasyuromorphia; family Myrmecobiidae; genus Myrmecobius; species Myrmecobius fasciatus. The sequence goes on from JAJPUD010001047.1 coordinate 402,139, forward strand.
GTTTCCTAAACATAAAATTGAAGATTTGGACTAGATCCCTAAAGTTCCTTCTAGCTCTAAATCCTTATAATTTTTCAAGTCTCTGATTCCCCAACTTTCCTTTATTGGTTAATTCCAAATCCCATTTTTATATATTGACTTTTATATTAAACCTAAGCCTTAAAACCTTATGTGAGGGAAAACCAAAAGAAGACCAAAGAAGAGGTTACTTGGGTATCAAGATAAATAGCAAAGAAGAGAAAAACAATTCCAGATAATGAAGTGCATCAAGGTTAGGACCCTTCTTGAAATGGCACCCTGGGCATATATTGGGTCAGCTAGTAAGAGATCATTTTTTTTTAGGAATTATCACTGTCAAAATGTACAGATCTAGATTATGTTTCTCAGTTGGAAGGGTGTGTGTGTGTGTGTGTGTGTGTGTGTGTGTGTTTTCTTTCCTCAGATATCAGCAAAAAGAATTGCAGAGGTTGAAAAAGATACAGTCTCATTATCAAATCCATTCCTCTAGCTTTGACTTGTCCTTTATTTTATATGGCAAAAGAAAGAAGTTAGGCTATGCTATTCTCTTGGTTCCTATTCATTTGTACCCTAATGACAGGACATTTTAGGTAGTCTAGCCCAATCATTTTATAAATGAGGAAACTGAGAGTTCCAGGAGGATGTCTTGTTCAAGGTCGCATAGGTAGTGGGAGATGGGAATCACAATCATGTCCTTTTGATTTAGACTGATCTTTCTATTATACCACATCATCTCAAATAGTGATTGCTCAGTGAAACATTAATATGCATACAATTAATACACTGCATTATTTTCTGTGTTGCTGTCACTTAGCACAATATTCTGCCCATTGTAAGCATTAAAAACTTTTGTTGAGTGAACAAATTATTTTAAATATTAGAAAAAGACAGTTTTACATGAGAACTTGATTCTCCATTTTCCCATTGATTATTATGTTAAATGACTTTGGATAGCTCTTTTTTAGGAGGTTTATAGAAGGCCATGAACAAGATCTACCCAAGATAAGAAGACAAATATGGATTTCCATCTCTATCATTGGCATAACAACCCACATTAATGAAATAATAAATGTATGAAAGAAATAATGTTGCTTTAAGATGTTTTTCTGATGCTAAAACTAGTAAAATTCTCTGTGTTTCCTAAAACCCCCCCCCACATATTTATCTACTAATAGGTATAGATTGTTTTATTTCTGTCTTTAGATCTGCGGGGGTGAAGACAGTATCTAGTATAATCTTAGTGCTCAGTACATGCTTGTTAATTTGACAGATTAATGGAAAATGCCTCATAAAATTACACTAATATCATTTGCAGTACTTAGATATTTTGCTTCTCTTTTTTGTGGCCTGAATGAGAGCTTTATTTAGTGCCTGGCCATTTCAAAAAAAAAAAAAAAACAAACTATTGCACATCCAAATTCTGGAGTTTTCAAGGATAACTAACTGATCAGTTAGTTTCTTCACTATTTATTGTGTCTGTTCCTTTTTGGGACATGAACATATATATCAGACAGTTCCTTAAGAGCAATTTCTCTCTGTAATACTTTGAGAGTTATTTAACTTACACTCCAATAGTTTCCATGTATTGAGAAACAACTATTTTCTTCTTTTGCACTAAAAAAAGACTTCATTTACAGCTCTTGCACAGAGTTTAATTTTCTGAACAGTCAAAAGGTATTTTTGCAAATACTAAAGGTTCTCTACAACATTACAATTTTAATTTGTTACTCTCAAGTGGCCTTTTTTATTGCACTTGCAATCAAGCTAATATGAACATTTTCCCCTCATAACATTCCTGGATATTAGAAAATCTGTATATTAAATTAGCCTAAATGGCCAATCTTTAAAAATTTAATAGACATAAGGCAAATACAGCACTCTATACCCTCAATGAGATAGTGCTGTGAAATTTACACTTATTTTTTCAGCTTACAATTTTTTTTATTATGTTATGTTATTAACCAGCCACCCTTCCATTGGTTTTGCAAAGCCATTTTACCAGAAAGAACTATTAATTGTTCACAGTTAATGTCAGGAGATACCAAAAATTAACTGAGACTGCTCCATAAGTAATTATTATAATGCTATGCTTCAACCTTTTCCTGTAAAAGTAAAGTTCAAAGAAGCAATATCAGATGTCTTAAATCTTTGAAAATGTCCATTTTTCTGCCTACATAGCAAAGAGTTCTTATAAGCAGGTGAAGGGCTGTTCTTAAGAGATTCTCATAATTAACAAGTCCTGCTGTTTCTTTCTTCAAAAAGTATTTCAGAATTGTCTTTATTCATTCTATTTCCACTATTTCCACCCTTCCTCATACATAGATCAACTCATTTCTGGGCTATTGAAACATCTTCTTACCCAGTTCCCTGTGTCTAATAATCTTGCTCTAACCTTCATTCCACAATTCATTCTGCTCTTCGTTACCACAATCCTTACCTATTACATCGTCCTTTGCAGTCTCCCAGACATATATAACCCCTTTTGATAGAGAACTGTAGCATTCATTAATGGTAATATTTTGGCTACTTTTAGCTACTGTTGTCTTCTCCCAAACCTACAGTGGCTCCTTTTTTTCTTAGTTAATAACTGTAGAATAATTGAATACGTAGAAACTGTTTGGGCATCTGATATTTTGTGTTATAACATATTTTCAAGAATCTCATAGTCAAGTGCAAACAATGAAGGTATGGATAATATGAAAGCGTGGGAAGGAGGAAAGGGGAAAAATAGTAATTCAATTAGATATCCTTAGGAGTCTGACCAGAGGAAGTCTGAAAAATTGTTCTAATAGAGTCACTAGGAAGTACTACAGTAGCCCCAAATACTTATACACCACATTCAATGGTCAATTGAAAATTAGTCCTGGAAAAGTAATTGTATAGTTTTCTTTCAAGGAAAAATGTAAAAAAAATAATATTCCTTTGGATGAATTCATTGATTTGTAGTGACACAGGAATTCTCTTCTTACCATTGATAAGCTGTAAGACTTTGAACAAGACGTTAATTTCTCATTCTCACTTTCTTCTCTGTCAAATGAAAGATTGGACACAATGGCTAAATAAAAAAAAAATGAAACAAAGACAAGGAGTATGAAGCCAGAGGACTGGGTTCAATTTTGGCTTCTTATAGTAATTTCCTGTATAATAATGTGTGTATTCCTTCACTTCTCTGGGCCTTAGTTCCCTGATTGGTAAAATGAGAGGACTGGAATAGATGACTTTTGAGAGTTTTCAGTTCTAAATTTATTATCCTGTAGGAAACCGATTTTTAGATTCCTTCCAGCACTAAGCCCTACGATGCTAAGTAGAAGATATTATTTTAAGAAATAATAGTGTGTAATTCTCATGCTTGTCCTGCTGTTCAGTTTTGGATATCAAAGGCAATTTCATTATATGTTATTATATGTAAATTGCTTATTCATTCAGATGTTCTGATCAATTTTCTAAATTTTCTGAACATTTTTTAAACATCAATGCTCAATAGTAGATGTAGATTGAAATGTAAACTTGTTTTAAGAATAATACATTCTTCTAAAATAAGTTAGAGGAATATTGTTTTTGCATTCTTTTATACAAAGGCTTCGGTTTGGGTGACAACCAAAGACACCAGGGATATGGAGGTAACAGAAATTTACATATCAAAATGTATATAACTAAAACATCTTGGTTAAACAGGCCACATGGTCATCTAATGCAGAGATTATATAATAAAAAACAAAAAAGGAAAGGGTTCAAGAAGATGTTTCAATACATAACAATTGTATAACCTTAAATATAATTCCTTCAATTCTTATATCTTCAGTTTCTTCAACTGTAAAATAAAGGGGTTAGGCTTATAGATTACTAGCATTTTTTTAACTTTTCAATCCTTCATCTTTATCATGATAATTAATTTCAGACTGCAAGACATTATAGGGTATAAAAGTGAACATAGAGTATATTGACAGGTTTGTGTTGTTTTTTGTTTCTAACCCTGAGTGTTGTTATATCCCATAGCAAACGAAAAATGATTTTCCAGTCTCTCCCACAGTCTCACTCTGGAAGCAAATTAAATTGAAGTAAAACCTCTTCATGGGGCAGTATGAGGAGCAGTGATCCTTCCCAACAAATTCCTGTAGTTAGTGGATTTCAGAAAAGGCAAGAGTGACTCACATATAAAGGAAAATTGTTTTTGATGCATCTTTTCTTTCTCAGAAGAAAACATTGAAATAAGCACTCAAGGCTAATAGCTATGCCTTTCTGCCCTAAAGTTGCCTTCTTTCCTTTCAAAATCCATCAATGTGAAGGAAGAGCAAGCTATCCTTTTGAAAAGAGAGGTTATGTTAAGTAAATGCCATGCATGACTAACAAAATTCTTTCATTCAGGAGAAAATTCTGATTTAAATTTCAAATCAGTAGTGATCTGTATCCAAAACACTTTTTAAACAAGAAAGAAAAATCAACTCTCTATTGCCATGGAGGTAATTTGTGACTCATAATGGACAATAGATCTAATCTTTCATATGACCTTGGCTTACCACTAAGAAAATTGTACCAAGGCCTTATAAAGGAAAAAAAAGGACTACACAGAACTAATGTTTACTTCATTTTGATAATATTGAAGCAAAGGATTTTTCAATTCAATTATTTTCATTACATTACATCCGTAAAAGCATCATGTGAAACATGACCAAGACAATGAGCTATTTTCTGTAGAATAAAGATTAAAAGGTATGCCACTGGATAACAAAGGAGTCTGAAATAATTTCATTTCAAGTTAATTAAGTATTCTTTCTTTCTGTATATGACATATGCAAAGACATGACTGGCTGGTTTCTCTTCTCAGCATCTTTATCTCTAACTCTAGCCAAGATATTTGCATAATGCAACTGGTTTGAGAAAAAATACTTAGTTGGTTTTGTGAGCTCATCTGGGTAGTCCCTCCTTACAGCAGTGTGGATCATGACCAAATGATGTGTTCCTTTCTGTGCCATTTTTGTTCCTATTCTCTTATAAATCTTTCAATCAGGATCATCTTAATATGCTGGAGGTCCTCTTCTAATTGCTTCAACTTTCATAGAAACACTCCAATGATCATTTTTATAAAATGCCTATTCTTATACATAACTGCTCTATCCTTTTTCCATTTCTACATATTTATAATGGTATTTTAAAATAATTAATAGAAAAAGAAAAAAAATGTCATATGCACAGCAAAACATAAAAGAGGATTAAAAATATAAAAAAATATATTTCCATTTCAAGAAAGCCTATATAATAAATGCTACACATTGCATTCAGAGCTGTCCATCTTTGCTTTCTTTTAGGTTTTTTATTCTCTGTTGTGAAGGCTATAATTAAGCATGGATGTACACATAAATGCATTACATATACATACATTATCTATTATATATATGTATATGTGTATATATGAATATGTATATTTGTATATTTATATATGCACATATATTTGTATATACATAATATATTATATATTATATTATGTTTAATATATAATATATTATGTATATAATAATATAATGTATATAATTATGTATGTAATAATATAATGTATATAATATATTATATTACATTTACATATATAATATATTATGTATGTACAAATATACATATTTATATATACACACATCTTTTTTTTTTGCTTCCTTGTAGGTTTTCTTTTGTTTTCTACTGTGTACTTTTTGCTTTATTCTTATTTCCTCTTTGGTCCCCTCCCTCCAAAGGCTATAATTAAGGCAGATATATTTATACACACACATTAACATGTACACATACATATACAATATATAGACATAGATACCTTTTATCATAGTTATATACACATACATTCATATACATTTATGTAAAGTCATACTATGTTTGTTCTGTTTTTCCAAAGGTGGATAACATCTTCCTTCTTAAGTCTAAATCTTTCCAAATTTTTCTGAATTCACCAATATAACATTTCCTACATCACAGAAATACTCCATCACAGAAATGTATGCTGTCTAGTTATTTTATCTACTCTAAACAAAACTGATTACTACAATGACATATAATGTAGTTTCCCTGTTTTCCTCTTTTAATTAAATCTATTTTAGCCTTAACTTTGTCTGAAATCATGATTACTAACCCTACTTTTTTTAAGCTATTCCTAATCTTCATTATTATGTTTGTGTGTGTTTTTTGTTTCCTATTCATCCTGACTCCTCTACTTTACTTCTACCCATGACTTTGCCTTCTTAATACTTAATTTTCCTGTCACCATGAATCCTTCCATTATTTTCTCCTCTAACTCTTATTCCATTACTGTTCATTTACACACCTTTCTATATCCCTTTTTATCTTATTCACTCACTATCTTATTTCTTGATAAATTGGGAAGATGTTCATTATCTTTTAAATGTATATTATTCTTTCTTCCCTCATCTGATGTGAGTAAAGTTCCTTCTAAAAATCCTTCTCTCATCCTTTCACCACCAGTCCTCCTAAATTTGGATTACATTCCTAATGAAAATCAGTTCCAGAACTTCAGCCTTCTTCACTCATTTAATTACTCTGTCTGTGTTCCCTACATGGTTTTGTTTTTAAGAACCACATTATATTCATCTCTATCTCAATCTTAATTTTTGACTACTCAATTACAAATGATAATCTTAGATTTATGGTTTACATTTCCACATATATAACATAAATTGTCCTTATTGAGCTCCTTGAAATTAGTGTTTGATGATTACTTTATATTTCTCTTGGATCTTGAATGTCAAATTTTCTATTAAATTCAGGTTTTTTAAAAACAAAATCTTGTAAGTCTGGTAATTCACTGAATATCTATTTCTAAGAATTCAAGATTATACCTAACTTTGCTGGGTATGATATTTTTGACCACAACTCCAGTTCTTTTGCTCTTCAATACTTAACGTTCTAAGACCTGAGATCTTTTAATGTACCTCCTTGCTAGGTCTTGTGTGATTTTAATTGTGTCTCCACATACTTGAATTTGTTATTTTTTTCTTATTGCTGATAATATTTTCTCCCTGACTTGGGGGATTCAGAATTGGACTATAATATTCCTTTAGGTTTTCCTCTTAATATCTTTCAGGTGGTGATAAATGGATTTTTTTCTATTTCTACTTTTCCCTTTTGTTATAATACTTTAGGACAATTTTCTTTAATTATTTCCTATATTATTGTATGAAGATTCTTTTTTCTTAAATCATAGCTTTCAGATAATCCTATTATTCTAATCTTTTCTTTTCCTCTTCTATTCTTTGGATAAGTTGTTTTTCTTATGAGATTTGTCCTTTTTCTTCCATTTAAAAAATTTTATATTATATTATTTCTTGGTCTCATGACTTTGCTGGCTTCCCTTTGCCCAGTTCCAGTTCTTAGGGAATCATTTTCTTCCTTAAGATTCTAGATCTCTTTTTCTAATTGGTTTTCTTTTCATAATCTTATTTTTTCTTTGGTTCTTACTTTTTAAATTTCTAAATCTTTTCCTTTGATTTTTAAAGTCTGTTTTGAGTTCTATGAATTCTTTGAGGCAGATGACCATTTTACATTACTTTTTGAGATAGGAAGGGCTTATTTTAGTTTTGAATCCTCCTTGGAAGATAAACCCCAGTCTTCTCTATTCCCATAGTAGCTTGCCAAGGTTAGGTTCTTTATCCTTTGCCTACTCATTTAAAAAAATGTAGCAGCCTCTTAGTGTAATAAGTTCTAGTCCTAGTGTGTGAGGGATGGTGCTTCTGACCTCAGGTTCTCTCCTTTTCTCTGGAGCTGAAACTAAGTATTTTGTTCTCCCTACCCCCTGCTTCTGCACTCACCAGGTGATGGTGGTTTCTTCTTGTACAAGGCAACATCCATCTTGATAGTATAGCTGGGAGTGGTATCCCTTATCAGCTGAGGGTCTCCCAAGATCTTCCCCAGTTCTGATACCAAATTCACTACACTATCCGGGAGGTGAAAATTCTTGTGGCTGGGGTTCACAACTTGCTGTTTCAGTGGAACTAGACTTGAGCTGTTTACAAGTCACTTATTCTCTGATTGTCATTGTGCTGCCCCAAATTTTGCTTGTCTTCACTGCTCTAAGCTCACCATGCAGTGCTATTTTCTCTTGTTTGTGGAGGAGATATGGAGAGCTTGGAATTTTTTGATCTACTTTGCCATCTTCCTAGAATCCTTTTCCTTTAATGGTTTTTTAAAAAGCTGCTTCTTAAACAATCATTGGCTACAAACCCCTTAGACCATATGCATTTTTTAAATTATGTGATTTGACATGTGGAAAAGAACTTAACCTCAGAATCAGAAGGCAACATCAGGAAAGGTGGGTGGAACTAAGAAAAAAACTTTAAGTCTGTAGTCCCAGATCCTGGGGATGCTGAGAGTGGTGGATTGCCTGACTTGAGAGATCTGAACTACAGTGGGGTTAGAGCAGGTTATATGTCTGCACTAAATCTGACACCAATGTGGTGAGCTCCCAGGAGCAAGGCACCTTCAGGCTATCAAAGAAATTGCTTCAGGATGGGAACAGAGCAAGTAAAAGCTTTCATTTTGATAAAGAGTGGGATTATACTTGAGAGAGGACACTGAACTTCCATATTCAAAACTGAAATAAAATAGCACAAATTAGAAAAAAAGCATATTTGGGCTTGACGTCAGAAAAATCTTGCTAACAATACAACTGTAATTCAAAATGTATTTGACTGCCTCAGGAGATACTGGATTGTTTCTCATTAGGGGACTTCAGGAAATGGCTGGATGTACACATAAAATCCATTATATTAAGTAATCTTTTGGGGGCATACCTTTGATTTGATTGATTTGATGACCCTTTTGATTTCAAAATTTTTTGAATTTGTTTTTCAAGCAGTTATGAAATTTTTGTGCTTTTCCCTACAAGGAACTCAAATGTACTTGTAGAATAAGAGATGCCTTCCTTTTAAAGGTCTCATGGTTCTTTTGAGTCATTCTGGAATTTTTCATTGTTATTCAATGTCTTCTTTGTCCATGGGATTCATTTTTCCCTTATGTAATTTTGGGTCAGTTTCCTTCATGGAATAATGCTTATTCATTGTCCATTGGTTTCTATTTTACTTATTTTTACTTTTGGTTCAAATCAATAAATTTTTATTAAGCACTTATTATTTATTAAGAATTCATAATAATATAATTATTATATTATATAAGCACTTATTAAGCAGGATGCTAGGATAAGTGCTGAGAATACAAATAAGAAAAACAGGCTTATCTCTTCCCTCAAGGAGCTTACAATCTAATGCAGAAGTTGTTGTTATTCAGTCATTCAATCATGTCTGAGTCTTTCTGATTCCATGACCCATAGAAATTCCAGTCCCTTCTATCCTCTACTTCTCCAAAAGTCTGTCCAAACTCATGGTGCTTTTATGACAACATCTATCCCTTTCATTTCCTGCCATCCCTTTCTCCTTCTGCCTTCAATCTTTCCCAACATCAGGATCCTTTCTAATGAATCCTATCTTCTCATTATGTAGTCAAAGTGTTTAAGATTCAACTTCAGTATTTTTTTTTCCAATGAAACAAAATAGAAAAGAAAGTTTTTTTTTTAAGCTTTTTATTTGTATAACATATGTATGGGTAGTTCCCCAACCTTGATCTTTACAAAGCTTTCCAATACAAATTTTACCCCCAGTCCCCTCCCCTCCCCTAGATGGCAGGAAGTCCACTACATGTTAATAATGTTGAAATGCTTGAGAAGTTATGCAAGAAAAATCCTATCTACAAGAAAAAAAAAGAATCAGAGAAAGGCAACACAATGCAAGCAAATGTCAATAGAGATCATGAAAATGTTACGTTGTGGTACATATTTCATGTCCCTCTTTCTGGGTGTATATGGTTTTCTTCAGTGAACAACTGGAACTGGTTTGAGATAATTCTTTATTGCAGAGATCCATGTCCATCAGAATTGATCATCATGTAATACTGTTGTTGCTGTGCATGATGATCTCCTGGTTCTGCTCGTTTCACTCAGCATCAGTTCATGCAAGTCTCTCCAGGCCTCTCTGAAATTGTCCTGCTGGTCATTTCTTACAGAACAATAATATTCCATGACATCCATATACCATAATTTATTCAGCCATTCTCCAATTGATGGGCATCCCTTCAGTTTCCAGTTTCTAGCCACTACAAAAAGGGCTGCCACAAACATTCTTGCACATGTGGGTCCCTTTCCCTCCTCTAAGATCTCTTTGGGATATAGGCCCAGTAGAAACACTGCTGGGTCAAAGAGTATGCACAGTTTGACAGCTTTTTGAGCATAGCTCCAAATTGCTCTCCAGAATGGTTGGATCCGTTCACAGTTCCACCAACAATGTATTAGTGTCCCAGCCCTCCCACATCCCCTCCAACATTCATCGTTATCTTTTTCTGTCATTTTAGCCAATCTGCCAGGTGTATAGTGGTATCTCAGAGTTGTCTTAATTTGCATTTCTCTGATCAATAGTGATTTGGAGCAACTTTTCATATGACTAGAGATGGTTTTAATTTCATCATCTGAAAATTGTCTGTTCATATCCCTTGACCACTTATCTATTGAAGAGTGGCTTGAATTCTTATATATATGAGACAATTCTCTATATATTTTAGAAATGAGGCCTTTATCAGAACCATTAAATGTAAAGATGATTTCCCATTTAGATGCTTCTCTCCTAATCTTGTCTGCATTTGTTTTGTTTGTACAGAAACTTTTTAACTTAATATAGTCAAAATTATCCATCTGGTGTTCAATTAGGAGTTCCAAGTCTTCTTTGGACATAAATTTGTTCCACCTCCACAGGTCTGAGAGATAAACTATATTACGTTCCTCTAACTTGCTTACAAAGTTCCTCTTTATATCTAGATCATGAACCCATTTAGATCTTATCTTGGTATGTGGTGTTAGGTATGGGTCAAGCCCTAATTTCTTCCACACTAGTTTCCAATTTTCCCAGCAGTTTTTGCCAAATAGAGAGTATTTATCCCAAAAGCTGTGTTCTTTGGGTTTATCGAACACTAGATTGTTAAGGTTAATGCCTAGGTTGTCCTGATAATCTATCCTGTGCCACTGATTCCCTGCTCTATTTCTTATCCAGTACCAAACGGTTTTGATGACCGCTGCTTTATAATATAGTTTTAGATCTGGTACAGCAAGGCCACCTTCATCTGCCTTTTTTTTCATTAATCCCCTTGAAATCCTTGATCTTTTGTTCTTCCAAATGAACTTTGCTACTATTTTTTCTAGATCTGTAAAATAATTTCTTGGGAGTTTGATTGGTATGGCACGAAAAGAAAGTTTTAAAGGCGATGGAGGATTGTTCCATAGAGTTGTAATCAAGCAGAACTTCTGATGTCATTAATTGTTTTTGTTTGCAGGCTTCTTACGTTTTCACCATTAGAAGTCTTGTCTTCTGGCCTTTCTCTTGTATCCTTAATATTGTTAATATTTTAATTAATTAAATTAATATTTTTGACTCTCTCCTTGCTCAACTCCTTTCCAAAGTCTCCAAAGCTGGCCATCCTTAGATTTCTCATGTTAGGGGATATTATTGCCTGATAAGCAATCTCCTGAAAGAGACTACTAGACACAATTGAGTTTCTAGTCTCCTTTCCCTTAGGCAGTATATATTTTTCCTCTACCCAGAAGCTTTGGGCTTCATGAATCTTCTACTATTTTCTCCCACCCTCTCCTTTTGAACTTGCTCCTCATCCTTCTTTTTCCTCTTTTCTTTTTGTGTCAGGACAGAATAATTATTTGCCACCATTTGAAGTGTAAGGATAGTTTAGATGGTGTCATTACTGTGGAAGCCTATGTAGCTAGCAATGGCTACATATAGATTCAGAAGCACAGATCCATGAGATTAATTATACTTTCCACTGTTGGTGCTGAGTGGACTTGCTATGGCGATAAATGAATGTGAGCTTGAAATATTTAAGTTCTTCTGCTTTATTTGATGAAGATTTCTTTGTACATCTTTTTATCTTAGTTTATGGAACATTAATTAATTAATTCATTTATTCAATAAGATTTTTATTGAATTGTAGAAGAAAATGGCAAACCACTATAATATCTTTATCAAGAAAACCCCATAGACAGTGTGGTCCATGAGGTCACAAAGAGTCAGACATGATTGAATGACTGAACAATAGGATTTTAGTGAATACTTTAGTGAATACGCAACATATATGGTTATAGCTTATTAGAACTTGCCAAGGCTTGTATTCCAAATGTACATCTTTCAAGAACCAAGGTTTACCTTCATACCCTGGCAAGGCTTATAAGTAGAACTTTAGTGGACCTTTGGCTTACACACACACACACACACACACACACACACAATCACACACACACACACACAAATGTTAACCAACACTTTAATAGAATAAAAGAGCTAATTTGGAATTGGAGAGAACTATATACTCTAAGGATTAACATCTGCATGGATTAATGAATGTGGATTTTGTGGAAAGAAAACCTATGACTTACAATTTAGATTCCAAGCTGGTGAAACTTTTTATTTTCTTTTTTTTCCTCATCTAAAGCTAAAATTGGGAGAAACATTAGTTGGCTTTTAGCGAAGAGAAATCTTTGTGGAGTAAGTGAACTGATTCTGAATTATTTCTCATAGAAATTATAATATAAAGAAAATACATAGTTACCACACTGGACTTGTAGATAAGCTCCTAATTTTAGGAGGCTTTATGTTGTATCACAGGATAGAGACTTTCTAATCAATAAATCTACCACTGGCCTCTGTGAGTCCAATATTCTTTTGGTTGGTCTTGCACAAAATCTGAGTTAAAGAAAGGCAAAATACGGGTGAATAATGGGGCTAATTATCAGTACTTGTTGAGTAGAGTGAGTAACCTATTCATAAATTGGGGTAAATTTGAATGCCAATAAAACTTATGAAATATTCTAAAATTTTCTCATTTATCTTTAGTTGTGTGTCCCAAGGATTTGTGCTTGGCCCTGTGCTGCCTAACATTTTCACTAATTACTTTGATAATGACAGCTAAGCAGATTGAATTAAGTATGAGAAACTTAGTGTCCTGTGGTGGTAGGTAGTAATCCTAGTCTTCTGAATAAGCAGACCACAGCTGGGTCAATATTTTCAAGTGTAGGCACCATATTCCAGGGATAATATTAAAAATTACATTGAAAACAGTGTCTAGAGCCACCAAAGAACCCTTTAAATTATATTGATGATAAATGACATTATTATTAGTAAATAAAAAAGTCTCCCCAGCATCATTATGACCTGGATTTGAGTCTCATTTCAACCATGTATTTGCCATGTGTCTCTTGATCACTTGCCTTATTACTCTAAGAAACACTAAGTCAGAGCATGTGGCCATGATCTGTGTCCTTGCTTGATAGAGCATATTCTTTATCTAGAACTTCCTATACATTGATTAAATCACAGATTGGACTTGATACAGACCAGTTTCCTGACACTTTGATATTAGAACAACTTGAAACATTCATAAGCCATACAGCAATTAGCAAATGATTGGCTTAGCCAAAGCAGAAGGATAGTAAGAGTAGATGCTGAGGACACCCTGAGTTGGTTTAGCTGAGAAGGTTCTTGCTTAAGTCACCCTCTAGCCAAGTCTTAGAGTCAACATAGAGCTTATCATAGCTATTTTGTACTCAGGTGATGAGGAAGTGATGTCAACCTTCTGAGCCCTTGGTCTCTTGGACTAAATTAATCTTAAGGAATGTCAATATCTTTTAAAGAAAATTTTGCCTAATCTATATAGGGGTAAAAGTTAAGAGAATATGTCTGGCCAGAAAGAAAAAAAAAACCAACACAATTTTATGAAGCACTTTTAAAAATATTTTTTAAAAAAAATTTTCCCCAATTTCATATAAAATAATTTTGTATAGTTCTTTTTAAAACTTTTGAGTTCTAGATTCTCTCCCTTCCTCTCCTTCTCCATTAGAAGGTATGTTGCAAAAGAAAACATAGATAGTCCCTTTAAAAAGCCTCAATAAAAATAAAGTTACATAAAAGAGTATGCTTCAATCTATATTTAGGCATAATCAATTCTTTCTCTGGGTATGGATAATATTTTCATAATGAATCCTTCAGAGTAGTCTTGGATCAATGTATTGCTTAGAGTAGCAAAGTCATTCACAGTTGATCATTCCAGAACATTGTTATTACTTTGTACACAGTACATTTCATTTTGCTTGAATTCATGGAGGACTTTCCAGGTTTTTCTGGGAGTATTCTGTTCATTATTTATGAAGTACTTTTTTTGAAATAATCCTTTTTTTATTAAAGCTTTTTATTTTTCAAAACATATTCATAGACAATTCTGCAACATTAGCCCTTGCCCTTGCAAAACCGTGTGTTCCACTTTTTTCCACCCTTCTCCCACCCCTTCTACCTTGCAAGTAGTCCAATATATGTTAACCATGGTAGAAATATATGTTAAATGCAACATTTGCATATATATTTATACAATTATCTTGCTGTACAAGAAAAATCAAATCAAACCAGAAAGAAAATTATGAAGAAAATAAAATTGAAGTAAACAACAACAAAAAAAGTGAGAATACTACGTTGTGAACCACACTTGATTCCCATAGTTCTCTCTCTGGGTGTAGATGGCTCTTTTGACCACAAGACCATTAGAATTAGTCTGAATCATCTTATTGTTGAAGAGAACCATGTCCATCAGAATTGATTATCATATAATATTTCTTTGGCCATGTACATTGATCTCCTGGTTCTGCTCACTTCATTTAGGATCAGTTCATGTACTGATTGTTTCTTACAGAACAATAATATTCCATAACATTCATATACCACAACTTATTCAGCATTCTCCAAATGATGGGCATCCATTCAGTTTGAAGTACTTAAAGTGTGCAAAGAAGCTATATCTATGTCTATAGATATAGATGTGTGTATGTGTATGGATGTGAACATATTTACATAATCGTATTTGACACATTTCAATATGCTAATTATCGGATTTGATAAGAGAAATGTAAACAGATTCCCAATGAATTGAGTATTCTTTTTTTTTTTTTTGGCTGAGGCATTTAGGGTTAAGTGACTTGCCTAAGGTCACACAGCTAGGATGTGTTAAGTGTCTGAGGTCACATTTGAACTCAGGTCTTCCTGACTTCAGGGATGGTGCTCTATCCACTGCGCCACCTAGCTGCCCCTTGAATATTCTTTTGACTCAACCCACTTTGTCTTAAACAAAAGGAGAGTATATGTGTGTGTGTGTGTGTGTGTGTGTGTGTGTGTATGTGTATTCCAAGTCTCATTGGTATGGGATTCTTCCCCTTCCCTTCAAGGACTCCTTTCCCTTCTCTCTATCCCCCCCCCTCTCCATCCATCTGTCCCTCCCTCTCTCCTCTCTTTTCTTTAACTCTTCTCTCTTCTCTCTGTCTCTGTCTCTGTCTCTCTCTCTCTTTCTCTCTGTCTCTGTCTCTCTCTCTGTCTCTCTCTCTGTCTCTCTCTCTCCGTCTCTCTGTCTCTCTGTCTCTCTCTCTCTCTGCATGGCCAAGGTTCTAGTTTTATACTCCTGCAGAAATTTAAAATCTCCTTTGGGAAGATGAGCAGAGGAGAAGAGACTAGAAATGTCTGTTCTGCCTCCCTTTGAACCACATGATGACACCCCACGCTGCATGTGGAAGACAACTTTTGCTAATATTCATAAGTGTAAAGACATATGTGTTTATGTATGAATATGTACACACATATACATGTCAGTTCAAAATATTTTCTTTTATGTAATTCAACCAAATTAAATTTATATATTTTTCCTAGAGAAGTATATGTGCGTCTTTTATGACTTATAAATCTTTGTGAGATAGTTCATTATAATGGTTTTCACCCAAGGATAAAAGTACAACAGAGAGTAAAAGAAACTAGTTTCAAGGGCCCTCATAGGGATAGGCAAGCCAGCAATTTAACAGTGTACAATGCAAAATTGCAATATTAAAGAGCATATAATTGTCATTCTGGTGGTCACTGCTGTTAATCAAGGATGGTGATAAAAACTGTAATTTTGTGTCTTGGAATTTTGTTCCAAGTGAGATTGGATAAGGTCCTCAGCTGAGAGTTAGAAAACTGGATTTGATTCCTGGATTTATATGACCTTCAGCAAATATTGAATCTTCTTGTCCTTCAGTTATACTATCTGTAAAATGAGGATTAGTAATATCTTACTAGAAAGTTGTAAGAGTATGAATCAGTTAATGTTTTTCAAGGTCTTGAGGCTCTTTAGAGAAAGGTACTACAGAAATGCAAGGAAGTGTTATTTAGCACAAATTGTTTTAAAAAGATGGAAAACCAAAATGCTATAGCATTCTACTTGATTATATCATAGAGGTGCCAATGTTACTTTAAGTGCCCTTTTTACTCTCCTTAGGAATCTGAATTCTGTACAAGAATTAGAATCAAATCAGAAGAATAGCAGTTTATGGTTTTCAGGAAGCAATTTCATGATGTCCGGATATGTGACTTTAAAATGAAATAGGGCTTTAGCTTTTTCACTGTGCTTTGCAGAAGAAGAATTAAAGTCATTAGGTAAGTCTCGAATATATGAAATCATTATAGACTTTGCAATCTATTCTGAAACAAGAACTATACATTACTATTCTCAAAAATTTTCCTATTTCATTTTACACTCATTTGCATTGGCTGAGGCTCTGAGGTAATCATATATAGATTCATACCCACCCCCTATTACATGCACACATAAAGGAATTTTTACTTGGGGTTGTCCAGAGAGAAAATTTTTTGAATTTCATTAAACAGTCATTGTCCAGGCACTGATACGAATCAAAAGAACAGATAAGAGATTGTTTCTGTCCTCAAAGACCTTTAAGTCTAATGGGAGGGATGAAGTATGTAGACAAAGACCATAAACTATTAAAATTTCTATGTATAAATATACAGAACTGAGGTGGAAGGAATCTCAGAAATTAACTCATTCATATATTTGAATACAACTATTATGTGTCCCTTCCTTATCCCTCTCTTGTCTCTTCTTCAAATTAGTCAGACAATATAGTAGATAGAGTGCTGGGCTAAGAGTTAGGAGGGTCTAAAATCAAATCTAGTCTCAATTACTAGTTGTGTGTAATCATTCCATCTGTTTGTTTCAGTTTCCTCATTTATAAAATGGAGATAATCATAGCATCTACTTCCTTCAAGAATGTGAAGACCAAATGAAATAATATTTGTACTTATCATAGTGCCTGTCACATGGCAAACATTATATGAATATTTGCAATTATTATGACATAATTGAAAGTTATTTCCTTGTTTTGTATGCCCTCCCTTGTATATATTCCACCTTGTTAAATATTCTTTACAAAATACTATGCTTTCCAGAACATTTCAGGTATGATTTGAGTAGAACTGGTTGATATTATCCCCATCCTTGATTTGTACACTATATTCTGTTAAGGCAGCCTAAAATCATAATAGGATCTTTGGGCTGTCATATAGCTCTTCCTACACATGTATACACAAAATGTATGTATGAAAATGTATGTATGTGTGTATGTATATTTGTATATATATATTCACAATCTATATATGCATACACATATGCATACTTAATATGCATGCTTATATATCTATGTATACACACAGAAACAAACAGACACATATACACAAGCTTTAAAAAAATTGCTTTTCTCCATCCCATTGAGAAAGGAAGAAAAACAAAACTCTTGTTATAATATGAATATACTAGCAATGTAAATTTGTGCATTAGTCATGTTAAAAAAAACCCAACCCCCCAAAAAAACCCCCAAAACAAAGCCCAATCTTCATTCTGAGTCCATCATCTCTCTGTTAAGAAGTAGACAGCATGCTAAAAATTTAAAACTTTTATGCAATTAAAATTGCTTATTTGGCTACAATTATCTCTATCTGTTCTTTGCCAATGATGTCTTTCTCTGGCCATAGACCTGACAGATAATTTCTTCATTACTCCTTATTCTCCTCTTCAATCTATAAATATTTATTAAATACCTACTATGTGTTAGACATTGTTTTAAATGCTAAGAATACAAAGAGAGGTAAAATATAGTCCTTGTTCTTTAGAAGTTTACAGTCTTATTGGAGACATAAACATTAAATAACTAAGCACAAACAAACTATATAAACTATTACTTGGAAATAATTGAGAAAAGACAGTAGAATTAGTCAGAATTGGGACAGTCTTTCTGCAAAGTAGGATTTTAGCTGAGCATGCAGAAAGTAAGGAAATTTAAAAGGTAGAGATGAAGAGGCGAATATTTCAGGCATGGCAGGGGGGATACAACCAGTGAAAATGTCATATACTGAAAGATAGAAAGATTTGTTCCAGGAACAGCAAAGGAGGTCAGTGTTAGTGGATTACAAAGTGTATGTATTTGCTAGTGGTAGTAGTGTTGGAATGGAGGACTTGTAAAATGTAAGGAGAAGGGAATTTTGAAGTGGGGAAAATTATGAAGAATTTTGAAATATTTGGAAGGTAAAATTAATAGAACTTGGAAATGATTGGATTTTAGGGTGAGGGAAGGGTACTCTGTGAGATAATGTGAAGACACAGATGAGAGCTAGGTTGCAAAGTTAGATAACTGATAGGATGGTGATACCTCAATGGTAATAAGCAAGTGGAGAATAGGGGAAAATTTAGGGGGAAGGATAATTAATTTAGTTTAAGACATTTTCAGTTTGGAATTGAAAATGTGAGATTGAAGGTAAGAGGAGAATCCTAAGAGAGCAAATAGTGTCATGGAAACCTTGAGAAAATTGAATATTAAATAGGAGAAAGGAGCTGGCCATGTTAAAGATTGTAGAGAGGTCAAGAAGATTAAGAAAAGGACATTGGATTTAGCAACAAAGACATTGTTAGCAAATTTGAAGAGATCATTTTTATAGAATCATGAGATAAAAAGCCAGACTATAGAGAAGTAAGAAGAGAGTGACAGGAAAGGAAGTGGAAACACTAATGGTAGATGATCTCCTCAAGGAGATTAGCCTCCAAAGGAAGGAAAGATATGGAACAATACGTAGAAATGGATCAAGTATGGTTTTTGTTTTTTTGTTTTTGTTTTTTCGAAGATGAGGGAGACATGTTCATGTTTGGAGATAGTTGAAATTTAGCTAGGAGGCAGGGAGAATTTGAAGACCAATGAGAGTGTGGGGGTAATACAGACTATAGGATGGGATAGATTCACTTGTGTATAGAGAAGGAATTATCATTGCAAAAATAAGAACAACCTCATTTAATGAGACAGGTTAAGTTGGCAGAAGGTATCTGGATGATATGAAATGAAGGGGAGAGAACAGAGAGCTTTCAGTGAATGGTCTCAATTTTTAAATAAAATCTGAAGCAACTTTCTCAGCTAAGAGCTTAAGAGAATGGACAGACTTGGCAAATTTGAAAAGGAATGAAAAAGTTGGGAAGAGTTACAGTGTGAATTGGCTAGTGAGTTAATTAGGAAGGGCAAAATCATGGCCTTGTCACATTGAGGTCTCCATTGAGACTATGTAGCTTAAATTCATAGTAGACCAATCAATAAAATTTTGTAATATTCTCCAACTTTTATTGAGCAGAATATATGTAGGAGTTAAGGCACAAAATGGTGGGAATGATCCTAATTTGAGGTTTGACAAGGCAAGTTTAGTGATATAATAATGAGGAAATGGACTCAAAAAAGTGTAATTGAGTGAATCACCAAGCGGTCAAGATTAGGAAGAAAGGAGAGTATAATCAATGTATAAGTAATAGCCAGAGAAAGAACTGAGAAATCAAAAGTTTCTAAGTCTCTGTGTAAATGAAGAAGAGGATTTGGAATTGCAGGGCAGAGCAAGAGGTGGAATGACAACAAATTTTGTCCACTTAAGGAAATTTCAGACTTCATGAATATAGAAGCAGCATATTTGTGGGTGATGAAAAGATAAAAATAGGACTCTGTGTGTGTGCACATGCACTGGAGTAGCTGAGGTAGGCTTAAAAAAGTAGGTAAAGTGGAGACAGTAAATAAGTTGAAAAACTGTCAGACTAGAGTGTTTAAAGGAGTATCAATATATATGTTATATGTCCTTTAGTGTAAAGATAAATGTTGAGGAAGATAGAAAGAATATGAGCTTGGAACTGAAGTCATTGAAAAAGGAAGGAGAGTATCATTAATATTAGTAGATAGCAGCTATCACAATTTTGATTGGATGATATTGATTGAGTAAACCTTGAGAAGTTATTAAGTAATGGGGGCAGAGGGTGAAAGTAGAAGTGGCAACAAGGAATAAGGAATATTATAACTCTTCTATCTTTACCAGTGAGCCCAGGGGCATGTATGAATGTGTAGTCAGTGCTAGGAAGAGACATCATGGTCATGGTGAATTGAATCAGAGAATCAGAAGATGGAAGGAATTAGAAAGTTAAAAAAAGGTGAAAGCAAGTTTGTTGCCTATGGAGCAAGCATTCTAGAGAGCACAGAAGAAAAACTTGATGGCTTTTGAGTGTAACATTGGGACAAAGTTGGGTTGAGGGAAATGGGAATAAGGGATCAGGCAATGGGGGTTGGGATGGATTATAGATTTTGAATAGTTGTCAGTGGGATCTCATAAACCTTGAGATGGAAAGAGTACAAATGGGGGATTTGTTAAACTTTGAGCAATGAATTAAGATAGATTCTGGCTTCAGATAGAGACCAAGGTGAAGTGGTATTAGCCAAAGGAATGTTGTTACTCTTTTCACCAAGATGGGAGATCAGTCTAGAACCCTACTGGAATGACTTCTCTGTCCCTGTCTCTTGTCTGTCTGTCTGTCTGCCTGCCTGCCTGCCTGTCTGTCTGTCTTTGTCTCTGTTTGTCTGTTTGTCTGTCTCTGTCTCTCATCATCCTTCTCCCTTCTGTCTCTATCCTTCCCCACCTTCTGTCACTCTCTGTCCCCATCTCTATCTCTATTTTTCTTTAATGAGTCTGGTGTTTGATGAAATAAGCCTTTCTTCTTCCTAAGGGAGGTTGGACACCTGGATTTATGGTCTAATATAATTCTCAGATCTTTATAGAGGAGGAAATGTCAGGGGGATTGAGTTTGTTCTTATTCATGTTACTCTGCCATCTATGCTCTACACCACTATATCAATCTAATGATTCTTCTTCTTCTTCTTTATTAATTTTTTTGGCAAGGCAATTGGGGTTAAATGATTTACCCAGAGTCACACAGCTGGTAAGCGTTAAGTTCTAAGGCTGAATTTGAACTCAAGTTCTCTTGAGTTCAGGGCTAGTGCTCTATCCACTGGGGCATTTAGCTGCCCCTATCTAATGATTCTTAAATGACTTCTCTTTGACATGTATTCCATATCAGACATTTTATTTTATTTACATCCTATAACTTACATTTTCTTTGAAGTTTTTTTTTTACCTTTTGATTCTGTTTTAAATTTTCTTGCCATTTCATAGTGTTAATAATATCTATTAGATTTCCTTTAGTTTTTAGTGAATCCATTTCTTAGGTAAAATTTTCCACTTTGTCTTCTAAGCTATTTATTCTCCTTCCAATACTTTCATCATTAACTTTTATTTCATGTTTAAAAACTCTTTGCTTCATTTCTTGAGGGTATTATGAAGTACTTATGGAAAATCCTTTTTTTCCCTGGAGTCAGTTGTTTGCAGTTGTTGCAGAGTTACTCTTTTTTGGGGGGGAATATCTAGATCTGCAATAATTTTTCATACAGATTGTTATTTTCCTTGCCTTATTCATTTCTTTATCTTTACTTCTTGAATTAAGCCTTTGTGTCAGGTCAGGCTCCACCCTGTCAAAGTTCTACTCTATCACCTCAGGGTGAGAAAAGGTGAGAAAAGGTGATCCTTGGTTCATGAAGACTAAGTCATGGAAGGACAACATTAGCAAATGCTACAACTCGATCAATTAATCATCAAAGGCTTATAAATCAGGTCCTATGTTAGATGTTGGAATACAACAGATAAAAATGCAATAGTCTCTAGCCTCAAGGAGTTTAATTTCAATTGGAGACAAAACTAGAAAAACTTTGAATTCAAGCCTGGTATTATACCATATGTTACCTTGCTAAACTGGGACAAATTGGCTTCATGTTAATGGATTTTTCCATAACTGTAGTCCTCAAAACACACCTACTGCCTGAACTAAGTGCTATTGTTTTGTCGGTGAAGTGATTACCAACACCCCACCAAAAAAATTATTAAATCTTGTTATATTGAAGAAAAAGTTGCTTGGGTCAAGTAGAATAAAGGTTCCATGGAATAGAAATTGAAACTTACCCCAAAGCAAACTGACTTCCTGTTAGGTAAAACTAAGTTGGGTTTTTCCACATATGCTCATTTTTCACCTGAATAAATGATAGTTTAAATCGTGTCAAAGTTCAGGATACTGATTTTTTTCAGATAGCTTTTTTTGGATATACCAGAGTAAAGCCTATATGTCTAAGTCTCAGGTGCCATATATTATTTAGAGCTCCCCAAAGGTTGGTGTACATTTCAGGCTTGTCAGTGGCTTAGAGCATAGGGATTTGCTGAGCTGATTATATGTGTCTTCCCCTGAGGAAATATTTGCTTTTCCCTGTTTAGAGCAAAAAGACCCTGCAGCACAATTTGTTTCCACCAAGGGAATAATTTTTTTATTTCATAGCTATGCTTATTTGGGAACATTCCCTTTGCTAGGAGTTGTGCTGGAAGGTTTGCACATGATATATTACAAGTATGAGTAAGCTAATGAACAGAGTCAGCCCAACAAACAAATAAGTAAACCCTTTTAAGAGACCAGCCACTGTTCAGATTCAGCACTCTAAAATAACACAACTGATTAACAGAAGAAGCTTTGACAAACTTCCTGAGGTGGTGGATTCTAAGGTGGCATAAAATACCCCAGAAAAATTGGGAATGTTCTAAATAGAAAGAAGAAAACTCTGGAAGTCATCAAAGCAAATATTAGAGTCCAGTTCTGTTCTTCATATACTGTACTTTTCTAAGAAATATTTTAATAATACTAATTATTCTATCTAGAGAAGAAAAGTCATGTCTTCAGAGTACAGAAGAGACATTTCTTAAATTAAAATTGGGCCACTACTTTTATCCAGGATCAATTAATAATTGATAGTAGCAACAAAAATAATTACTAATTAAATACCTAATATGTGTCAGAGATGGTGTTAGGTGCTAATTGTTCAGGATACAAAATCAAAAGTAAAACATTTTCTGTCCTTAAGGAGTTTACATTCTATGGTGAGAACACATGCACATATATAGATATATACAAGACACTTCTTGGTAGGAAGACATTAACAGTTAGCAGAATTGTAGAAGTGTCTCTTGAAGATGGTTGCACTCTAATTGAATGTTAAAAGAAGCAACAAATTTTAAGAAACATGAGGAAGGAAACCATTCCGGGTGTGGAAGAGAGCTAGTGAATGATAGAGAAAAAAGTGATGGAGGATTAGATGTGAGCAACCCACCACTACTGCTAGAAGTGCAGAGGTATAATGCAAAAGAAGGATGGAAGGGTACAGTTAAAACCAAGTGTTGAAGAACTTTAAATGCTACATAGAATAGGTCATATTTGTTACTAGAAATAGACAACCATGAGAGCTTATTAAATTGTGACATGATCAGAACTGCTTTAGAAAAATCATTTTGATGGCTGTGTGAAGGATGGATTAGAGATAGGATGGGATTAGAGCAATAATTAGGAGTTATTTTGCCCAACTTTATGCCAATAAATTTGATAACCTAAGTGAAATGGAGGAATATCTACAAAAATATAGATTGCCCAGATTAACACAAGAGGAAATAAATTACTTAAATAGTCCCATTTTAGAAAAAGAAATAGAGTAAGTCATTAATCAACTCCCTAAGAAAAAATCCCCAGGACCAGATGGATTTACATGTGAATTCTACCAAACATTTAAAGAACAATTAACTCCAATATTGTATAAACTATTCGAAAAAATAGGGAATGAAGGACTCCTACCAAACTCCTTTTATGATACAGACATGGTACTGATACCTAAACCAGGTAAAACAAAAACAGAGAAAAAACATTATAGACCAATCTCCCTAATGAATATTGATGCAAAAATCTTAAATAAAATATTAGCAAAGAGATTACAGAAAATCATTCCCAGAATAATACACCATGACCAAGTAGGATTTATACTAGGAATGCAGGGATGGTTCAATATTAGGAAAACTATTAACATAATTGACTATATCAATAACCAAATTAACAAAAAAATATGATAATCTCAATAGATGCAGAAAAAGCCTTTGATAAAATCCAACATCCATTCCTATTAAAAACACTAGAGAGTATCGGAATTAATGGACTTTTCCTTAAAATAGTAACATCTATTTAAAGCCATCAGCTAGCATCATATGTAATGGTGATAAACTGGAACCATTCCCAATAAGATCAGGGGTGAAACAAGGTTGCCCACTATCCCCATTACTATTCAATATTGTATTAGAAATGCTAGCTTTGGCAATAAGACAAGAAAAAGAGATTAAAGGAATTAGAGTAGGTCATGAGGAAACCAAATTATCACTCTTTGCTGATGATATGATGGTCTACTTAGAGAACCCTAGAGAATCAACTAAAAAAACTATTAGAATTAATACACAACTTTAGCAAAGTTGCAGGATACAGAATAAATCCACATAAATCATCAACATTTTTATACATCACCAACAAAATGCAACAGCAAGAGATACAAAGAGAAATTCCATTTAAAATAACTTTCGATAGTATAAAATATTTGGGAATCTATCTGCCAAGGGAAAGTCAGGATCTATATGAACACAACTACAAAACACTCTCCATGCAAATAAAGTCAGATCTAAACAATTGGAAAAATATCAAGTGCTCTTGGATAGGTCGAGCAAATATAATAAAGATGGCAATAGTACCTAAACTAATCTATTTATTTAGTGCTATACCAATCAAACTCCCAAGAAATTATTTTACTGACCTAGAAAAAATAACAGAATTGATCTGGAAGAATCAAAGGTCAAGAATTTCAAGGGAATTAATGAAAAAAAGCCTAGCTATACCAGATCTAAAACTATATTATAAAGCAGAGGTCATCAAAACCATTTGATACTGGCTAAGAAACAGAGTAGCTGATCACTGGAATAGGTTAGTTTCACAGGACAAAAATAGTCAATGACTCTAGTAATCTAGTATTTGACAAGCCCAAAGACTCCAGCTTTTGGGATAAGAACTCACTATTTGACAAAAACTGCTGGGAAAATTGGAATTTAGTATGGAAGAAACTAGGCATTGACCCACACCTAACACCATATACCAAGATAAGGTCAAAATGGATTCATGTTCGAGGCATAAAGAATGATATTATAAACAAATCACAGGAACATAGGATAGTATACCCCTCAGGATCTGTGGAGGAGGAATTTGTGACCAAAGAAGAATTAGAGATCATTATTAATCACAAAATAGATAATTTTAACTATATCGAGTTAAAAAGTTTTTGTACAAACAAAAAGAATTCAGACAAGATTAGAAGGGAAGCAATAAACTGGGAAAACATTTTTATATTGAAAGGTTCTGATAAAGGCCTCATTTCTAAAATATATATAGAATTGACTCAAATTTATAAGAGTTCAAGCCATTCTCCAATTGATAAATGGTCAAAGGATATGAGCAGACAACTTTCAGATGAAGCAATTGAAACTATTTCTAGTCATATGAAAAGGTGCTCCAAATCACTATTGATCAGAAAAATGCAAATTAAGACAACTCTGAGATACCACTACACACCTGTCAGGTTGGCTAAGATGACAGGAAAAGGTAATGATGAATGTTGGAGGGGATGTGGGAAAACTGAGACACTGTTACATTGTTGGTGAAACTGTGAACAGATCCAACCATTCTGGAGAGCAATTTGGAACTATGCTCAAAAAGTTATCAAACTCTGCATACCCTTTGATCCAGCAGCATTTCTATTGGGATTTTATCCCAAGAAGATCTTAAAGGAGGGAAAAGGACCCACATGTGCAAAAATGTTTGTGGCAGCCCTTTCTGCAGTGGCTAGAAACTGGAAACTGAATGGATCAATTGGAGAATAGTTGAATAAACTATGGTACATGAATGTTATGGAATATTATTGTTCTGTAAGAAACGACCAGCAGGATCATTTTAGAGAGGCCTGGAGAGACTTACATGAACTGATGCTGAGTGAAATAAGCAGAACCAGGAGATCATTATACACAGCAACAACAAGACTATACAATGATCTATTCTGATGAATGTGGTTCTCTTTAACAATGAGGTGATTCAAATTAGTTCCTGTTGTTCAAGGATGAAGAAAGTCATATATATCCAGAGAGAGGCCTGTGGGAAATGAGTGTGGAAAGCATTTTAGTGCTTTCTGTGAATGTTTGCTTGTATTTTGTTTTCCTTCTTAGGTTGTTTTTTTCCTCTTTCTGGATCTTATTTTTCTTGTGCAGCAAGTTAACTATATGGCTATGTATACATACATTTTATTTGTCATATATTTTAACATATTTAACATGTATTAGCCTACCTACAATCTAGGGGTGGGGGTGGGCGGAAGGAGGGAAAAATTTGGAACAGAAAAATTTGCAAAGGTCAATGTAGAAAAATTACTCATGTTCTGTAAATAAAAAGCTTTAATAAGAAAAAACATTCCTATGCTTATATAGTTATATTTTGATCTGATTTTTCTTGCATAGCATAATGGATATGGGAATATGTTAGAAGAATTGCCCATGTTTAACCTATTATCAGATTGCTTGTTGTATTGGCGAGGGGGGAGGAAGAAGAAAACGTGAAAATTTTGGAACACAAGGTTTTGTAAAGCTGAATATTAAAAACTATATTCGCATGTAATAGAAAAATAAAATTAAAAAATGCTTACTTTGGGTTCAAGAGTTCCAGAAAAATAACATTTGGTGAATTTGATTTAAAAAAAAAATTAGTCTAATAGAGACAAACCATCAACTAATGGAGTCAACATACAAGTATTAGGTTATGCTAAAACTCAGGGGAGGAGGACAAATTTAGAACTAGAAAGCATGAGTTGGACTTAGTGGCAACTGAAGTCTCAACTCTGAAATTTTTAGATTTTAGTGAATAAATTAGTTTATTAGGTTTTTCAAAACAAAAAATATGATCAAAGCTTAATGTTGGACTTTTGAAGCATTTCTTGGTTTTTGCCCATCAAGCATTTCTGTTTTTAGTTTTTACCTTCAAAAACAGAAGAATTATACAGTACATTAAGAATGGATTAGGATATTCCCCAAAAGGTCCATGTTTCTTTGGTTATAGACAAATGCATTATTGTGAAGTTTTTGAAATATATACCATACTCTAGCAGCCATCTCTTGGGAAAACACATAATTATAATTATTTTTATTTTACAATATGCTCCTGGCTGTTTGAGACCTTTTTAGTATCTCAAGTAAAAAATAGGCCAGAATAATATTTAGGAAATTAATTCTTTGAAATATAGAACATTTTCCATAAAGGCTAGGGAGAATTTTTTGTTTAATTTTATGTATATAGACATTTCAGAGGTGAAAGTATATTTATTATGTATTTCAGAGTTTTCAAAAGCTAAAATTTAGGAAATTCATGTTTAAAATTTTTGATGTAAAGAGATTTATTTTTATTTTCTTATTTTTAAAATATTTTAATCTCAAAGTCTTAAGTAATTTTTGCCTTCCAAAAATTTCAAGACATCTTTCTTTCTTGATTTTCAGCAACCTGTCTTTCAGGGATGAATTAATAACTATGTCAAGTGTAAAGATGGCCAATTCAAACCTTCTTGGGAAATTGTTATCCCATGGATATAAGTAGCAAGTAACCAGGGTCTGTGGTGTAGCTGGCATGCTTATAAGAGGGAAGTGGGGAAATATATTCATTCCAGTTTAGGCCTACCCTAACTACAACCAAGAGAGACTGCCTTATTTGGCAGCAGAACTTTCCTGAAAAGTCTTCCTTGGGAACCTTAAGAATTTTGTTCATAATTAAAGTTTAATAATAATATATATATATATATGCACATACATATGTGTATATATAATATTGCATATATATACATTATATTATTAATAGATCACAATATTTAATTATTGCATTATATATAGTAGCACTATTATAATGCTACAGCTAATCATACCATCAATATCTGAAACCTCTTGGTCTTCTAATCATTTAAGTAATTTGTATAATGATAGAGAAGTAAAGTATCTCAAACTTGTTTGACTTGAAAGATATATACAGTTGTGTGTGCCCAAGGACACAGTGCTCTTTTAAATGACCTGAATGAAGGCAATTCTGAAACGTGTTATAAAATTGGGAGAAAATAAGATAACTGACATACTGGATTAAATCTTAAATCAAGATTTAAGATGGTATTAATAGGCTAAACCAATGGGCTAGATCTAATTGAATTGAAATTAATAAAAATAAATATATAATTTTACAACAGGTTCAAAAAATTCACTTTAGACTGTAAAATGGGGATGATGTCATTCAGTTATAATTCAGGTAAAAAGAACATCTGGAGCATTTAAAGATCAAAATTAATCACTAGTGTGTCATGGCAATCACAACAGCTAATTCAAACCACTACATCATTATACTTATATTAACGTACTCTAGTGACTCTCAAAGAGACCAATCAA
This sequence comes from Myrmecobius fasciatus, assembly GCA_023553655.1. NCBI lineage: Eukaryota > Metazoa > Chordata > Mammalia > Dasyuromorphia > Myrmecobiidae > Myrmecobius > Myrmecobius fasciatus. The sequence goes on from JAJPUD010001047.1 coordinate 430,827, forward strand.
TAATAGTGAGGAATATCTATTATATAAAAATATTCATAAGAGAATTATTTTTGGTATTGGATACTTTTAACAGGTCTTCATAACTCAAGTATCTCTCTACTTCAATCCATCTTTCATATATCTATCAGTGACTCCTGGGGTGTAGGATGTGTTCAGGGAACATAATACTTTATGAAGGTTATCAAGCCCTTTTCAGTTTTGCTTTTCACCTTTGCCATCCATCTAACTCTCACCTGTGGCTCCAAGAGGCTGTAGTATGCATAGAAGTCATGCGCTGGTAAACTATTCTAGAAGAAAGGCTAAACCAGGTTAAGGTTAACCAAAGGGTCTCAAACCCATTGGAGTTAGAGGAAGAGTCTACTCCAACCATGTGAAGACATGGAAACCTATGGAATCGGCAGATGAGAACAGTGTGTTCCAAAAAACATGAAGATAGTTGCATTTAACATTGTGGAGGGCTTAGAGCTTGGTTTGACATCAAAGACCCCAAGGTGATCCATTGCATCTCTAGTTATCACATCATCTTGACTCTGACATGCTAATGAGTAGACAGTGATGATTTTGGAAGAGAGAGTGACATTTGTGACTTCATGGAATTCTGCCTCACTTAAATCCAATTTATGCACAAACCAAAAGATATTACCCATGTCATCTTATCATTTGTACTTATCTCAAAGTCCCGTAGCAATGCTCAAGTGATGAAGCAAGAAGGAGGGACATACTGGGAGCTGTAGCCCAACCCTACATATAGGTGGCCCAGGTGATAGGGTTATTTTCTTACTCAGTGGAATTTGCATGGGTGTCTGAGCAAGGTTTTAAGGATCACACTACTCACCTGGTGAGAAGGAGCTAGAAAAGGTGTCCTCAATATTGTCTGCTTACCCGACCATGGTCTGATTACCATAGCAGGCAGGGATTACACCTTGTGATTGAATCAGAGAGAGAGACAGACAGACAGACAGACACAGAGACAGAAAGAGACAGAGACAGACAGAGAAAGACAGAGAAACAGAGACAGAGACAGAGACAGAGAGACACACACACAGAAAACAAAAATATTGGCAAAGTTGAATATACTCACCTTCAATTTTAAAAGCTTTAGAATTGCCAGAGATGAGGAAGAGAGAACCAAGATGATGGGAAGAAGTCAGGAAGTTGCCTGAGATCTCCTCATATCTCCTCAGAAACATTAAATCAAGCCTCTTAACAGATTTTGGGGTGGCAGAATCTACAGAGACAGAGCAAAATAATTTTCCAACTTAGGATAGTTTGGCAGGAATTCCAGAAAGTTCCACCCCATTTAGGTGAAAGGGTAATGCATCCCAGTGTCCTGGCAAGACAGTGGGAGGCCTTTATCCACAGCACGCAACAGAAACCTCCTGGTTCTTGTATAATACATCAGTGGCAAGAAGGCCAATGGGGGAGCCTCCAGTACCATCACAAAAGGCAAATGGCTGACCCTGGAAACATAGCAACAATAGCACCACTAGGTTGGGATGCCACAGCACAGTGAGCAAGTTCTTTAACACCTGAGGCCCAAACACTCAAAGCCAATGACTCTAAAATGTGTTCCTCAACATAAAAAGCTTGGGACAGGGTTGCCTGTAATCCAAAAGAAAGAAGAAAAAAAAAGTATCTTGACCACTGAAAGATACTATGGGTGACAGGAAAGATCAAAACACTAATTCAGAAAGGACAAAATGCCCACATGAGAAACCTCAAAGGTTGTTTTGAATTGATGTAAAACCCCAAAAAGTCTTCTTAAAAGTGTGCAAAAAAAAGAATTTTAATAGTCAAATAAGAAAGATAGGAGAAAATGGAAAAGGGAATGAGAAGCGAGGAGGGGTGATAGAAGGGAGGGAAGATTGAGGGAGGCAGTGGTCAGAAACAAAACACTGGTGAGGAGAGTTATAGCATGAAAAGAGAGAAAAAAGTATAAAAAAGAAAAAAAAATGGATATAGGGGAATGCACAGTTAGCAATTTATAAGTGTGAATGTAAATGAGCTGAATTCTCTCATTAAATAGAAGTGAGTAGCAGAATGAATTAAAAAAAACATAATTCTAAAATATATTCCTTATAAGAAACACATATGAAGCAGAGAGATGCACACAGAGTAATGGTAAATAGCTGGAGTGGAATATATCATGTTTCAGCTGATATTAAAAAAATAGTAGGGGTAATAATCTTGATCTCAGACAAAACAAAAGCAAAAAAAGAATCTAATGAAAAGAGACAAGGAAGGAAACTACATCTTGTTAAAAAAAATTACCATGGGTAATGAAGTATTATCAATATTAAACATACGCAACAAATCAAATAGCATCTAAATCCTTAAAGAACTGGTTGCGTGAGTTTCAGGAAGAAATAGATAACTATACTAGTGGGGGACTTCAACCTTTCCCTTTCAGAATTAAATAAATATAATCACAAAATAAACAATTTAAATAAACTATCAAAATATCAAAGATAAACCTCTGGAGATAACGGAATGGAAATAAAATAGGGTGTACCTTTTTCTCAGAAGGATATGGTACTTAGACAAAAAATTGACCATGTACTAAGGCACAAAACCTCACAGTCAAATGCAGAAAGGCAGAATTATCAAATGCATTATTTTCAGATCATGATGTACTAAAAATTACATGCAATTGGGGCCACAGAGAGATGAACTAAAAACTAACTGGAAATTAAACGATTTAATCCTTATTAATGAGGAGGCCAAGCAACAAATCAGAAACAATTATTTCATCCAAGAGAATGACAATAAAGAGACAACATATTAAAATTTATGGGATGCAGCCAAAACAGTTCTTGAGGAAAATTTTATATCTCTAAATGCTTACATGAACAAGAGTCATGCAACTAAAAAAACTAGAGAAAGAACAAATTAAAAATCCCCATTTAAATGCTAAATTAGGAATTCTGAATATCAAATGAGAGATTTATAAAATCAAAAGTAAGGAAACTAGTGAACTAATAAAACTAAACACTCATTTTATGAAAAAATCCAATAGAATAGATAAACTTTTGGTTAATTTGATTAAAAAAAGAAAATCAAATTACTAATATCAAAAATGAAAATGATGAATTCACCACCAATGAAGAGGAAATTAAAACAATAATTAAGAGCCACCAATTGTATGCCAAAAAATCTAAGTGAAATGAATAGATATTTACAAAAATATAAATTTCCCAGATTAAAAGTAAAAATAAAATGCTTCAACTCCATTTTACAAAAAGAGAAAATGAGGAAACCATTAATGAACAACCCAAGAAAAAAACCTCTAGGTTCAGATGGATTTACAATTGAATCCTACCAAATATTTACAGAACAATTTATTCTAAACTATATATACTATTTGAAAAAAATAAGGGAAGTCCTACCAAACATTTTTATTACGTAAATATGATGCTGATACCTAAATGAAGAAGGGCCAAAACAGAGAAAGAAAATTATAGAACAATCTCCCTAATGAATATTGATTTAAAATTTTAAATAAAATAATATCAAAGATAGCACAACAATTTATCATAGGATAATACATTATGATCAGGTGGGATTTACACCAGAAGTGGAGGGCTGGTTCAATATTAGAAAAAATTATAAGCATAATGAACCATTTTTATTACAAAACTTACAGAAATCATATGATTATTTCAACAGATGCAGAGAAAGTCTTTGGTAAAATACATCACCAATTCCTAAGAAAAACATCAGATAGCATAGCAATAAATTGAGTTTTCCTTAAAATGAGAAGCAATATCTATCTAAAACCATCAGCAAGCATTATATGTAATGAAATATACTAGAAGTTCTTCTTAGAAAATCATAGGTGAGGCAAGGATATCCATTATCATTACTAAAATATAATACTGGAAATGTTAGCTTAGCAATAAGACAAGGAAAAGAAATTGAAGAATTTAGAGTCAGCAATGAAGACTAGGCATTTTGTCCTCTTCTGAATTAGTGTTTTGATCTTCCCTGTCACCCATAATAGCTTTCGGTGGTCAAGGTTCTTTTTTATTTCTTGCTCCTGGATTACAGGCAACACTGTCCCAAGCTTTTTTTTTTTTTAATTTTTTTTTAGGCAATTGTAGTAAGCGACTTGCCTAGGGTCACACGACTAGGAAGTATTGAGTGTCTGAGACCAGATTTGAACTCATATCCTCCTAACTTCAGGGCTGGTGCTCTATCCACTGCACCACCTAGGTGCCCCTGTCCCAAGCTTTTTATGTTGGGGAACATATCTGCCTCTTGCTGATGATATTATGACATACTAAATTATGAAATAATTAATAAAGTTATAGGATATAAAATAAACCCATACAAATCATCAACATTTATATATTTTACTAACAAAGCTCAGTAGGAAGAGAGAAATTTAAAATAACTGTAGAAAAAATAATTTATTTATGAGTCTGTCAAGACAAACACAGGAACTATATAAACACAATTACAAAACATTTTTCATACAAATAAAGTCAGCTCTAAACAACTTGAAAAAATATCAATTGCTCATGGGTAAGCTAAGCTAATATAATAAAAATGATAATTCTATTTAAATTAACTTACTTATTCAGTGTTATACCAAAGTGCCAAAATATTTTATAGAGTTAGAAAAAAATAATAACAAAATTCATCCCGAAGGACAAAAGGTCAAGAACATCAAGGAAAGTAATGAAAAAATTCAAAGGAGGAGATACTAGGCATACCAGATAGGAATCTATATTATAAAGTGGACATTATCAACATTAGTTGGTACTGGCTAAGAAATAAAGCAGTGAATTAGTGGAATAGGTTAGGTACATGATACACAATAGTCAATGACTAGGGTAATCAACTGTTTGATAAATCCCCAAAACCCCAGTTTCTGATAACTCACTATTTGACAAAAACTATTGGGAAGCCTGGAAAATTGTATGACAAAAATTAGACATTGACCATCTCACATATTTACTTCAATAGTTATTTCAAGTCATTTTTCAGTTGGTTCAGTTGGTGACTCTATAATTATCTTAAGAATACCATCATAACATCTCAAGAGAAAGTCAAAGTGAGTTCATGAATTAAATAGACATAAAGGGTAAATAACATAAGCAAATCAGGAGAGTAAGAAATACTTGACTTATTAGTTCTTTGGAGAAGGAAAAAATTATGATCAGAAAGGAGTTAGAGAACATTATGAAATGCAAAATGGGTAATTTTGATTACATTAAATTAAAAAGGTTTTACATGAACAAAGACAATGTTACCAAGATTAGAAATGAAGCCAGTCAGTGTTTCTGATAAAAGTCTCATTTCTAAAATAGAGAATTGAGTTAAATTTATAAGAATACAAGTCATTCCCCAATTGATCAAAAGGTCAAAGGTTATGAAGAGGTAGGTGAAGAAATTAAAGTTATCTATAGGCATATGAAAAAAATACTCTACACTATTAATTAAAGAAATCCAAATTAAAAGAACTCTGAGGTACTAGCTCACACCTATCAAATTGGCTAATTTGGATAAATTTTGGAGAGAATGTAAGAAAATTGGAATTCTAATACATTATTGGTGGAGTTATAAATTGATCCAAACATTTTGGAGAGCAATCTGGAACAGTGTTCAAAGGACTCTAAAACTGTGTAAACCCTTTGATTCAGCAATACCATTATTAGTTTGTATATCAAAGAGATCATTTAAAAGAGGGGAAAAGATTCACTTATGCAAAAATGTTTACAGCAGTTCTTTTTGGACTGATAAGGAATTGGAAATTAAGGAGATAGCCATCAATTAGGGAATGTTTGAACAAAATGTGGTATATGAATGTAATTTAATACTATTGTTCTATTAAAAAATGATTTTCAGGTTGAGTTCAGAAAAACCTGGAAAGACTTGTATGAACTGATACTGAGGGATGTGAGCAGAACCAGGAGAACACCGTACACACTAATAGAAACATTGTGCAATGATCAACTTTAATAGACTTTGCTCTTAACAACACAATGATCTAAACTATTCCATAATTCTCATAATGGAAAATACTATCTATACCTAGAGAAAGAACTATTGAATCTGAAGGCAGATTATAGCACACTATTTTCAATTTTTAAAAAATTTCTTATGGTTTATCCCTTTTGTGCTTCTTTCATATGACTAATGTGGAAATATATTTAGAATGAATGTACATGTACAACCTATATCAGATTTTTTGCTGTACTGGGGAAGAGATAGGGGAAGAATGGAGAAAAAGTAAATGTTGAAAATTATATTCAGATGTAAATAGAAAAAAAAAAACAAAATTTCATTAAGTGCCGGAAAAAAAAGAACTTTAAAATTTATTCCATGGCATGGGAGATACTGACATAAGACCTCTTTGCATGGCATATCATACTCAGAGAAGGTGCTGTGCTCTATGAAAAAAACAGAATTTAAGTAACTCAAAAGAAATGTGAGTTGCACAAAATTAGAAAATCTACTCCAAATATTCATATGATTTATTTGTGCCTGATTTGTGGTAGAATACTCTGAGCCTGTGTTGGTCTGATTAGTCAGTGTTGGACATACAGTACCTTGAATCTAACACAATGATGTCACTATGTGTTGATTGTCTTGTCATCCAGAACTTTGATGGGTCTGGAAGGAAAATTGAAGTTTATAACTGTGCAATTCTGCTTCACTCCAATCCATGCATAAATCAAAACATCATTCTTGGCTATTTTTGAAAAAAAAGGATTAACAGCAGTATAATGTTTTATAGAAATTTTATAGAAATTAAATCTCAAAGAGATTAAATGACTTGCCAGAGTGGCAAGTGTGTGTATGTTTCTATACATTTACCTCAATAGAGGTGACATTCAAAACTAGTTCTACCTTAACTATGTAGTAAGTGTCCTGTAAAGTACATAACTTTTTTTTAATCTCAAATCATATATTTCTATGTTCTATTTCATAACTCCTAATGTGTGTTGTTTGCCTCAGGTTATTTGATCCATCATTTCAGATATGCTATCGTTTTTCCCATTCCCCCCCTTTATAGTTTCAAACCATTCATTGCATTTTAGTTCGCTGCCTCTCTCCCTTTAAAAAATTTCACATACGCATCCTTAGAGTCTCTTATCTGCTTTCCTTAGCACATAGTAAGTGTTTAATAAATGCTTATTTACTCCTCCATATTGTAATATTTCCCAGTTAATTTGCACTTCTCCCTTAAATGTGATATTTCCTTATAAAATCCCCCCTATTTTCCTACGCAGGATATGTTTACATTTAATTTTATTTAAATAAAACTTATTGTACAGTAAGGCTTAATATCCTCAGTGATTTTTAGCTGGAGGTAAAGGTGAGGCAGTCAAGTTACGAACCTATTTGAAAGTGTAGGCTTAAAATGGAAGAGTTGAAAAGCCTTTAATTATATCAGTATTAATGGGTACTCCTACAACACTAAGGTTCTATCTGCTGGATATTTCTAAAGAGAGATTTGCTGACTACACACCTGATTCAGTAAATGAAACTTGAACTTGCCCGGAAGAATCCCTTCAGACTTAAAAATTACTTAGCTTCTTCTGTCCTTTAGGTTTTGATATATTTTCCTAGAATGACAAGAATATCCTAGGTATAATAAAATGTGTGAAAATAGTTTGCTTGGAAGTGAATTTTTTTTGCTGATGTATTAATTCATTCCATTTCTTCTGTGATATCACCATCATGCCTAACTAGATTTTATGAGCAGGTTCACTGGAGGGAAAATCAAGCCAATGAATCGTTTAATATGAACTAATGAAAACCTGATATAAAAGGTTTTAGTAACTGTTTGGAGCTTTAATTGTCAAGCCAATGTAAATTTTGAGCTCTACTTAGTAAAGCTAAGGGCTTCAATGCAGGAACTGAAATCACTTTGTGATAATTGCTTTAATTAAGTAGTCATACAAACAACTCCATCCTGAGTGAGGCAGCTGAAACCAAAAGAGGGCAACGTTTCTATAAGACTGGAGATGCATTTTCAAAAGGCTAATTCAAATTTTAATGTTGATAGTTCCAAATCAATGAACTAACAGGGCTGACATCCTATTAAAATTCACCACACTCAAAGATTCATCCTAGAAAAAAAGCCCTAATCATTTGCATCACCACCCCAAGTTTTCCACATCATTTGGTGGGGGTGGTAGTAGGGGGAGGAGGGAAAATTATTTTCTATTGTTTATAGGATTTTATATCCCAAAGAGATTGAAGAGTAAAAGATTCTAAATGTACAAAATATTTATAGAAGCTCTTTTTCTCATGACAAAGGATTGGAAACTGCAGATGATACCAATCAATTTAGAGAATAGATAAAAAAATTATGAATGTTTCTCTTCTCTCCTTTTCTCTCTTCTCCTGTTTTTCTTCCTTCCTCCCTTCTTCCTCACTCTTTCCCTCCCTGGTCTCCTTCCTTGTTCCCTCCCTCCCTCCCTCTTGATCTCCCTTCTTTCCTTTCTTCCTTCCTCTCTTCTTCCCTCCCTTGTTCCCTCCCTCCCTCCCTTTCACCCTGTCTCCCTTCCTTCCTTTATAGGAAAAAGGCAAAGTTTATATGACTGGTGAATAGAAGAGAGAGAATAAGCATGTATTAAGTGCTTATGGTGTCTCAATGCTTAAGTTCTTTACAAATATTACATTCAATCTTTATAAAGACCATTTAAGGGAGATGCTAGTTTTATCCTCATTTTACAGTTGAGGAAACTGAGCAATTACAGCTAATTTTTTAAAAACAAGTTTTAATCCATTTTTTTTGTTCTAAATGGTCTTCATAAAAACTGCTGAGAATAAAAGCAAATACAAAGATCAAAAGACCTTTTCCTCAGTCCCTTCAAAAAATAAAAATATAAAAAGACTACTTTTATAGGAAAATGGATTTTTATGTGGGCCATTGCATTATAACCTCAAGTTAACTTGTAGACAAAATGGTTATCTCATATCTATCACCTGTCTCTTCAAAAAAGTTTACAGGAAATATCCATCCAATGAAAACTATCATATTTCTACCTGAAATTATCATCAAAATTCTTTTTTTCAATTATACGTCTGGATGATGTTATCCTGTAATGTCCTCAGAAATTTCTGCCAAAAAAATCATTAACAACAGAATAAATTCTCCAAGTTTTTTCAAGTAGTAGGAGCAAAGAAAGTAGAGTTGAAAAGCTGTTCAAACTTGGTTTATTTTTTCTGTGGTTTATGAACTTTTCCATCTCATATACTTCTTTGTCATACAATGTTTCTTCACCTTTCATCACCAAAAGTACCTATAATCTCTTCTCTCTCTTCCTCTAGTGCCTCTTCTGCCATCAAATTCTCTTCAACTTTTACAAAGTTTTGTATGACTGATTCCATGCATTAGTCATTTTTTTTGGTGTGTTTTTAACTCCACCTTGCTCTTCTAATTTTCATTTTATTCTAAGAATTCAAAGCTTCATTGCATTTCCAACAAAGGAAAATTCAGTGAATGCATTACCTTTCAGTCTGCTTTCGCTGTTTCTGGATACATTGATGTTGTTTTTCTTGAACACATCCTTTGGACTTTCTTCAGTGGCAATACAGCTAAGGTTATTCAGTGGAGGTATTCGAGTCTCCTCCTGATCTCTTTCTTTAACCTTGACCTTTCTCTCCTGTGTAGTTAAGAATAATAATAGCTCATCTCTCAAGCTCCTTACTTTATTTTACTTCTGAAGCCCTGTTCATACCTGCTATCTTACATTCAATATAAAGAAATCTTTTGGGTATCCCATCCTTGGCGCAGACTTTGTAACTTCCAGAACGCCTTCAAATGATTTTTTTTTGTTTTCCTTAGCAATTTTTCATTTATCTTATTTTTTATTAATATAAATCCATTTTTGAGCAATTTTTGAGGCCAATTCATGATGAAATGCTCTTGCCATTCAGTTTCATATCTTTCTTATTTTTCCCTTATATTTCAGAATCAAGAACTTTGGAGCCCTTGAATTCTAGAGCTTTTGGCAGGTTTCAGAAGATTCAAATACTATACAACCAAACTTCCTGGCAGTACCAATTCAGAAATCTAAAAATAGGATTTTTCCCTAATAAGTCAATTTTTGGTTCAGAAGAGCTTTTTTTTCAGATTTCTGTTGAAGAAATTAATAACATAGATGCAAACTATAGATATTTCATTTTCCAATGTTTGTGTTTTGGCTTCAGGGGATTTCTATTACCCCATTTCATTTTTCCTCTTTCTAGGTAACTTTTTTTTTGACAGCACTTCCTGTATTTCAGTCTTATCTTAAAAGATAATCCTCATCATGTTTCTCATACTCTGATTCTTTAAAGGCAACTTTCACAGAATCCTTCTTTCCTTTAGTATGTCTGTTATCCATAGCTTCCTCTTCAGATCCATCTTATGACATCCTTAGCGTTCTTTAGCTGGAGTTACCCTCATTTTCATCATTTGTTTGGCTCAAATTCTTCATCATTCTAATCTTCATATTTCTAGTACTCTGATATCACAATGTAACTTTCACAGGATCTTTCTTCCCTTTAGTAAGTCCCTATCCAAAGCTTCCTTTTCATAGCCACTTTCTGACATTCTTAGTCTTCTTTGGCTGGAGTTACTCTTGTTTTTGTTCCTTTGGATCACTCAGACTTTTCACCTTTGTTATCTTCTTCATTATTATCTTAAGATTCACTGTCCTTTTTCCTGGGATTCTGTTTTCCTGGTCTGGGGCCAGGAGGCTAATAAGTTAGGTGTAGTGGTTCTTACTTTAGCTGAAGGGTCTCCTTTCTTACCTCATGTGACAAGAACTTTTGTTGGGGTAGTCACTCAGGAGGCAAAATATTGTATATACCATCACATGTCACTTTTAGTCAGTTTTTTTCTTAATTCTTTTTCTTTATTGTGAAGGACCAAATGGACCTTTAAAAATAAAAGTAATTTTGATAAACTGAACTCAGATCAAGAAGAGTTTGAGTACAAGAATAGAAAAATGATTTTTCTTTCACAGAAGAAAACAGCAAAGGGAACACAGAGAATATAACAAAGTTTTTGAAATTCTTTAATAATGTAAACACATATGTACACATCATTTTATGAATAAGGGAAAACATCTATATGTTAAAATGAAAATTCCGGTGACTTTATTTAAGCAATAGATTTAACACTTCCTCTCCCCCCTTTAAATTGAGTGGTTATTTTGGACTTAAAAATGAAATCTCTTTAGAGGTAATTATTAAGGTTTTCATTTTAAAAAGTTCAATGGATTAACTTATTCTTGCTCACAAAGTTAGTAAATAATAAACCAAGATTTCTATGTTGGAATCTTCTTATTTTAAATCTAATGTTTTTTCTTGCTGTGTAACATCTCTGTGTAGGCAGTTAGGTAGCTCAATGTATATAGTACAAGAGACTTGGCATTAGAGACTTTGTAACCCTGAGAAAGTTGCAACTTCTATCCATCTCAGGTTCCTAATTTGCAAAATGGTAATAATAATAGCATCTACCTCATAGGAGTGTTACTAAGTAGAAATGAGATAATATTTGTAAAGTACTTGTAAATCTTAATGTGAAGTATACATCCTAGCTCTTATTATTTGTTTTTGGTCTTTCTAACCCTCATTGAAATGATTTTATGCTTACTTTGGAAATATTGTATTTATCTTCACACACGTTTTTCCTCAAGGATGAATACATTTTTGGTTTTGTGTTGCTATAATCTTCTGGTCAGTGACTGTCACATAAGATGGTACATATATATTGAATGCATGCGGATTTGAATTCAGTTTGATGATAATTATGTAGGATAGCAACATTAAAGACATCCTCTAATTTTTTATTTTAATTTCAGAGCAATCTACTTTCTGAGTTTAACTTTGCTTTTATTTTAGAAATTCTCACCATTTATCTAATAAAAAGACAATTAGCTAGATAATACAATTATCATTACTTATAGTTAATATATAGTTTATATAACAAGTTATTATTGTTTATAATTATCTTATTATTTGCAACAAAAGGAGAATAATAAATAAGAAGGAAATAAAAAATAAATTGCCACCTTCTTTGTCCTAAATTAGAAAGATTCATTATTGAAATGAAAACCAATCCAAGTCAAACCAAACCACACCTCAAACTTTAATACAGAAAGTCCACAGCTCATTGTTATTAGAAGCAAAATGGTAGTATAGTAATAGTATCAAAAGTAAATAGATATTTGAATTTATAATGTACACAAAGATCCCAGAAAGTTACATACTGACTTCAAAAATCATGTATTAACATCATCTATGCTCTATTGTCCTTTTAATTTATTCTGTTAAAACATTTATCAATTATATTTTAATCTGATGGAGGGCCCATTGGAAAGTTTTGCTGGCCACACATTGATACTTCCGGTAGTGGTTAGCATGTTGGGCTTGGAATCAAGGAGACCTGAGTTCAAATTCTGCCTCTTACACTTATTATTTGTGTGACCTGTCAAATTCCATTTTCTCATCTATAAAATGGGAATAATTCCATTCACCCCATGGGATTGTTTTAAGATCAAATGAGATAAATGAAATATTTCAAATCTTAAAAGGCTAAAAATGATTATTTTAATTATTACTATAGTTAATATTTCATTTCAGAGGTATGTAATGGGTGTCCTGAAATATGTGTATGCACACGTAAGTGCATGCATGTGTGTATTTAATCACCCTTTGCGGTTATTGACAGGAAAGATAAAAAGAGTGAGGCTATTCCCTGCTTCTTCCTTATCCCTCCTTCCACATCTCTATTTTTATTAAACTAGGAAGCCCAAGATAGTGAGGTAGGCTCTTTAAAGTCTCTACAATGACCTTTTTTGTACTAATCAGTACAATTCACTATGCATGGTTATTGATATTAAACCAAGAAATGATATTTATGTCCTGAAAGAAAACCTGATTATTTACTCTAAAAGTTGTCTGAGGAGTCACATTTGAAATTGAGTTAAATGAAAATAAAGATAGTGAAGATAATAAGTTTTTAAATCTTTTCTGATAAAGACAGCAATACAGATTTTCCCATATGAGTAATTTCAACTCATATTTGCTTTACATCCTCAACTATAAATCTTTGAATGGCAATGAAAAAAACAATCTATGCATCTCATTTTGCATTATTGTATTATTATTTCTCCCTTTCAGAGAAGCAAGGAGAACCTCTGGGAACTTGGCAAAATTTGGAGAATAATTTGGAGATGGGGAAAGAAATCATGAGCAGAAATCATTCATAGTGATCAACAATACCTTCTTTACATCATGGTTGATGGAAAGCACAGAGTCTGGCTTCCATGAAATTACAACAGCATGAAAATCCCAAATGATCCAAAAAAAGCATACATAGGAAGAGGCATTTTCTTCAGTTGTGTCTGTGCCTCAAAGCTTCTCTGAAATTTGGGGGGTTGTCTTTCATATATAAATACATTCAGTCCCAAAATATCAGAGCCATTTCCACCTATATATAGGATAATTTCTTGCTAATTGGGACAGAGTAGTTACTGGAGCACTTAATTCTGGGATCCAGGATCCATTTATGCTATAATCTAATAAAATATATCTCTGTTTCTCCCAAGTAAATATAACACTCCCACAGAGAACCAAACTTAGGTTTTCATGGCCATTAGGCCTTCTTTGATGTACCTCATTCCTACAAAATTGCCTTCTAGGGTCTCTGAACAATCATATTGCATTTACAGTATTCTGAGGTAGCACTGTTTTCTTTTTTTAAAAACTAACCTCAGTCTTTTCAATGATATTCATTTAGCATGATCCAAAATGCCAGGGATTTTGCAAATCAGTAAAAATATTCAAAAATGGTGACAGTCACTTTTAAGGGACTATGGGAAGACAGGTGATCTCCAATATGAATAGTGGAGTGGTGAGTTATTTCTGCTATTCTGAATTTCATTGTGAAATTATTCAAGAAAAGTGATTGAACAATCAATTCTCTTTGACCTAGTCTTTCTGCCTCTAGTCAAATACACCAAGGAGGTCAAAGACAGAAATAGGTCATATATTTTCCTATCAGCACTCTTTGTAGTATCAAAGAATTAGAAATAAAGTGACAAGAAAATGGGGAACAGATAAAAATACTGTGGCATATAAATGTAATTAAATAAAATTATGTGGCAAGAAATCGAGTTTATGAAGAATTTAGAGAAATATGACAGATGTGTTTGAGTGAAAAAAAAAAGCAAAAAGAATAATAAAAATAATGGCTATAACAAATGAAGTTTAAATCTGAGCACTTGAAACACTAACAATGGTTCTAGAGAACAGATAATGCATTATATACTGATCTTGCAGAAGAGAGGTGTGAGATTGAAAGGGCAAAATTTCATATGCAACTATCTATCTGTATCTATATATGTGGGCACATGCATATTTATATGTGCATATATACACATGTATATTTATATGTATATGCATGTATATACACATACACACTGTGTGTGAGAGAGAGAGAAGGAGAGAAAAGGAGAGAGAGAGAAAGAAAAGGACAGAGAGACACAGAGAGAGAGAGAAAAAAGGAGAGAGAGGGAGAGAGAGAGAGATAGAGAGAGAGAAAGAAAGAGAGAGAATATATTGATAATGCATAAGCACTCAGTGAAATGATTCTTATTGGAAAACAGTCATCCTAGGGGAAAAAATTGCTTCTCTAAATTACATCTTCCCTGCCAAGTAATAGGATTTTGATATCCAAAAATTCTCTCCACTTTTTTTGTCACAGTAATAAGATTTCCATAGTCTTTTTGTTGACTGGGGTATGGGTTGGATTGGTTATCTGGTAAAAGCAGGTTTGTGTTTTTTTTCCCTGTTGCTGTATCTTAATGCTACCTAATTTCAGTCCTGAATATTTGATATTAACAGGGTTTGCATGAAGTGAGCAGGTCTTCTTACCCAAAGGTGAAAAAAAAAAGATTTCATGTTAGTAGCTCAACTGTCTATTATGTCTCTTGAGGAACACATTTCAGCCCAGGGAGCTCGATTGATAATAGCTGTAGAAATATCAATTCAGCTCCAAGTTACTGTAAGCACCATTTGGTTTGCTATACAAGTGCTCTCTGGAGAAAAATTTGCTATTTTACCTGTACTCAGTACTTAGTGTTTTAAAAAGATATATGGTGCATACAGTCTATATTAATTGAAGGTGATGATTAGAATGCACTCAAGCTCTCTCCATATGGAAGTGTTTTAAGTTTGGCTTAAAAATGCTTTATTGCATTATTTAATCATAGATATTATACAAAGAATTTAGTCTTACGGGGGAAAACCCATTAAATCATTTAGTACCTCCTACATTCTATTGAGGAAGTAAAGTCCCTGACCACATGCTGTATGCCTGCCATATGTTCCAAAGCATTACTCAAAATGGGCACTGTTAGATCTATTTCAAAATGGATCTCTTTTAAAAAGGTTCTCATTTTATTTATTCCTTTGTTTTTATATCACTTTTATTTACATCTTATTTATCTACAGAATGGATCTACACATTGCACATATCTACACATTGCAACAAATATTTGAAAAGAAAGGGTGGGGGGAAAAGCAGCTGAGGAAAATTAATCCAGGCCTCTAGTGTATCAGAAAGCATATGTAATATTCCAAATCCACAGTCCACAACCTCTGGGAAAAAGAGTGGGAGATATTCCAAATAGATACTTAATTTTTTTTTGGACAGTGTTTTATTTTTTTCATTTTAACCATTTCCAGATTATCTCCATGAGACCACCAGTATGCTTTGAGAACTTTCTTATCAGAAAGTAAAACAATTTAGTAAAATTAACAATGTACCATCTGAAAATGCATACAACAGTCTATACATGTAGAACCATCAATATGTTTCAAATTATCTTATATTTTTAATACACATGTTTTCTTTCTTTTATCAAACTCTTCCACTGAGAAAAAAGAGAAAAGAGAAATAAATTCCTTGTACAGATATACATAGTCAAGCAAAATAAATTCCTTTATTGACTGTATTAAAAAAATGTGTACCTTAAATCCCTTTTTTTCTCTTTCATGAAGTAGATAATACATTTCATTATTTTTCCTTTTGATGTTCATTGTATTGATTGGTTCTTAATTTTTCAAAATTATTTGCCTTTACAGTATTGATTTACTACATTATTTCTTGTTCTTGTTCTATTTGCTTCATTCTTCATCAGTTTATAAAAGTCTTCAAAATTGTTCATTTTTATAACATTTATATTATACATTATTTTTCTATTTCTACTTAACTTTACTCTGTATCTTTTTATTCGGCAGAAAAAATGTAAAATGAAAAATGTTTGAGGCAATGTGGGAAAATAGACACTTTGATACATTGTTGGATGGATCTGTGAATGGGTACAACCATTTTAGAAAATAATTTAAAATTATGTAAATAACAGTACATGACTTTTGACCTAGCTATACCAGAGCTAGATATGTATAGAAAAACAAAAAGAAATAGGAAAAAAATGAGCCAATGAAAACACAAACTAAAATATTACAACACTTTTTTTTTGCAAAAAATGACATTTAAACAAAATTGTCTTTATAAACTTACAAGTGTAAAGGTAGAAGTGTTGTTTAGTGTCAATTAGATCAGACAGGTCAAGCTGGAATTCAAACTTCCAGTCTTGACAAAACTCTCCGGAATGGCCAGAACTCAATTAAAATGTAATTGAGAAATATTTAACAAAATAAGCAAAAATAGAATTCAGCATAAATAACATTAATTTGTAGTTTTCTAAGTCAATATGCATCAGCAGGGAACCATTCCTTTTGAATTTGAAACTGAGGAAAATAAGAGATTTAATGATTTGTTGAGGGTTGTAAGTTACTGAGTGTGAGACAGATTTTTCTGATGGCAAGACCAATAATATATCCACTACTATTTGTTGATCATCAGAAGTTATCTTGATAGAGTTTACTCTTGGCTCACTTGAAGTATATTTACTCAACTCATTTGAATATACACTTGCAAGTTTTGCCTATACAAATTAGATATACTAATTTAAGTATAATTTTTTTGTTCTCCTTTTCCTCCTCCCCCTTTTCCTTCTTTTTCTTCTCTTTCCTCCTCCTTCTCTTCCTTCTCTTTTTCTTCTTCTTCCTTCTCCTCCTCCTCTTCCTCCTCTTCCTCCTCCTCTAATTCCTCTTCTTCCTCTTTCTCCTCCTCCTGCTTCTTGCTCTTGTTATTCTTGTTTTTCTTCTTATTCTTGTTCTTGTTCTTGTTGTTCTTATTCTTGTTCTTGTTTTCATTCTTGTTGTTGTTGTTGTTCTTATTCTTCTTCTCTTCTTTCTTTCTTCTTCTCAATTTTCTCTTATCTCCCCTCTCCTCCCCTGCCTTGCCCATCCCTTCCCCTGCCATGCCTATCCTTTCTGGTCTTCCCTTCCCCTCTCCTCCATTTTATTCTCTTCCCTCCCCTCCTCTCTTATCCCATCCTCTCCTCCTCTCCCTTCCTTCTTTTACCCTCCCCACAAGTGAAATATTTTTTGGCTAGGAACAACATCACAGACTTCTTGAGTATCCCAATAGCACTGTGATTTAAGTATGCATATTACCATTCCTATTTTACATAGGAATAAACAGTTTCAGACTTGCCTAAAGTTACCCAGCTAAGAGAAGGTAGGATTTTAAAATCAGGTCTTCTCACTCCAAATCCATTACTCCTTCATTCACCACTACTGCAAAAATGCCCCCTCCCTCACAAAAATGTTTATCCCATTTCTAGAAAAGTCTCTAAAAGTCACTGCCTTGTTATTTAACTAGTTTTGTAGGCAATTTTTGGGAGGGAAGGAAATTTGATTGAAAATGTAATTTTTAATATCGTTCATTTAGCTGTCCAAATATTTGGAATTCATGAGAATTTGTCTTGCCTGAACATGAAAAAATTCATTTCTTATTGATCTTGGTGTTACTGATTCATAAATTCACTTCATTGTACACATATGTATTTTAATCTGAAAGTTATTTATTATTTTTGTTGCTGTGCACCTTTTTAGTTATGTACAACTCTTTGTGACCCCATTTGAGGTTTCCTTGATGAAGATAATGGAGTGATTTGCAATATTCTTATCTAGTTCATTTCACAGATGAGGAAACTGAGGTAAACAAGATTAAGTAAATTGCTCAGGATGGTATAACTGTTAAGTGTCTGGCCCATTGTGTCATTTATCTAACTATATATATATATATATTGTGAATGTCTCAAGAATATTTTCCCCAGATCACTGTTTTCTTTAAAATGCAATCTTTTTATGCTGATCTATCAAACTCCTTTTATTTCATGTGTCTGAGAATTTCACTGAAGAAGACAGAAACAACCCGTTTATAATGTCTTGTTTTAGAAAAATAATTGTCTTAAACTCAGAAAAGTTAAAGGAACTTGCTCAGAGTTAAACATCCTGTAAATGTCCAAGATTGGGTTTGAGCCAGGTCTTTCTAACTCCAAGTAGAACTCTCAGAGTTAAATAATTAGAAAATCAAAAGGTAGTTCAGTCATCATCTAGTCAAATCCACACATGAAAAGAATATCCATTATAATGTATCTGAAAAGTAGTTATTCACGTTCTTCTTGAAGACCTCCAAATAGAGGGAATAAACCACCATTGGAGGCAGCCCATTCCCACTTTTGGACAACTCCAAATTCCACTTCTAAACCTATGATGATCTTAAGGACTCTATAAAAGGCCTAACAATTGATATCTATTTGGCAGGAATTGCCAATTGTCAGGAAGCTTCAAATTTAGTCTAAATTTGTCTTTTTGCAACTTTTCCCAATCTCTTCTGGTTTTGCTACTTTGGAAGGAAAATTCTTCATTTGAGCTTTTTACCCTGATCAATGAAGCAAAACTCAGGACAAAGAATTAAAGGATTTTATTATAAGTAGTCAAGGTAGCAATGACAGGTTGATCACTGAAAATCAACAATGACTTCAAGATGGGGCCAACTTCAATAGGTAGCTTTAAGATAATCCATATACAGCCTCTCAGCAAAGTAGTTGAGCCATTGTATCTCAGTTCCTCCTCAAGCTGGCAAGAATTTAACAATTTGCAGATAGAGTTTTGTGACAAAAACAGGTGACAGAAAAAGCTGCAATCCTGGTCTCTCCTTCCCCACCAGAGTCCCCACGACACTGGTTGATAACAGGGCTCAGAACAATTAGACACTAAATCAATGTAACTTTCAACATTACTACGGGTCAAATAGAACACATTTAATAAATCCTCCACATAACAGTCCCTTAAATACTTGAAGAACCTGAAATTCTCAAGTTCTACCAAGTCTTCTCTTCCACAGAGTAAACATGTCCAGTTTCTCTATCTGATCTTGTGAGAATGATTCAGTTTTCTTTAATATCCTGGTTGCCACTGTCCAGATATTCTCTAGCTTATCAATGTCCTTCTCAGACTGCATGGCTAAGACCTAAACATAATAGTATAGATGAGATCTGTTGAGGGCATAATAGTAGAACTAACATCTCCCTATTCTTCAAAGTTATGGACCATTTCACAGTGAACCAAAGTTCACACCAGCTTTTCTTACTGCCACAGCTTAGAGCCTAGTATCTTTAGATCCTAACCTTATGTTAAACTACCTTTCTTACATTGTTTATATATCCATCAAATAATGCTATTGTATTTTAATTGATAAATTATTGAATAATAAACAGTGCCACCAGTGTCGAGCTTTAGGACTGAAATAGACATTTACTATTATCAGCTCTCTTTTCATATTTATTTTTCTTAAATCCTTTTAATTATCCCCTATCACTTCAATGTTAAAATTTTAAATTGTAAGAATGTATTTTTTTTCCTCTATTGCTTTCCTCTTTGCTACCATGTTCTGTTTTCATTTTGTCACCTATGGATTAACTTCTCCTCATCTAAATAAGCAATATTCATATGCTTTCCCCCTTTTTAAGCAGTCATAATCCAACAACAAATTTTATTCTCTATTCTGCCTGAGCTTCTCCTTTTATGTACTATATCAAAATAATTTCTATTTTTCCTCCTTAACTATCAAAGTTCTGTATTATGCCCTCTTCTATTTTTTTTCTCTGTACAACCTCCCTTAGCAGCTTCATCACTTTCATTGGTTTTAATTATACTCATATATAGGTGATTCCCACATCTATATAATAAGCCAAGTCAAATCAACAAGCATTTATTAAGCACCTAGTATCCTACTAAGCCAGGTATCCTACTAAGTGCTGGTATACAAAGAAAGAGAAAAACTTAACTTCTTGTCCTTGAGGAATTCAGAATTTAATGAAGACAACATGCAACCAATTATGAATGAAAAAAGATAGGAAAAGGAGTATTCCCAGAGGGAAAGCACTAACTAGCATTAATTGGGATGGAAAGTAGATTTTGAGCTGAAACTTGAAGGAAGTCAGGGAAGCCAGGAGGCAAAGAACAGAAAGGGAAATTTTCCAAGTAGGGAAGACAACCATTAAAAATGCCCTGAATTAGGAGATTGAATATCATTTCTGAAAAACAAGAAGGAGATCAATGTCATTGGATCTTCCAATATGTAAAGGGTATGAGACTTAAGAAAACAGAAAAGATGACAAAGAATAAGTTTTAAAGGATTTTAAAAGTCAGAGGATTTTATATTTGATTCTGGAAGCCACAGAAGTTTATTCACTTGGGGAGTATGATGACATGTTAAGATTGTATTTTAATAAGACCATTTTTGATAGTTGATTGGAGGGACTTGAAATAGGGAGACCAACTATGCATAGGTTATTGTAATAATCTAAATACGAATTGATGAGAGCCAATGATGAGAATGAGGGCAGAAAGATGCTGAGAAAGTACAATTGACAAAACTTGGCAACTGATCGGATGTAGAGGATAAGGAGGTATAAATGTGATGGATGTTACATTTATATATTGCACATTACATTGACACAAATAGCTAAAACACTGTTTGACAATCAATATGGGAATAGAACTTGACATGTTAGAGCACTGGATCAAACAAATTTCATAACATGAAATCCAGTATGAATAAATGTGAATTTTGGTTAAAAAATCACCTTTACAAATACAAGATGATAGAAATATGCTTAAATTATAGCTTGCGTTAAAAAGATTTGGGGGTTCTAGTGGACTGCAATTGCAATGTGAATCAATAGAGTGATATGGTAGCCACAAAATTTGATGGGAACTTAAGCTTCATTAATAAAAGCAGAGTTTTTGAGAATAAGGAGTTGGTGATCTCATAACACTTTACCTTGATCACATTTGGAATACTGAATTTAATTTCAGGTGCCATATTTTTGGAGAGACATTGATAAGCTAGTGTTCCTAAGTGTAACCAGACTATTGAAAGAACTTGAGTCCATGTCACATGAGGATAGACTGGAGGATTGTTTAACTTAGAGAAGAAGTCAGGGAGTCAAGACAATGATAACTGTCTGAATATTAAATAGGCATTCATGTAATTTGGACCTACAGGATAAAACTAGTCACACTGTCTGGAAGTTACAAAAAGACGGATTACTATTTAAGTCAAGAAAAATTTCTAAATTAGAAGGACCCATAAATATTATAGGCTGCCTCAAAGTGATGGATTTTCCTCAGTTTGATTCAAGCAGATACTGGATAATTACCTGTTTTATATATAGACATATAATATATATAATATGTATACATATATAATGTATATATATAATATAGATAAATATATATGTATATATTTATCTATGTGTAAAGTAGT
The DNA here is from genome assembly GCA_023553655.1 of Myrmecobius fasciatus. Lineage (NCBI taxonomy): Eukaryota > Metazoa > Chordata > Mammalia > Dasyuromorphia > Myrmecobiidae > Myrmecobius > Myrmecobius fasciatus. The sequence goes on from JAJPUD010001047.1 coordinate 452,530, forward strand.
AGATATTCTTTCAGAAATGGATTAGACTAGATGCCTACTCAAGTACCCTTAAATTCAGTGATTCATTATTTACCCATAACACAAAGTTGGAAAAGAGAGTTATGAAAACTCTTTGAATCTGAATTGTATCTAAAAGACTGCAATGATGAGGGAAATTAATGAGATTAAATTTTCTTCTTATTTTGATACCTTAAACCAGTGGTATCAAATTGAAATACAAATGAGGATCAAAAAATGTACTTAAGGATTTCTATGGAACACATTGACTTAGAAAACTATATACTAGCATTACTTAAGTTTTATTGTGTTTTTACTTATTTGGTTAAATATTTTCAAAATCATATTTTAATCTGGTTCAGGCTACTCTTGGAAGTGTTGTGGGCTACTTATACCCTACTGGCTGAGTGTTTGACATTTCACTTCAAACAATATGTCATTTCATCACTATAAGTGCTTCATATGTTTTTTTTTTTCAGAGAAAAAAATATCCCTATAACTTAGTAAGTGAGGTGCTTTGGCCAAAATAATTCAATTTCTACTGGCTAATTTTGTTGATGAGTTTCTCTGAACTTAGCTAGACTGTTGAGCACTATCTTAGGAACAACTGCTTCCATGAAAGAGGTCACAGAAGTGGACAGGAGCTGACCAGTTTCAGTTAATTCAGATAATAGCAGAGCCAAGACTAGCCATGTTGACTCAAGCTAAAAATAGACCAGCAATTTAACTGGTTTACTAAATGTGACAGATTGTGAGGGCTGTTTGATACAATTTAGATAACTTTCTTTTACTTGCTTGCCTAGCAGATAGTTTTGGCAATCCTCAATTTGGCCTTGAGCCAATTTTGAGCCAAGATTGAGATTATTTTTGCCATCTAGGATTCCACTGATTGTTTTACCATGACATACTTCTTAGTTATGATACTTTTCAGCCATTGTGTTTGATATCCTAGTAACTGATCCACCCAGACACTTCTGCAACCTACCTCTCCAATTTCTGCCTATCACACGTTCACTCTCTCCCACATCAATCTTCTTTATCTATTGTGCTACACATTTGGTGTGGTTGGGTATAGGCAAGACAAAAGAAATAAAGCAGGCCAGTATCCAAATGACACACAGTCTAACATGAGCCTGTACACATGTCTTTTCTAGTTTGATCAATTCTGTCAGAATTTATGCTCATTTGACAGTCTTCAAGTGCCCAGGTTCAGTTAAATATCAAGGCAAGACATTTTAGTAGGATTTCATGGATAGAGATAGAAACAAAGACAGAAAATTAAATTTACTTGTTTTAGAATTATTATTTTGGGGGATAAATTGAATTTTCTATTGCAAGTTCAAAAACTCAAATGTATAAGCACAAGATGACTGAGATTTGGCTTGATATTTTTACATATGGAAAAGACCTGTGTTTCTCAGTTGACTGCTAATTCCATGAGCAAGAATGTGACTTCTGAATATTTCACTTTAAAAAGTACATTGGCAAACTGGAGGGAAGGCTAAGGAGGGCACACTGTATAGTAAAAGGACTTAGTAGTATGTCATATGGTTGAATAAAATAATGTATTTAGAATGTATTTAGAATGGCAAAACTAAGAAAGAATGAATTGCAAATATTTGATGACTTTTTAATGTGGAAGATGTATAACTTCAGAGAGCAGAATTAAAATTAACTGACTGAAGTTACAAAAAATTTTTGTATATTTTTGCTACATAAAAGAACTTTCTAATAATTAAAGTTGTTCAAAACCAAAATTAGGCTGCCTGAAGGACATCTTATACATTGAAGTATATAATTTTTATTCAATGATGTTATAGAAAGCATTCCAGTATTGACTAGATAATTGGGCTAGATGACCTATTAAATCCTTTCTAACTTTATGAACCTCTGAGTTAGTTCAGAATAATGTAAATTCTGGTGGAAAGATTTATTTGACTTTTGAATTTGGTTTTCCAGCAGCTATCAATACTTTGTACACTACAGATGCTTCTAAATCTTTCTTCTATTGATTTTAGTTCTAGGTTAAAGATAAACTTTTTATTACTTTATGTATTTATATTTGTTCAAGAATTTTGCTTAAAAAGTAACAAAAGACTATATATGAATACATGCAACATATTTATTCATATATGTCCATTTGCAATATGCATATACATATTACATATAGGTATATATGAATATGCAAAAGTATACATGTATGCTTTTTTTAGTGATTTATGAAAAATCAGAGGACTTGGATTGAATTCTCAGCTTTGCAATTTACAAGTTATGTGACCTTGGAGAAATCATTTAATCTTTCTTATACCTCAATTTCTTTACTTGTAACTTCACTTGTAATGAAGATAAAGCTACCAGCCCTTACTATTTCCTGGCTGTGAAGAAAAACAATCTTTTAAAGTTTTAAAATGCGATACAATTTTGGTATTGGATTGATTTAAGTGGCAAGGTGCTTAAGGACAGAGACATATGTATATCCCATTTATTGTAGAGCCAGCCATTTTAGTCTTGTTAATTGATTTGAATTCACTTTTTCAAATAGCTTTAAAAAAGTAAACTGTCTTTCAGTACATTAAAATACAATTAACTATCCAACTATTTCTTAGAAATTTAGCATAATTCACTAAATATTCATTTCATGGCAGGTTTTTGATTGCAATTAAGTAACAGTAGTCCCTGAGTGCTTGTCCTCCAGCTCTGACCATTGGTGAGTGTTTGCCTCTTAGAATGATGCTCAGATTGTGCTGTAGTTAAAAACCATATGGTCTAGCACTATCATAGATGGGGACTGTTAAGTGCTGATTAAACCTATTTTACCATCTTTTCATGGGGTTTGTTTTTGTTTAGACTATCAACAACTCTAAAGTAATGAGGCAGTTGGAATGATTTATAAACAAATTCCATCTTCTATTTTTCCCCCTATGTAATGCTGATTCTAGAGTTATAGAATAAATTTTAGGAAAAGACAAACCCCTGAATATTGTTCACAAGATTCTAGGTGCTCCTGAACTCTAATCTAACCTAAAATCTAATCTAAACATTCATAAATTGTGAATAGAAATTAAGTCGTCCTTAGATATAATGTGATTTGATTTCTAGCCCTCGTTTTCCCATTCACACCATAAGACATTGAACCATTCACTTCATATTCCAGGTTTCACCATTTTCTTTGAATATGAATAGTATCGCACTGATTTATTTAGAACATCCTTCCTTTTCACTTCTTACTTTCCATGATTTTACTCATTGATTGTATAATAATTTCACCAAAAGGATAGCACATAGCACTTATTCAGATAATGTCCATATAGTCATTAAAGGACTTCTACATTGTTTATGTGAGCAAATCTATGTTTGCCTGATGACAATATCAGGTTGAAAACTAGAATATTTAGACAGTCATCTGGAAGTTTCCAAATATCATGATATATGGCATCAAATAAAACATCTGGACAACTGACTAAAATTTCCCATTTTCTTCCAGATGTCTGGCATCATTCAGACACAGATAATAGCAAGACTGATTAACTAATGCTAACAGGATAAAAAATCCACAATGTTTTAATTCACATTAACATAAGGTAAATAAAAATAAACATATACAAAGGGGAATTAACATTATCTCATGCTTCACAATTGAATAGTTCTTTCCTAGACTGTACAAATGAAAAAGAAATGTAATTAACTATTTTAGGAATAGAGTTACAGATGGTCCAAATGAAAATGTATGGAGGTGGATAAATCTGACTTGTTGGATTAGTCCTATAAATAAATTTCCCAGTGTTTTGTTATGCGGGTTTTGGGGCAGTATGTTTTCAGATTTATTTCTTGATATAAACTATATTGCTAGTGTTTATGTATTCAAGAGCCATTCAACAGATAAACTATCAAAATAGTAAAGAAATACACACAATACCTAATTCTCACTGGCAAAATTCAAAAGTTAAAAAAAAGGAAATATGTAGGAAAATCATCCATATAAGAAATATTAGTAGGAAAATTTATAACTTGCATAATAGCCTATGCACTATGCATCTAGATAAATCCTTAATGCTTAAGTGAGACACCCTGTTTTTGACAATTATCTATTATTTAGATTAGTTATGCCTTTTTTTTCTTTTCCTTCTTTCTTTCCCTCCCTCCCTCTCTTCTCTCCCTGTTTTTCATAATTTTCATAATCCTTCCTGTTCTTCCCACAAAACTATTTATAATTATTCAGAATAAAACCAAACTCTCCACTCTCTGAATGTCTCTATCATTTCATAATATTGTTCTATAGATTCTCTGTCATCATTTCATAATATTGTTCTGTAGATTCTGAGTTTCTTCTT